>PVJH01000328.1:78553-350005 GCA_004026705.1 Nesogale talazaci | reverse complement strand
AAGGCCTCCCCATCCTACCCCCTCCCCGGCTCCCCCAAGGAGCTGCATTAATATTAATCCCCATGAATAACGGAAGGCCGCTGATTTATTCTGGTCCGGGCTGTAACTCCCGGCCTGTACCGCAGGCGTGCGGCCGACGCTTGGGCCGCGTGGGTTTCGTGGGGCCCCGCTCCCGGAGGGTGGGCGCCCCGGGTGGGCGCGCCTCGGGAGAGGAGTAGAAGCAGGGGCCTGTCAAGACTGGAGGGGGACGCGCGGAGTTGTGGGGGTGGGGGGGGAGAGAGTAGTATTCCGAGCCTCCGTGCCATCGTCCGCGCTCCGCCTCGCGCGGGGTGACCCAGGGCCACGCGGCTGGAGAAACAATAGCGACTCCTGGGCTCCTGCCACGGGCTGCCCGGGCTCCCCGGCGACCAGCAGGGCTTCTTTTCTTATTTTGCTAATTTATGGCGAGAGGCAGCGGGGGTGGGGCAGGATGGGGAGGGGGCTGGCGGAGGAGGGGCCGTGGCTCGGGATGGGGGGCGGGGACGGCGGTGAAAGGAGTCGCCCGAGGCAGCGGCGCGGGTGATGTCAGCCCACGACGAAAATAGAGAGGGATCGCCCGCAAATCCCCAGCTCCGGCGGGGCTAAACCTTCCAATCCCTCCCCGGCCGGCGCCGAGCCAGGGCGCGCAACCTCCCGAGCGCGTGCACACACACACACACACACACACACACACACACACACTCCCCCGCCTCCCTCGGCCATCACCACCCCGGCGCCCGCACCCGCCAGCCGGCGCACCTCGCAGCCCAGCACAGGTGGCGGTGGCGGCGGCGGCGGCGGCGGCGGCGGTCGCAGCGCAGCGCCCAGAGCGCCCTCCCGGGAAAAGGACGCTCTCAGAGCCGCGGGTGCCCAGCTCCGCCAAGACGCGGCCGGTGGAGCGGAGAGCCGAACGCCCGCGGCGGCGAGCAGGGAGGCCGATTAGCACCCGCGGGCGCCGCACGACGCGCTAAGGGGCTGCCCCGGGAAGGCGTGGGAGGGCGGGGAGAGGCGCCCCTTTAAAGAGCGCGCGCGCCACACTCGCGCGCTCACTCGCTGTCGCCTCACTCGCTGCTTTGGCCGCCTTGACCGATTCTGCTGAAGAGGAGGGGGCGTTCCCCAGACCATGGCATCCACCGAAGGGTGAGGGGCTTTTCTGTGTATCTGAGAGGCAGGGTGGCTGGGGGCGGGCGGGGTGGGGGAATGTGGGGTGGGTGGGCAGGGAGGACGCGAGGTGGGGACCAGTTGGCTGAGATGGGGGCAGAGGCGCCAGCGCGGCTAGCTGACCGTGGACCTGCCAGGAGGTGGGATGGTGGGGAGAGGGATTAATTTTCTTTCTCGACGCTTGCTGCTTAAGGCTTTCCTGAAGACGCTGCCAGAAACACTTTTATTTTAATTAAAGGGGGTAAGGTGCCGTGAAGGTGGGGAAAAGAGTGCAAAGAGGAAGTCCTCTTGCGGTTACTTTTGAGATATGAAAACAATAAAGGACTGAGCACGATGTGAGCAGCCGAGGGACTGCGGGAGCGGTGCCTGGGGTTCCCCGCCGGCGCCCGGCCGGGAATGAATGGGCCTGGGCGGGGCCAGCACCTGCGCGCGCGGCCTTGAATGCCAGGTTTGCGGAGTGGTGGTGAAGCCGCTGGCCTGAGCTCATCTCTCCTGGTCTTGACAGGAGGGAAGGGATGTGGGTGCTTTCAGGGGGCAATGGGCCGTCATCGGGTTGGGTGAATGAGCCCCCACACTCACACCCAGGAAACCCCCGACTGCGCTCCCCTGCAGAACGATTAAGGTAATTTCCTTTAGCAAGAGGGAGATGAGTCTGCCCAAGACCAAAGACTCCCCTGGGTCTTCAGAGCCTAAAGGAAGAGTCAGGGAACCACATCCCTGGACCAGTGTTTTCCACATCCTTAGAATTCTTTCTTCTTGGGTACCAGGTCTAGAGTGGGGGGAATAGAGGTTGGGAACTGAACATCCTGCTGGATTAGCAAAAAGGCACTGGCCACTTTTGCAAGAGATCACTCCGTCCATGTTTTTTCTTTTGTTTTGTTTTTTGAGTGGTGCAAGTAACCTCTCCACTGGCCATAGCGAATCAGGAACACCTGAGGAAGGTACATTCCAGAAGGTCTCTCTAATAACTTGCACAAGCTCTACAGGTATGATTGTGGAGCACAAGTCCTAAGGAGTGGAGAGCTGTTGTCTATGGCCAGCTTTCTAGACTCCAGCCACCAACCAGGAGCCCAGAAACCCCAACCCATTGCTTTCGGTAGTTTCTGTCTCCCCATGGCCCTTTGGGAGAAGGCAGGGCTGCCTCACAGGGGTTCTAAGATCATCCTCTTTATGCAAGCAGACTAGCCACATTATTCTCCCCAGGAGAGGCTGGTGGTTCCCAGTGGCAATCTAGCACTTAACCAAGGCCTCCTTCCAACATGGGAAGATGTTTCAAATACCAGCTTTCAGTCCAGGAGAAGGAATTCATTCCTTCTTTGTATCCTGGAGCCCTTCTCAAGGGCCTGGCATCTAGGGTGACATGAGATTTTGTCTCCGCTTCAGCTCTGACAGTTCAGCAATTGGAGACCATTTGACTATCCTTTCTTTCTTTTTTTTTTTTTTTTGTGGGCCTCACTTGACTATCCGTTCTTGATAGAGATTCCCCCCCCCCAAAAAAAAGAGAAAGGTGGGAGATTGTGCCACAGCTTAGAATCAACTACTCATAGCCCATCTATCCCAGCCTTTCCTGTTTAGAAATTAACTAAAAACCACACGCACTGCCTAAGAATCCTGCCTGAAGATTAGAACTGCCCCCGGGGGTTTCTGAGACTTGGGAGTCTTCACCAGGTGAAAATCCCATCTTTCTCATTAGGGAGGCTGATGGCTTGAACTGTCAACCTTAGGTTAGCAGCAGGGCAGGTGATCCACTAAGCCCCAGGACTCCTTTCTTAATGAATGATCCTTTGTGTGTGTATATATATAAAGACCTTACAGCAGACCTCACTGTCTTTAGGGCCGTTCTAGACTAATTTGTGCCTATAAAGGCTGAAAGCCAAATTGATTTTCTTCTTTCACACACTGCATCCAACTCACTGTTCTCTTTGGTGCAGGGTAGGGAAGGGAGAGGGGAAGAACACCACAGTCGCAAAATGAATGGTGTCCAGGTTGTCTCAAACGAGGTCTGCATCTGATACGGCCTTCAATTGAAGGCACACATGATTGTCAGCATCTTGACAAAGTTGAAGTTCTGTTAACACAGAGCCTGCCCTGCATACAGTGAAGCCAAGATTGGCTGAAGGAATGTGCATCTAGGAGATGGATAACATTGAAAGGCTGTAAAACAAATGGAGAAAGCGCTGTGCATGCCTTGTTACCATTTAAGAGTGGTAACTAATGGGTCCAGGTAGCAGTCTGGGGTGGTGGGGGGGAGGATCTGATGTCACCCTTCTTTCTCTTTTCCTCTCTTTGCTTCCAGGGCAATTTACTGAGCACTTGTTGGGTAAGATTCACGTGTTGGGCAATCTGTGGCAAAGCAAAGACCTCAACAGTCTGCAAGCTAGCTTTTAGAAGGCTGGCTCTAATCCAGTACTTTTATTAGTAACCGCTTTATGTGGTTTGGTGAATTACCTTTCTCTTCTCCAAATCTTTGGTTAATGTGTCTTGTAAAGAAAGAAAAAAATTCGCCGAGAATCTCCTCTCAGGTTGGTCTGCTTGGTTAATCTTTACTCTCTAATAACATTGAAACCATTTCTTTGAACTGTACACTAATGAAAATGAAGAACAAAACAACATAGCTACAATTAGCTATAGTCAGTTGCTTCAGACTCGTGTATCAGAAAAGATCTGTGCTCTTTAGGTCTTTCTGTGGCTCACTTATCTGTAGCAGATGAGTACATACTACATGAAGAAGCCTTCCTCCCCTGGACCCTCTGGGTAGATTCAAAGCGCCAGTCTTTTAGTTAGCACCTGAGTGTGTTAACCGTTGTCCCCACCTTACCCTCCTTAGGGACTCCCAACAATAGATCTGTATGCTTTCTGTTGATCTATTTTTGTTTCCACTCTGTTTGCTGCTGAATGTTTGTGGAATGGAATCTCATGGTACATTGGCCATTTTGGAAAACATTTACAAAGGGGTCATGTTGTTATGACAGTCCACCCCATATGGTCATCACCAATTTTGAAGACATTATTAGAAATATTCGTGAAGCCTTCTGGTTGAGGGGCCCTCTGTTTTCAGAATGCATTCATGCACATCATCTCATCGGATTCTTCCTCTAACTGTGACATAGGCAGAGCAATGACAATAGGTGTGAAGAGGAAGATGATATAGGCTCTAATGGTAGATTTCCTAGAAGATCTCAGGACTGGCAGAACCTCAGGCTGTCATCTGGAAATGTCAGTTACCAGTGAAGGTTGCAGAGGATTTTGTAGGCGTCCTCCCCAGCCTTTGGCAAGCATTCCCTGCAGATTGCCTTTTGGAATAAGCCTTATTTTTCTTCCCACCAACCCTGGGCTTGATTGCTGCTTTTGCAGTGAAGATGCAAACATGGTCATCATTTTTTTGAGCCTTTTGATTATCTGGGATTGGCATGATTCCCTCCTGGTTTCTATTAAAATCAACAGTGAACTCTGGTAGTTCCCTGGCCCTGAGAGGTAATTTTCCTGCAAAGCAATGTCTAGCTTGCTTCAGGGTTCAGCATTAAAAAAAAAAAATTCTTTCTGAGTCCCTTGACAGACTAGAATTACCCAAATGGCTTTTATGTCCCCAACTGCAATGGAAAAGAGATTATGCGTAGCCTGTGGCAAACTCTGCCGCCGTGGGGTGGGTACCCAGTTGCTGTTGCATGTCGATGGGTGGTTGAGAAATATGTCCCTGGGGGTCGAGGGGCATAAAGTCACCATGTGTATCAGGAACTCGTGGCAATCTGTCTCTTGATCAGAACTTGGGAGCCAAGGGACCAGAACTAAAGCCATCCACGAGGACTTGGGTTTCAGTTTGACTTTGAGAGTAAATGAAACAGAAACCCACTGGCAGCAGAAAAGCCTTGGCAAGTGGAACCTCCTCGACTTACTATTTCAAGCCAATAGAAGCAACACATAAATATTGTCCCCTCTTGGGAATGAGGGTGAAGTCTGTGGGAGAGGGCAGTAGGCTGATTGGAATGGAAACGAGGGTTGGGGGTGGGCGCTGGAGGGGTTCGTATAATGCACGTCCTAGGCTTTACTGGAGTTTTCACTTCTCATTCTCTAGAATATAAAAACCAACCTCCTTGGGGGGAATAGGTATGAGTGTAACTAGAAGAAAATCATTCCGTGTTTATTAAATCCATCCTGCGGGAGTACTTGACAGCATCTCTGAAATTTTCAAGAAATAATTGCTAAAGCAATGAAATTTGTGAACTAGAAAAGCCATCAGGACCAGTGGCCCCTGTTCTTTCCTCCTCTGTGCTCCAGGGTTCCTCGCTGACCCCTCAGACTTTGGCTTTTAGGGAAGGGTCTACCAGGAACAGCCCACAAGAGATGATGCTGGAGCTGTAATATCAAACATCCTTGATCATAACAAGTTTACTTGGCTATAACATTAACCCCCTTTTAACAGCTGAGGGCAAGATTTCTAAGTCAGCGGGCCACACAGCCCACAGATCCAGGGTTGCAAAGTTGGTTTTTTTCCTTCACACTTGATATAAATGAATTCCCTGCCTCCATTTTACTCCATGGCTCTATTTACACAATGCCCAGATCATTACCTTTCTCTCCTTCTCCTTCCTCTCCCCCCCCCCCCCCCCCCGCCCCACTCTGCTGTGTGAAAAGAACAAGGGAACAGAGCATAGTTGAGAATCAGGAAAGGTGTGCATCACCCTTGTAGCCTCTCACCATAGCTGTATGCGGAGCACGTACTCAGAGAAGCAGGGCTACATGCACGGCTGGAGGAAGGTTTACTAACAATCTGTGATCAGATGACATCCCCTTGCTGAAAGCAAGGAGGACTTGCGGCATTCGCTGATGCCGATCCAGGATGGCAGCCTTCCGGATGACTGTCACTCGGTGGAAAGAAAACCAGCTCTCCTCACAACTGGACCGGTGGGTAACACCCGTCAGTTTTTCATGCTTGTATCTGCAACCAGTGCTCGGTGAGGAGCTCAAATGACACATTGCTTTGGATCAATCTGCTGCCCAAGACAAGGCGTCTGCCAAGTGTTGAAATGCAAGGCTGTTACTTGGTGGACTGAGATGTACCTGACCCAAGCCAGGGTCTTTTCAGTGTCCTTGTATACCTGTGACAGTTGAACATTGACTAAAAAAGACCTAAAGAGGATAGATGCATTTGAATAATGGTGCTGGTGAAGATTCCGAGCGTCCCAAGGACTGCCAAAAGGACAGTCTGTTTTGGAAGAAGTACAACCAGATGGAGTGGCTCACATTCTTTGGACATGTCATCAGGAGAGACCAGTCCCTGGAGAAGAGGCATCATGCTTGATAAAGCAGAGGGACAGCAAAAAAAAAAAGCAAAGAAGAGGAAGGCCTTTTACAAAATGGATTGCTACAGGGGCCGCATCCGTGGGCTCCAACAGGAGCAATTGTGAGGATGACCCAGGCCCAGATCGGGCTTCTTTCTGTCTGACACGGGGGCATTATGAGCCGGAGCCAACTGTGCAGCACAAAACAGCAGCCCCCAAATCGTTACGGTCCACGCGGAGTCATGCTTCCCTTGGACTTGGGAGCCTTTGGGGATGAACGGAAACCACACTTGATTTTCATCCCCTGTTATAGTCAGTTCCAGCTAAGAACTCACCCATCACCTTAAATCCTCTAGCAAGAATAAATCAGAACATCTTTCTCTCTCTCTCTCTTTTTAAAAATACAATGTCAGTTCTGTGTGCCTTTGAAGAACCTGCCCCAGCAGTCTGAAGAAATGTCACAAATGCCAGAGCTCGTCGTGTCTGCCGACGCCTCCCAGGCCCCTGAACAGCTTGCGGAGGACAGGCAGGATGCTGCACAGAAAAGGTTTTCCAGCCCAGAGGAGCACAATTCGCTGTATTTACCACCATGCGGCCTGTGAAGGCTGGCTCCTCCCACTGCCCCGCCCCTCACCCATCCGTGCACCGAGGGCCAGGCCCTTGGAGCGAATTAATTTAAGGAGTGTTTAAAAATATCTCAGCGCTCCGTCCCCACGTGCTTCATCATTGATTGCAGGCAGATGGGACACATTTGTCAGTAGAAAGGAGAAGGACCTTCATCTCGTTAGAAATCCGTCTGCTTGGCTTAAAACGATGGCGGAAAAGACAATGGACCGGCGGGATTCAGGGAGAAAAGGCAGATCCTGCAACTAAGACAAGTCACACCAAAACAAAGCCCTTATTTACATAGTGCTTCTTGGGAAAAAAAAGAAAAGAAATAGGCCTTTTTAAATTAAAAACCTTTTTTTAGCGATGTTGATTTTTAAATGGTTATGTATGCATCTATTTTCATTTCTTGGGCTAGCGATTTGGCCCGTCTGCTGACCTGCTGTCTGGTGTTTGGGGCATCCTCAGCTGCTGTTACGGATTAGGGAGGAATTGAACAAGGACTCTCCCTTCCACAAGGAACCGTGAGCAGGAACTCCACTTGGGCAGCTGGCCTGCGTCCGGGTCAGACCTGGCGGCCTCCAGGAAAGAGGATGGCATATGTCAAAGACCTTGGGTGATGTCCCTGGGGACAAGGCAGGAGAAGCTGTCCTACATTGACCTGTATACTAGAGGCTTTTCAAGTCCTTTCTTCCGTTAACTGTGGTCAGAGAGAAGTACCAGCTGTCACTTGCTTTTGCTAATCTGGCACAGAACTTTCCAGCACGTGGTCCCAGACACTCACAGGCTGCCCTGGAAGGATCGCCAGAGTTAGTGACTCAGGCAGCAGTGGTCCTGGGGTCTCTGTCTCTCAAGTTTCCCATCTGGACCTCTGCTGAGAGGATGAGACGACAACTCTGGGCCCGTGGACGGGATGAAGGTTCACTCTAAAAGTATTGCTTCACAGTTGCAGAGACCCCAATGAATAAGCCTAGCAAAATGGGAAGCTCTTGTTTCCTGCTAGAATCTGCGTCCAAGGCTTTACGCTTTGGAATCCAGCTCTCTGTATCCCCCAAAGATTTCTGCACTCTTCAATGTGAATCATGTCACCACAGCAGCTTGGGCACACTTGAGACTCACTTCGTGATTGTTTTAAATGTTCTCTGAGCTTCATAGACACACAGAAATCTGAAGGAGCAAGATGAAAGCTGGAGGATGGAAATTCCAGTATGACAACTATTGTTATCCTCCAGAAAGAGCAGGTGTATTGTGATGGGGGGAAAATTCCTATTGTGATGGGGGTGGGGGGGCCGGGAATTCCTTGACACAAAATTCCTGGTCTTTTTCTCATCACTGCAGGGTTTTTCCGTTCTTTAAAACTACATCACAGTCAGTCCTGTGATCATGCTGTGTCCTTTCTGAAAATCTATCAAGGGTGTCCCCCAGGAATCCCTCCCAAACTGAGAGAACTTGTCTGAAACTATCTATGGATGTCAGAAACATGTGCAAACTTGTTTCGTTTGGAATAAACACATGCATGTAGAACTGGGGACCCTTGTAGTAATACTTTTTTTTTGTTTTAGCTTTTCCTGGGAGGTGTGGTTAGTAACCAAACTCAGTGGAATAGAGACCCCATAGAACACAGCGGATCGACCTCTGGGACTTTATGGAAGCAGGTTGCCAGGTTTTTGCCCCATGAGCTAGAGTCAGCCTGATGGTAGCTGGTTTTATGCATCTTGTGCTGGCACGTGTAGCTGAGCATTTAGCATTGGGATGCTTACTGCGAAGTCATTAGTTCAGATTTACGGAGAAAGATGAGACTGCTCTGGTAAAGATTTACAGTTTCTGAAATATGATGCTTATGGTAATGATTTGCCCGATTTCTTCTTCGAATGAGGTTGCTAGGTTTGCTGTGTTCTTTTAGTGAGTGTCGAAAGTGATGACCAAATCCCCTTGATTTGAGGAAGACATCTATCTTTCTGTTGTCGTTTCTGTGTATTTTAAAGAGTGGCAGTTTGCTCATCACCCAACAGGTGGCAGTAAGTGTCAGCACTTTGTCTACCCTGGGTTACCCTTAGGAAACTTGCAGCCTTTTCTGATCCATAGGGACCCCACGTCCCACAGAAGGAAGCACTGCCCAGTCTTGTGCCATCCCCACAATTGTGATGTTTGAGGACACTGTTGCAGCCACTGTGACAGTCCATCCCCTTGATGGTCTTCTTCCTTGTCGCTCACCTTCCACCTTACCAGGCATTATGTCCTTTCCTGATAACATGTCCAAAGCACATGCAATGAGGTCTCGACACCTTTAGTTCTAAGGACATTCTGGCAATACTTTTTCCAAAACAGTTTGTTCTTCTGGCAGTCTGTGGTACTTTGAATATTCTTGACCAATACCATATTTGAACTTTCCTTCTTTTTCAGTCTTACTAATTCATTGTCCACCACTCACATGCATACAAGGTGGTTGAAAATGCAAAGACTTGGGTGAAGTGCACCTTAGTTTCAAAGGGACATTCTTTAACCCCTTAAGGTAGTCATGTGCTCAATGCAATATGTCACTTGATTTTTTGATTGCTTCCTTAAGAACATTGACAAGCAAAAGGATATTGGGATAACTTTGATCATTTCTCCAATTATCATGATGCTGTCTGTTGGTTCAATTGTGAGGATTTTTGTTTTCTTTATATTGAATTGTAATCCATACAGAAGGTTGTAGTTCTTGAACTTCATAAGCAAGCGCTCCAAGGCTTCCTGCCTTTCAGCAAGCAAGATTCTGTCATTTGCATATCACAGATTGTTAATAAACCCTATTATAACCTACCTCCAATCCCGATTCAAAATTGTTCTTCATGGAGTCTAGCTTCCAGATAATATCCTTTTGCCATTTACAGTGATACCCTTTTTGCCACATCTTCTGAATCCATTTTGAATTTCGGGCAGCTCTTTGCTGATGTACGGCAACAAATGTTTTTGAATTATCTTCAACAGAATTTTAGAGGTATATGATATTACTGGTATCTATAAATTTCTGGATTCTGTTGGGACACCTTTCTTTGGCAGGATCACAGATTTGGATCTCTTCTAAACAGTTGGTCAGGCATCTGACTTCCAAATTTCTTGGTAATAGATGAATGAATGCTTCTAGTAATTCATCAGCTTGTTGAAACATTTCATTTGGTCTTTTGCCATTTCCTGGAAACTTGTGTTTCACCAATAACTTCAGAGCAGCTTAGACTTTTTCCTTCAGCATCCTTGGTTATTGCATATTAGCAAGAGCCCTTCTTGAATCATTGAATGTCGACAAGTTCTTTTTGGTACGTGACTCTGTGTATTCCTTCTATCACTTTCTGATTCTTCCTGTATCACTCAGTCTTTGTACCCTTGATCCTTATGGAATCAAATTTCCTATAGCATTCCATTCTCTTGTGTTTAAAATATATCATTTGGATAATGAGCACATACCGTCAATGTCCATGGATAAAACTGTGAGTCAGCATAAATGGAACTATTCATTTAAACTGATTCAACATTTACCTGAGTAATGTGTCTGTGTCTCATCCCTGGTGAGCTCCTGTGAAAGGAATTTTGTGCTTACTTTGCACATGGAGAAAGTGGACCTTGGAGACCCGGATTTTATGCTGTTGTGAGCGCCTTGCTTTTTGTCATCTGGTGTTACTGTTCTCTGTGATCCACATTTTGCTATGGATTATCCTATCTTTACATGTTTACATGCTCGTCCTCTCTCTCTCTCTCTTGTTCTCTTTCATTGCACCAAGAAGGGATTCCTATCACTTCAAAGAATGCAACCTAGCCACATCCGTGAGGAAGAGATTAAAAATAAAGAGACCAGGCAAGAGAAGGCCATGTGTGGTGATGAAAAAGCAGTCCGTTTATCTTTGAATGAGAATGTGAAATTCTGAAGGACCCGCTAGCCCTCAATAATACAGCAAGAATAAAGTTAGGTAACTGATGAGCTTCTAGACCTCAGACCAAAGAACTTGACGGGAAGAAGCAAGAAGAAGTGCATGAGCAGAGAGGAGGAAACCAGAAGGAGAACCTCTTCTGCTCTGTGTGTGTCTGGGGAAGCCCGCTGCTGGGAGCCTTCCTCCTTTATTAGTGTGTGTCAGTCTTTCCTGGTAGGCTGGCTGGAACCTGATCATGAACATGGCCTGGAGTCAGCATGAACAATGGCCCCTTGCATCATTTTGGGATCTCTGCTGACACTCAGCTCTTCTCCGACTCTCTCAATGTACCAGCGTCCCTTGGGGAATTTATTCGGCTATTATTATTTTTCTATATTTAGATAAAATGTGTGGTCCAGGAAAAAAATATTGAATGAATTTCTAAGACTAGAAGGGAGAATGATCTAAGTATAGACTGGAGCTATTCACCAAATTTGTTTAGTTTCTTTCTGAGATTGAGAATAATCAACAAACATTAGTGAAATCATCCTGGAATCATCACATTGAAAAGATCATTGATTTTTAGATCAATGGTTAATTGCTAACAGTTCACACGGAGAACCAAACGTGTAAGATGTTATCTATTTGTCTCAAAAGATCCCAATTTGACATCTTCTCATATCTGTCAAGTCTGGAATGGGAAAGTCTTGGCAGTGGGGGCTTTGCCTGAATGCTCTCAGCATTGGTATCTGTGAGGGAGGAACAGGGGACAGCCTGAGCAGAGGACAAAGGTAATACCAGGAACCGGAACAGCCCTCCAGAAAGGACCGGGTCAAAGCCCTGTCTATCTCTGCATTAACTAACCATTGGATGAAGCGGTGCTAGGGAAGCAGGCAGGGAGGATTTAGCTAAGAGCTGTCATTCACCAATCCTCCCAGCAGCTGGGCAAATAAATCCCGCAGTTCTACAGGTGGGGGAGGGGGGGTCTGCACTGCCCACCACAGACTCCAAATCCAGATGTTTGAGAGAGAAGAAAATGATGTCGTTGCTCTGATTTGAATATCCAGGTCTCAGTAAAGCTGACATCTGTCCTAAAATACGATAAAAAGGAATGTATAATCAGTGACAAATAAGAGGGAAGACAGACTCTGCTGTGCAAGGAGATAATTCAGGGCTTCCCCCTTCCTTGGTTTTAGCTATGACCACAGCTGTGACCCAAGAACACATACTAGTCTTTTCAATAGTAACTGGTCTGACAGGAGGAACTTTGCTTGAAATTGCTGCCTTACAAAGGGGAAATCAATGAGACTTCCAGCGACCCTGTGGACAGAAGAAGAAAACACTGCTCTATCCTGCACCCTCCCAGCAATTTTTGTTATGCATGAGCCTGTGATCACAGCCACTGTGACAGTGATCCTGTGGAGACACTCCTGTTTTTTTTTTTTTTTTTTTGCTGACCTCCTACCAGATAAGATGAACCTTTCCATAGATTAGTCTTTCCTGATAATATGTCCCCAAACAAAGTATGTTAGACAAAACCATGGCATCCTTGTTTCTCAGGAGCATTCAGGCTGGACTTCCTGCCAAATGAATCAGCCTGTTCTTCTGGGAGTGCACTGTCCTGTCAATAATCTTTGCCAACACCGTCATTCAAATGCTTCCATTCGTCTTCTGCCTTCCTTATTCACGGCCCAACTTCTACATGCCAAGGACGCGATTGAAGATGATGTTCCTTGACTCAAGTACACCATGACGCCAGGCTAGACTCCACAAGCATTCGTGCCATTCTGGAGTGCCAAGGGCAATCGGGCAGAAGAAGCAATAGAAAGATAGGTTGGGAATCAGAGCACAGCTATGATTGATACTCCCAGCAGCTGCTTCCACTTCCTACCAGTGTTCCTTCCCCTGGAGTTCTCACCTGGAAAAAGATGGAGGATGAACTGGACCAGCCCTTTGTCTAGAACAGCCACTGCTTTGCTCTCTTGAGTCCAGATGTCACATATTCATCTGACCAACTGCAGCCAAAGATCTTACCTGCTGACATTGCTCCACTCCAGTCCCTTCGTAAGTATTAAGCTACCTTCAGAGATGAAAAGATGCTGCTGTACATAGTCCAAGGCCTCGCAGATCTGTGGTCAGTTCCCCTGCTCTTCCCCCTTTAGCTGATGCCTTTAAAACCCGGGCATTGATTGTTGTTGTTTTTGTTTACCTTATCAGCATGACTCAACTCAAGAGGCTCAATGTGGAGCAACAGAGAGGGTAAGGTGAGCCAAACAGAGCCCTGTGGAAAAGTCCTTCCTTCCTTCTTTCCTTCTTTCCTTCCTTCCTTCCTTCCTTCCTGCCTTCCTTCCTTTCTTCCTTCCTTCCTTTCCATGCTAAGGGATACAAATCTGTGATTCACCCTAGCAGGTAGGCATGATGCACATGCCCAGCTTTTGGGAAAAGACTTCACGAACAGTATTCCATCTGCATTGAGAGAACACACAAGGAGCATGGTGCGGAACTACCAACTAAGGAAAAGGTTATGAGAGTTTCACACTCTGTAGTCAGAGAAATCACTTTTAACAAAAACTGGAAACTTTTTCTTTCCTTTTTCTGTAACAGCACCAATACCTCACTACAGAAGGGCAGGAAGTCAAGAACTACAAGCCCAACTTCTCTCCTAATTCTCTCTTCTAGAAATGCTCTTTTGAAACAGTTTTCTATATACATGTAAATATGCTATTCCTAAAGCTGAAATTGAACGATCCTCTATAAATTGTTGTGCAACTTGGATTTTACTCAATACCTATAAGTATATATGCAGGCATCTATAAAATACATATAATTATATACATCTCTACACACACAGATACTTGATAATAGTTCATTCTATGGTCATTCCAAAGTTGATTGAGCCTCTTCAGGTCTTCTTTGTGATAATCATGTGGGGTAGAATATCAGAAGGAGAAGAAATGACAGCAACAATTCAGGTGGGGGAGAACGATCTGAATGAGACCAGCCAGAAAGTGTGTGGTCACATTCCAGAGGTACCAGAAGAGCTCAGTGACCAAGGCCGCATAGGGGCAGGTTGGGGCGGGGGTGCGGGGGGCGGGGGGGGGGAAGGGGAGACAGAGCTTAAAGCCATCCAGTAGGTTTCTGGCTTAATCACTTGAGTCTGGGGTTGAACACAGAAACTGAAATCTGGGGAAATGGGATGTGTTGGTCTGGGTAGACTAGAGAAACAAATTCATAGACACGTATGTGGATATAAAGGTAAGGTTTATATACAAGAGGAATGGAGCATTGAGAAAGCATCCCAGCCCACTCCAGTTTGAAGTCGTAAGTCCGATATTAGCCCATATGCCCAATATCAGGCTATAAAGTCTCCTTCCGACTCATGAAGTCACAGGTCAGTGGGTGCAGAATCCCTGTGCCGACAGGAGTCTCCCCATGGCTCCTCACTTCCAGGACTCAGGGTCCATCAACAGCATCCTATGGTGTTAAAAGCAACTCAGCACTGACAGGGGTCTCCACATGGCTTCTCCAGCTTCAGAGGTCTGCTTCTATCAGGGTAAGGCCGAGTGGCTTCTCCTCTGACTCCTCCAGCTCCTCAGATGCTGCCATCTTGTCTTGTCTGTAGTTTGTCATCTTGGAGACTGACTCCCAGCAATGGGCAATGGCTTCTCATGTCCACGAGGAAAATACCGCAAGATTTCTCAGAAATATCAGGAGAAAGTCATGGCCACACAGAGGCCTCATTGGCTACCCAATGGCTATCTCCAGATTAACAGGCTAGACTCCACCCCTACATCTGAATCATGAAATTGGCATAACAAATATATGACCCCCACATGGGAAGTTTGAAAGAGAAGGGTAATCAGTTTGGTTTAGCATATTGGATTGGAAGTGTGTGTGTGTGTGTGTGTGTGTGTGTGTGTGTTGGCTATCTAGTTCGGGAGCTTCACTAGACCATTGGGTATATGAGAGGCTGAGGTGTTCAGGGAGTAGCATTTATGATCATAGGCGTAAACAAGCTTACCGAACAAGATTGTGAAGCTAGAAAATACATTGGGCTAAGGAACTCTCACCTCTAAAGATGGGCAGAGGGAGGTGATTCTGGTTTTGGGGGGCCAGATATGTGAGGAGGGGGCAGGTGTGCTGCACAGTGCCTCATGCCAGGTAAAGATCAAGTAACAAGATTACCGAACAGCAGACGCTGCCGGAATCAACGAGGAATCGGTTACTGACCTTTGCCAGATGGTTTCAGCAAACTGTGATGGCTGCATGGTGGTGTGGGCTGGGGATGAGTGGAAAGAGAATAGATGCAGATTATTATTTTTGAGAAACAGTCGGGATGTTTGGATATGGCTAAGAAGCTTTTATAATTCTGCTTCCCGTATTCTGTGTTAAAGTCAGGGGTGTATTTTGCAACACACCTATAGAAATATGTGTATCTGTGGGTGTCATCCCACTCACCTGCCCACGCCTGTTCAACTTGTGCGTCCGTCTGTGCCCTTGCCTGGAGGTTAGTGTGATGACTGCTACAGCGGGACTGTGCAGGTGATGGTAGACACCTTTGTCTGGTCCTGCCAGGCTCCTCCTTGCCTCGATCTCTAGATGCTGACTTTCCCCAGAGAGATCAGCCATGGCACCTGAGGTGGCCACTCAGAAGCTTTTGAGATTCCACTTCCAAAAATAAGAACCAAACGTGCTGCCTTCCAGTGGATGCTGAGTCACGGCGACCCTCGGTGGGTTGCTGAGACTGTAACTGTTGACAGGAAGAGAAATCCCAGTCTTTTCCCTGAGGAGGCGCTGGTGGGTTAGAACTGCCGACCTTACAGATGGCAGTTGAACGGGTACCCACGATCCTGCCAGGGCTCCTCACTAAATAGAATGTAAAACATTGAATTTGTGGGCTATGCCATGCCATTGGAATGTGATGCCCTCTGCGACTATAGTCCTGAGCCCCTGGGCCCAGGGAGAGGGAAGAGACATATTCACTTGGGAGAGGAGAGCTGAGAAACAGGAAGGAAGAGGTCAACGGCTGAGGGTGGTATTTGATTGGTGAAGCCAGATATGAAGACATTATCCGTTCTCTCCCCTCATCTCCGGCCAACCTATAAGCTCACTTATCGATCTCCAAAGAGATTCCTTAATCTGGATCCTTCTTTCTGGTACGATGGCCATTACCTCAGTCTAGACAAGCATCATCTGACTCCTGAAAACTGCAGAGCCTCTTACATTTCAATTCCTCATCTATCCCCTGGTCTTGCCCATGGTACAGCCATTCCCTTTTGCCTGGTCCACTGCCCACCCTCCACCTGCCCCATTCTTCTGGTGGCCGATGTCTTCGGTTCCTAGTGCTGCAGGAACAGAGAGAAGTGAGGGCCATTAAAGAACAGAAAGATCTTTTATTCTGGAGGCTAAATGTTCAAAGCAGTGTCTCTGCTATGTGTACCCCTTCCTTATCAGTAGCCTAGGACTGTCCTGGGGAGCCCTGGTCACAGAGCCAGGTAAGCTTTGGACCACTCACGTCAAAGTCTGTGGTTCAAACCCCCCAGCCCCTGTGTAAGGAAAAGATGAGTCTGGCTGCTCCTGTGAAGCATCCCAGCAGGGGCAGCGGGCTGGTGAGTTGAGGCATTCTTTGGTGTGGCAGTCCTCACGGGGCACCTGTGTTCTCCCCGTAAGTGTGTATCTCTTTGTCTTTTCCCCTCTTTTTTATGGCTCATCCATGATAGAGTTTCGGATCCACCCTAGACTGACAGGACCTCCGCGGACCGATTCAATCCCCTTAAGCTGAATGCAGAAGAGGACTGGATTGCATTCGCTTATCCGATGGAAGACAGTTACATTGTGTTAGATGTAAAGGGAAGAGCCCCAGAGGCAGAGTGGTTCTGAGTTGGGTGGCTTACTGTCAGGTCAGCTGTTCCAGAGCACATGAGGCTCCAGGCAAGAAGGCAAAGAGAGGCTGTCTATGTCGTAAGAAAGTACAGAAGTACAGGTCTATCCTGTCCTATTGCATCCCTGTGAGTCTGCATCCCCTAGAGGGCAGAGAGTTTGGTTTGGGAATGTAATGTCATTGCAAGCCCACCGTTGCGGCCACTGTGTCAATCCATTGTGTCAAGGGACTTCCTCTTTTTCACTGCCCCTCTACTTGACTCAGCATGATGTCCTTTCTCAGAGTCTGGTCTCCCAAGTACTTGAGGTCAAGTCTTGCCTGCCGTGGAGCATGCTAGCCGCGCTGTTTTCCAAGACAGATCTGTTTATTGTTTGGCAGTCTGGGGCACTCTCAGTGTTCTTAGGAGAACATGATTCAACCCACAGCAACGGGGACTGTCTCATTTATAGCTCGAGTGCCCCCTCCTTAGGCCACCAACCGAAGGGTCACCATCTTGAAGTCCAGTCTTGTTGATTTCCTGTCAGCATATATTGATGAATAAGTTTAATATTTTAAAATACTCAATATATCTATTCTCTTGTTTTTGCTTGCTTCCCTCCCTGGAATGTCAGCAGCAGGAGGGCAGGGACAGCTTTCATCCTGATTGTTCCTGGAGTTTACCACGGTCCCAGCCACAAGGACTGAGTGATCAGTTTGGCCATTGGCCTCAGCCTGGGGAATCAAGGAAAGCTTCTTGGAAGAGGTGATATCTGAGCTGGGCCTCTTCCAGGGCGTTGTCCCTTTTTTCACTTGGTTCAGCTGTCACGCAGCACTCAGAATCGTGGGCTGAATTCTCTGTCTGCTCACTACCCTGGTATCTCTCTGAGGATCAGGGCGACATTAATTTCTTTGTGCCCCAGCTTATCAGCTTTACAATTACGGTTGGTGTAATTGGATTAGCTACCTTGAGGCATAGCTATGCTGAGCAGGAAGAGGAGAAAAGGTAGAATGCTTGGCGGGTAGGAAGACCCAGGTTGGAAAAACACATCTTATGCATGTGGACACATAGTTCTCTTCACAGGCTCTGATGCTCCCTGGAACACACCCTGCCAACCAGTCAATACCTAGTCCACCCCACCTGCCCCCTTCTCTTTTTAACTGCTAAAGAGCCCTGGTGGTACTGTGGTTCTGAATTGTGCTGCTAACCGGAAGGTGAGCATTTTGAAACCATTAGCTGCTCTGAGCAAGAAAGACAAGCTCTTTTTTCCCATAAAGAACTGTACAGTCTCAGAAACCCCCAGGGGCAGTTCTACCCTGTTCTGTAGGGTTGGATTCAACCCAATCGTGGTGAGGTCTTTTTTAACTGCTGAAGGTTAATAGGGTTGAGCTGGGATATAAGAATATTCAAACTATCTGAAACCAAAAACAATGTGTTTTAGTCCATCATCCCCCATGCTGCTGCCTGGAAAAGAAAGCAAACTCCTGCATTTGAGGTTCCTTTAAAATGCAAGGATGCTTAATCAAATGCAAACCTCTGAAGCTCTCCCTCTTCTTCCCCTGGCTCCTTTTAGAACAGACTTGTCTCCTGACAATTGTCTCCCTTGTCTGTAAAAGAGAGCAAGGCAAGCCTGCCTGCACTTGATATTCAGATAGGAAGAAGAGGTTTCCTAAATCAAATATGGTTTTTAAAATTGCATCTGTGAATACAACTCTAGGACTCCACATTTCAAATATAAAACTGATTGAGGGGAAAAGGAAGAGGTCGCAGACACTGTTGTTAAATCGGTCGCTTTCATCTCTAAAGAGGATCTGCCTGTCTGCAGTCATTCCCAGCAGAGTTGCCTTACGCTGGCTTCCTACTGTGCTGGAAACAAAGAGTCACAGCTCACAAACCCTCAGTCTCACCCGCTGTTGGTAAGTGTGTCTTCTGGAAGCCTAAATAAAGAGGTTGTTGGGGCGTTTTCTGCAAATGTACCAGCTGGATTGTGTGCACCACCTCCCCAGGCCTAGTGCTGCCTCCTGGCTGGTGGTGGATCAGATGGCTGTGACCACAGGGTTTACATTTTCATTGGCAGACTTGGGACATAGAGACCCAGGCCTTTCTCCCCAGTCTAGTCCATCTTAGTCTAGAGCAGTGGTTCTCAACCTTCCTCTTGCCACCCTTCCCTACAGTTCCTCATGTGGTGGTGACCCCCAACCATAACATTTTTTTCGTTACAACTTCATTACGGTCATTTTGCTGCTGTTATGAATCGGGTGACCCCCAGAGGGGTCGCGACCCACAGGTCAAGATCCGCTGGTCTAGACACTCCACTCAGGCCTGTTTGCATTATAACAGCAAACAAGCCTTCACTGACAGGTGGGCCCTGGCTGTGTCTGAAGGCACCGGCTGAGAATTGCAGCCTGGTCTCCTGTGTGGAAGACAGCAATTTTATCCCGAGGAGGTTGTTACCTCAGGAGTTCCTGAGTGAAATCTTTTTCTGGAGTCCTTTGCGGGGCTGGAATGTAATGGAGTGTTTGCTGAGATCTGGTGGGCTGCCCAGACAATTCTGAATCCCACTGTGCTCGCGTGTCTCTGGGGCACTCTGCTCCCAGGGGTCGTTTGTGGCTGGTTTCGTTAGGAAGCTCATCATCAGGCCTCTTTCCATGGTGCCTCTGCTCTGTGGCCTTGACCTTCCAACCTTTCCATTCACCGCTGTCTGCAGCACCTGGGGACTCTGCCATCTTTTTGTCTCTTGTCACCCTTAAAGATGAGTCTTGGGATGGGACGAGTGGCCCCTTTAAGGAGCCCCTTTAACCTATGCAAAAGTGTCTTGACACTTGACAGTATCACAACAAATGCTAGATTCCTCCACTCAGAGCCTGGGCAGCCAGACTATTGTTTCTGAGGTGAGAGTAGAGACAGCAGAAGCAGAGACCCCAGGGATGGGGTCTACCTGTGCTACCTGTGCTTATTTCCTAATCTGTACTGAACAATTTGATTTATCACCCACTGGTATGTAAACACATGTAAGCCGTGTCTCCCTCACTCACTGGATGCTCTTCCTGTAGCGAGACGACTTGAAGGGAGGCTTTGATTGTGTGCGGAGGTGCTATGGGGGTGGGAGAGAGACAGACGCCAGCCTTGCCCAGAAGGAGAATCTTCAATGTGGGGAAAAGATCTAATATTGTTCACTGCAGATTCGTCAGTAAGCACAAGGAACCCATGCTTACCTGATCATGTCTGCCAGTGCTAGCAGAGACCCTGCTTTTCCAAGTCCTCTCTCGGGTAGAAGTCTCCTTGGAACAACCCATCATCCAAGGTCGCGTGTGTTTCCTTCTATGCTTTTTCCAACCCCCTAAAGAGGCTCTTGTGAGTTTCCAACCATCTAGATGGAGCCCACCCAGAACTGTACAGCCGTCACTCAGAAAACTCACTGCCATCACCTCGATTCTGCCTCCCAGGGACCCTGCAGAACAGGGTAGAATGTTCCTATTGCTTTTCCAAGACTGTAAATCATCGCACAAATAGCAAGCCTCATCTTTCTCACTAGGATCGGCTAGTGGATTTGAACTGCGACTTTGTAGTTCTCAGCCCAAAGGTGTAACCCTACCAGGACAGCAGTCAGAACAGCCAGACCAGTTTTTCCAGCAGGGGGCCCTGTGGAGCCTCCCCTCCACCTGCTCCCCTCAGGGTGATGTTGACTTCCCTCCAGTTCTGAAGAAGCCAGAGGGTGTCTTGTCCGGTTCTCCTCCGGCAGGTTCCAGCTGCTGCCTTCGTTTTATTGGAAGGGAGACCCTGCCACTTTGAGGATTTACATTCCATGACCTTGAGCTGTTAGCGCCCCCCAGGGGCCCAGGGCTGCACCTAGAAAGACAGGCAGAAGCAGAGGGTGCTGACGAGCCGCTGTCCACCTGGTTCCTTGCCCGGATGTGTTCCTGTCCACCTCATCCTCTGTCCTCTGGCTTCCTCAGTGGGGCTGGACGCGTTTGCTCCGGTATGTCCAGCCTGCTCCGGGTCGGGTTATTGATGGACTCCTTAGCATGAAGCGGGCACTGCGGGGCAGAGGCACGGTTTTTAAAGGACAAGGGAAAGACACCTGAAGGGAGGAGAAAGTGCATTTAGAAAGAATTGGAGAGGCCCCAGAATCAACAATGCAAGAGTGGAAGCTTAAACACAGTCTGTCTTATTTCCAGAATACATAATCTGGCTTGTGTTTCAAGTCCACAGCAAAGAGCCAGCAGAGGCAATGCACGTGGAAAGTGCTGTTACCGAGACACGCGCCCCTTGGAGGTGGCTGTAGGGACCTGAGTCTTAGACACATTCCCTGTTGGTCTGAGGAAGTCTGGTGAATGCGCTCTGCAGTCATTCTGGAGGGAGACAGCTGGGGCAGGCGACTTCCGCCAAGATGGACAGCCTGCAGACCCTTTTGAGGGCCAGCTCGTCTCCGTGTCACGGTGGCTGGACGTCAGAGCCCACATGAACGTCTCTGGGCTCGAGGTCAGTCTGGGAGGACTTTCCTCCTGCGAAGCCAGAGAGACCTACCCGGGAGAGGACGCTGTCCCCGGATTCCTGAGCCGGTGCCTTGGGATCCCACCCTGATGTGCTTTGGTGGCCACTCTGGGGACATTTAAGTGAATGCTGGAGTTGCTTGCATCACAGGACCACAGGAGAGGGGTTGAATAAGCGTCCACTAGATGATGGCTTTCGCCTCCGAGGGACTCTTGATGTTTGGGTGACACATGGGAATGGGGAGTCGAGGTGGCACAGTGGTTACAGGCTCGGCCCCTCACCCAGGTCCCAGAGGCTGGCATCAGAGAGACCCTCGTGCTCTGTAAGGTTGTCCTAGAGAGAATGGACACTGTTGCCCGAGGCAGCAACAACAGCTCGCATGGGAACTTAGGGAAGCAGGGTGGGGGCAGGGGCATGTGACTCTGAGCCCGGGGTGCCCTGCTCTGCTGTGCTGTCAGGAAGTACTTAATAACCAGGAGCCTGATATTTCCGGGTTGCTCTGGGCACTGTGCATTCTGAGACTGGTCTGGCTGGGAAGCCCCGGATCTGTAGGCCTATCTCCGATCCTCCTCGGATCCTGCTGGTGAGTAGGACGCGAAGACAGTGAGTGGGAGAATAGCTGCCCTCTTGCACCAGAATGTTCTAGTAATATTCTTCTGGTACAACTGTTCAGAATATCCTTGTGATGTTATTCGGTCTGTTCTAGAATGGGTCTTGTGGGAACCAAGGTGATACCATGGTTAAGAGGACATCGTTTATTCTCACGAGGACGCAAGCATGGCTTCCTGGTCCACCACTTAGCAGCCCTTCACCTTGGTGAGATTCAGTTTCTTCCTCCACTGTCTGGGGAGAATGTATATCCCTCACCAGACAGGATTTTTTGGTAAAGATTCAGGTGAAGGTAGGTGAAGGCTTTGCCGAGTGTTTGGGCCATGCCCACATGGCAACTTTCGTCATTCTCTTTGGAATCAATCGTCTTGTTGCTGCTGTCAGGGCGGCTGACTCATAGTGAACCCTGGGTACAGCAGGAGGAGGAAACACTGTCTGCTTCTGTGCCACTGCTGGTCCTTTGAGTCTGCTCAATGCTGGACTCTGTGCAAATTAGGTGGCTGACAGTGGTGCATACCCACAGGTATGTTTGCTCATTCTTAATCACAGGTGATAAGATTAGAAAATAGAACTTGGACTTCTTTGTATTTGCATTCTTGAAGGTTGGTTTGAAGATCTTTCTTGGGTGTGGTTTTAACCCTGTAATATCAGGTCTTTTCAATCATGGGCCTCCCTCCCCCCCCCCCCCGCCCCACCCACTCTTCCTCTTCTCTGATATGTCTAAGGATAAAGCTGTATGCTTCTGGAGATAGAGAGGGAGAGAGCAGAAGAGATGTCCAGCCGTAGGTCAGATGACTGTCAGGCAGGAAGACTGGAGAACACGGGGGTGGGGGGGGTGGGGGTGGTTCAGATCTCATCTCTGTGCTATGCCTCCCTCAGCCCAGTCACTTGTGGTTCATGGATCCCAATACCTTGAGACATTTTACTAACCCTATGAGCAATGACAGAGGCTAGTTTGAATAGCTTGAGAATCATAGGACACAGTAACCAGGTAGCAGGTGATATACCCGTGTGGAGTACCTCTGTGCAGGAATCTCTGTGTAGTGTAGAAATGAATGACCCTATCTTCCGCATAAAGCAGTGGGTGCCAGCCGACGCCAAAAGAGCTCCCTGCAGGTATCTTTAAAGGAATCCAACTTAGAAAGAATCACCTTTCTAACATTATTTTTTGAAGTTATTGTCCCTGTCTGTTTTTCTTTTCTTTTTTTTTTCCCCTGTCCGTTTTTCATTGGACTCTTAATATGTTAGGGTCGTCTCTTGTATGATGTGTGGCAAAAGACCATTGAGGATGAAACCACATGAAGGCATGGTGGTCAGTACCCGTGGTGTGCACACTGATGACACACAAGCCCGAAAACAACCCAACGTGTCCCACAGTTATTTTCTCAGGAACCAGTGAGCAGTGTCCTTCACATGGGTGTGTTTCCTTCTCAACTTTTTCTGTGTCAATGTCTCCATATATTTTAGAGATAAAAATTGACACACAATCTACAGATTGTCCTAGAACTTCCCATGGGGAAATTTTACGGAACGTGTTAATAAAGAAATCTTCAAACTTATCACGTAGCTGAGCATAGTTCCCATTTGGGGACTGTACCATACCGATTAAAACTAAGTTCATAGTGGTGGAAATGAAGTGGCTTCTGGTTGTTCTTTATCAGGAGATTTCTGGTTGGGAGGCACGGCCAAGTCCATTCGGATCCGGGGCACCCCTGTTGACAAGGCAGAGAAACGCCATCGGGTCCTGCCCAAGCCTCCTAAGTTTGGTTCCTTCGCTCCTTCATAAGGCTATTCATAAGCAGATTTCTGCTGCTGTTCCTAGCCTCTTTGTCTGGAAGCGCCACTGAAACCTGTCCACTGTGGGTGGCCCTGTCGGTATTTGAAATACTGGGGGCGTAGTTGCCAGCCTCCCGGCCACGTGCCAGCCTCTGCAGTGGACAGACTGACGTGATCGTCCTCATCTGTACTCCTGTGTAAACTGGCCTCGCTGTGTTCTTGGGGAAGATTGCTAACAATGAAACCATCTGGCCAAAGGGAGCACCTGCTTGGTCTCTTGGCCCAGCCCTCTGAGCAGCATCTCAGGAGCAGACGCTTCTTGCACACAGTTGTGTTTCTGAGCTCGGCTCACTGCACTGTGTATTCTCGGTCTTCGTAGAGAATGGTTCTGGGGTTCGACTTTCCTTTCTCGTCACAGAGTGAACACCTTAGGCAGGTGTAGGTAATTCGAGCCCACTAGCCTCTCTTCATGAGAAAGAAGAGGCCCTCTGTTCCAACGAGATTGGTGGTCTCAGAAAACCTGGAATCGGGGAGCACAATGTACTGGAATGGCCTCCATACCTGTGGCTCCCCTCCTGGGGGACATTGCTCAGTGCCCCTTGGGACAGATTACAACAGCCCAAGTAGCAAGTCTTGCAGGCTGCTGTGGGGACTGATCACTGGTCTTTCTTCTTAGAGTTGCTGAGTGGGTTTGAACTACCACCCTCCGACCAGCAGCCGAGCACTTAACCTGTGTGCTTTCTATGAAGCCTACAGGTGGCCACTGACTTTACTGGGCTGGCTGCCTACTTTTTTGCCTTGTCGATATGCGGCAGATCGGAGGAACGTCCTCGTTCTCTGGGTGGGACTAGATTATCTAACAACAGCATGTGACTTGAAGAGATATCTGCCGCAGTGACGGCATCATCATTGCCAGGTTTGCTTCTAACGCTTCAGCCCCCCTTGCTCAGGACTCAGCCCTGCCCCTGCCCCTGCCCCTGCCCCCTCCTTAACTCTTGCTGCAACATCGGGGTTGTGTGCCCATGTTCTGTGGAGGAAGTGGAATGGAGACTGAGGATATCTTTGGAGTGAATCCCACTGAGAAACCCCCCAGTTTGTTCTTATGATCTGGGGAGGTCCAGCTGAGGATGCTGGTCCAGCAATGCCCTTCATCTCCCACGTGCCTCAGGAGGTAGGACTGTCTGTTAAAGGTCAACTCCTGGCGGATAACGAGGGCTCAATGGGAAGAAGCTCAAGGCAGGAGCTGAGCCATGAGCAGGGCTGTCAGGAGATGCTCCGTGAGGCATTGGGGGCTCAGCGGTGGAATCCCATCTTCCACGACAGGTGACACCTGGCCAGTGGCCCTCCTGTGCAGTCCCCCTCATCCGTCCATGGAGGTGTGCGGGTTGCTGCGATGCTGAACACATTTCAGCGGAGTGTCCACACTAAGACAGACGAGGGTTCTACCTTCCCATTGGTACAGATAGGAGCTCTCGACACATGGAAATCAGGACAGATAAACCCCCCAGGAACAGGAAAGGGGGGAGCGATATTATGAGGGTAGGGCGATGGGAGAGGAAGGGGGAACCCATCCCAAGGTTGGATATAGATCCCCATGCCAAGGGATAAATAACAAATGTGGAGGAAGGGAGACAGTGGACAGTTTAACATACAAAAATAATAATAAGCTATATAATTGATCGTGGATTCACAAGGATGGGACGGTGGGGGAGGGAGGGGAAAAAGGAGGAGCTGATACCAAGGGTTCAAGGAGAAGATGTTTTGGAAATGATGACGGCAACCTTTGTGAAAATATGCTTTATACAATTGATGTGTAGAATGTTATATGAGCTGCAAGAGCCCCCAATAAAAATGATTTAAAACAAAAAATAAAACACAATCATCATTTTCATATCTTTCAATGACAACGAAAAAGGCAGACTGAGAAGAACGTCACCGGAAATCCCCTGGGCCACAGTGGCCCTGTCTCCAGCAGATCATGCAGGTAGTGCAGCATGGGAAGCAGCCTCTCCATTCATTGTGCCTGCTGTGGCCCTGGGCCCAGTGATGGCTGCTTCCACTGGGCATGTTGGAAAGGAGACGGCTCTTCCCAGACAGGTGGGGTCAGATTATAGACCCCAGACATTGGTGGGTCCTTCACTTATAGGGTGAACCAAACACTCTCTCAGATGAAGCCTGCTTGTGGCTGGGTGAAGCCCCGGCCCTCGGTCTGTCGCCACACCTGATGTGGTGCACTGTTCTTCAGTCCCATGCAGGAGCAGGAGGCAGCTGAGTGGCTCAACTCTCTTCTCCACCTGGGAACTCCTCATTTCTCACATACTTCTTAGTCCCAGAGGGTGGAGTAAATCGAGGGGGAGGCTAAGCCCTGGGCGGCTTAGGGTAAGACTCCTCTATTTAGCACTCTGCAGATTAGGCAACTCACATCACCTGGCTGAGACAGACAAACTAGGGGCCTGGCTCTGTAGCTGCCTGAGCCACTGCAGACCCCAAAGACCGGCCTGCGTAGGCTTTCCTCCATGCCATGTGGCTTTGCTTTGGGTGTCATGGTCTTTGGAGGCATGGGCGGGACGCTCTTTAGCATGACGGCTGGAGCAGTGCTTCCTGGGCCAAATTCAGACTGCCGTTTGATCCCGTCTTCTTGAACTCCATGAGGCCTCAACGTCCACCAGCATTGGAAATGAGCAGCGAGGTCCCTGACAGGATAATTTGGTGATCTTGATGAAATGTTTGCTGTCACCAGGATTCAGCATGGGATGGTCTCAGGCCCTTCCCACACTTTGTGAGAAAAGTAGGACACCCCCTCTCCCACCTTCTGGAGCCTTGTACATGACAGTGGGGTTTCCACTGAGCCATGTCCGGGGTTAGGGCCCAGACTGTTGTAAATCCCGGGGCCGGGGGAAGTAACGGAACAGAGATTGAGAGTAACAACTTTGCTGGGGGAGAAAAACAGACAAGAACAACAATAAAACACAGCTCTGGAGTTGGTTTTGACTGGCAGCGACCTTGTAGGACAGAGTAGAACTTTCTCCTTTGCCTTTCTAGAGCTGCCGATCTTCATGGGAACAGGACAACTCATCTTTCTCCTGAGGTGCTGCTGGTGGAGTCAAACTGCCGGTCTTGTGGATAGCAGCCTGACTTGTGACCCACTGTGCTAGGCCACCAGGGCTCCTTGGTAGGCCTTCCTAATCTCTCTTGAACACCCTCAGGACCTTTGGGACAAGACACCGATTTTCTTCATAGTGTCAGCAGTTTCCATTTGATTGCTTTTTTTGTTTTAATTTCTTGGTCCGAGCTGGGGTGTTAATCGTGGTAGGGAATGTTTAAAGCTCAAAGGAACAGTGGTTGATGACATTTTTTTTCAACTTTGTTGAACTTTCTTCACATTTTCTTCGAGTGCTTCTTTCTGGTTGCCAACCCCTAATTCAGTTAGAGGCTTAGTATGAGGACAGAAAGAAGGACAAGTAGACAGGCTCAAGCCACCCAGGGTGAAATACCCATACTATGAGTTGAGTCTTGGGTAGCCACCAGCTTCAAAGTGCACAGGAAGGGGTTGTTGCGTTAGTCGTGCTGTGGAGGTGGGACAGGGACCTGCTGGCCTGGGTCTCCCATGCAGTAGCTTTTAAAATCAGAAGAGAGAGCAGCCTGGAATATCCTTCACGTTGCAAAAAAAAAATAAAAGGGGAGTTCTAATTACAGTGTAAAACAGATGTTCACAGAGTGGCTGGCTAGGTGTTAGGAACTGCTTCTGTGAGACACAGGTTGCTACCATCTAGCAGCCAGGTGGAGCCCAGCAGCCAGGTGTCCTGGGGGTTGTTGCTGCCTGGCTTTGTGCTCTCTCTGACCTCACCCCCCCCCCCCCCAAACCTCAGTCCAGGACACCTAGCCCCAAACAAGGTGCCCAGACGACCCACTTTGTAACAATTTAACAGCGTCCCGTGGCGTTTTAAAATTAAAATAGATATATTATAATACTATTTTTTGCATTCTATGAAAATTTTTATTGCTCCATATAGACCAAAATTTTTTTTTGGGGGGGGCATCACTGCTCTCTGGTTGTGGGAGTAGGAGGCCCAGCCCCACTACTGGAATTGAACCTCCGTCCCACTGGGCCGCAGTCCCACGCACAACCACTACGCCACCCCTAGGGGCTCATCCCTAGACCAAATTTTTAATCAAGATCCTACCCCCCACACCCACCTCCCCGTCAATGGTGTCCTGCTTAAAATCTGGTCACTTTACCAAGAAAGATGTAGAAATGGCTGCATGCAGGCTCCGTGGCCTCCTGAAGAATGACCAGACCTCTTGTAGCTGCATATGTTAACTACCTTGTGTGTGTGTGTGTGTGTGTGTGTGTGTGTATGTGTGTGTGTGTTGTGTCTCACTTGCTCAGTGTGGGACATGGAGGTGCTGAAAGAGGTGGCCGTGTACCAGTATGGTGCCATCTCTCGCATCTTCTCTGGAGGCCTGTAGGGTATATTGTGTCTATGGCCTCTCCGTCAGCTCTCAGGCCACATCGATCTGCCCTTTCTTTCCAAGCTCACACTTGCCCCTCCATGCTCTGAAATCTCCCAGGACGGGAGGCCGCTGGGCAGGCCAAGCCTGGACGGATACTGGGAAGAACACAGTGTCCCCTTCCGGGCGGCTTCCCCAAGGCCCTTGGCTGCCACTGGGAAGAGGAGCCTGGGAACCCTGGCGCCTTTACATAGGCAGCCAAAGTGTGGGCTGGCTCACAGGACAAGCAGGGCCAGGAAGCGCCCATGCTGTGTGGCCTTGGCAGAGCGTCTGCTTCTAGCTTGGAAAACGTCCACTGCCCTTGACACACGGGGGCGCTGCAGTCCTACCTTTGCTCAGCACGCTTCCTGATGGAGGACCTGGGACTGGCCCTTCCTGCCTGATCATTCTCTGTGCCCTCACCTGTCGCTGGAAGCTGCTGGTAGGTGGGGAAAACTAGCAAGTGGCTTGGTCTCTCCAACCAGGAAATGCAAGCAATTTTGTGAGCTGTATATTGTCATTGTTCCATAAATAGAACTTTTGTACAAGCAGAAAGAACACACACCCCTTGAAGAGCGTGCTCAAGCCACACACACGCACACACACACACACGGAAGAAATGGGATTATGAGTGACTTGTTAAAAGTTTTACTTGTTTACCAAACTTAGGGCACCACTCTGCATGCAATTTTTAAAATTTGCTGCTTCATTTTAAAATAGCTCTCTAACATTTCACCAAGCCTCCCCCCCACCTCCACTCCCCAATGTGATTTTGTCTGGATATTCAGGACTATTAAATCTGGGATTTGAAACCTGATGATTTGAGTGCTGAACATGGAAGACAAGGCCTTTTAGTGCAATTCCCAACCACAGGAAGAGAACGCTTCAATGATTCCACTGGGGACGGTTTCTTTCACAGTGGGGAACTATTCTTCAGGTAGCTTCTTCTTTGCCTGAAAGAGCAGCTTTCACTCTTGAATCCCCTAGGTGAGGTCTTTTCTGTCTGGACTGATGGATATTTGGACAGATGTCTCAATGAAAAAGAATATAGATATGAGAGGGTATACTTCCCTCCCCCCCCCAAAAAAAAAACTCCCACAAACAAATAAACAGAAAACAGAGAAAAGCTCGGCAGAGCTTTCATAGTTACATTTTTCCAGCAACTTGCTCTGAGTGAGTACACCTGGTGGCATTGCCTAGCAAAGTTTTCTCTGGTCATAGCAGATCTTTTGGTAAAAGCAGGTTTCCTGGAACCTTATTTTGTGTGATGACCAATTTAAGAGACCAGCATGCCACTGTGGAATTCTGTTTCTTGCTTGGGAGAAATGCCACAGAAACTGTTGTGAGGTTGAACACAGCTTACAAGGACAATGCTATGGGAAAAACCCAAGTGTAAGAGTGGTTTTCTCATTTCATGAAGTTCCAATTGATGACAAACCTCGTTCTGAACATCTGTCAACTTCCTGAATAGATGAAAATGTCAACTCATACTGCATTCCACCAGGTCAGCTTTCTATTTAGAGGTTCTGAAGAGAAAGTATAACAGTGTGTGACAAAAAAGGGCCTAATTTGTGGCAGACGGAGGATTGATTTTGCCACCACGACAATGTACTTGCCCCAACGGCGATCTCAGCATGACAAAAAAGCAGTGTGAGTCTCGTGCTGCACACACCTGACTCACCTGACCTCACTCCGTGCGACTTCTTTCTGTTTTCTCAAATGAAGAGGAACATGAAAGGAAAGCAATTTGAGAAAAATAGATGAAAAAAACAACGAGAGAGGTTCTGTCAGCCATCCAAACCAGTAAGTTTGAAAAATGTTTCCAAGAATGGAATCGCAGATTTGACAAGTGTACTGAATGGAGCAGAGAGGACTCGGAGATGTTAAGGTGGTTTTGTGAAAAAATTTATAGCTTTGAAAAATGGTTTTGGTAGCCCGTGGTATATGTAGTCTATGTGGCATTTAATGCTGTATGCATAGGTCAGGTAATCCCAACAGCTGAGAAGGCGTGCTGTGGGGAAAGGATGAGGTGCACACGGGCACAGGCTTTCATGTCAGACTAGCAAGAGTTCAAGTCTGAGCTCCGTTACTGGCTGCCTCCGTGTGTGAGAAGCTGCATTTGGCTGCACCCCATTCGAACGATGTGGGTGAGAAAACTCCTTTTTGCAGGGTGGTTCTATCTATCAAATCAAGTAACACGCGTGATCTAGCTACGACCTTCTGACCAGGGTGGCCCGTGTCAGAGTAGGCTGTGCTTCGTGGGGTCTTCAGTGACTGACGTTTGGAAATAGATGTCCAGGGCTTTCTTATTAGTGCCACTAGGTGGACTTCGGCAAAGAGCCAGTCTTTTGATCAACAGCTCAGGGCAGTAATTGTGGGCGCCACCCACATCCTCCTGCAATGACGTTCCCGACCTGAACCAAACCCATGGCCACCGAGCCAGTGCGGACTCTGCAACCCAAAATAGAGGACAGATCATAAGTCTTCAATGCCTCTTAGGAGGCGAGTAAACTTTACAGGGACAGATGGTCAACATTTTTGGCTCTGTGGACCAATCGCTGCTGTCACCACTTAGCTCGACTGCAGGGAGAGTCACAGGCAACATGTCTTGGACCGATTGTGCCTGTGATACACCGCCGATGTCATTTACCAACACCAGTGGCAGGCAGGATTTGACCCGGGGCTGGAGTGGGCTTATCTCTGATCTAGATCCATCTGTCCTATCAGGGCATGGAGCCCTCCTGGCAGAGTGGTTACATGATTGGCTGCTAACTTCAAGGTCAGCAGTTTGAAACCAGCAGGTGCTCCCAACGAGAAAGACGGGCTTTCTGCTCCTTTACAGATTTACAGTCTGGGAAACGCACAGGGGCAGCTCCACCTGATCCTAGAGAGTTAGCATCAATTTCATGGCAGTGAGTTTGTTTGTTTCTTTATCAAGACATAGTGAACCACGCATGTTCCTAGCCACACGAAAGCAAACAAAAACTAGAACACAATGACTTTACACAATATATTTATTCATTGGTGCGTTCCAGGTATTGTTGTTTCGACTTGGTGTCAGTATGGAACATGATGAATGAGAGGTTTTACTTTATTTATTGCCTTTTTTGGTACTTTGTCTTTGAAACGAACTAGGTATTTCCCACTTAGGACACATGTGAAGACGGAATAGGAGGAAAACAGAGTGCACGGCACATAGAAAGGACAGCTTGGTCTTTCATCGGGAAGTAGGCGACAAGCATTGGCCCTTCAGCACCCCCACATGTACAGTTCAGTGGTGCCGCGTCTGTCATGCTGCTCCACCCACACTGCGCCCCCACCCCACAGAAGCACAGTGAGCCCACAGGCAAACCGACAGCAACTGCTCCTCTAGGGCTGAGGCCGCACTCTTTGTGGGCAGAGACAGCCCCTCTTTCTGTGGACCAGCCAGTGGATTGGAACTGCCGAATTTGTGGTTAATCCACCCCACTCCAGGGCTCCTTCAGGACCATGATCCAGTTCTACGCTTTTCTATCACCTTGAACTTGTGGTCCCTTAAGCCATGTGTCCCCACTTTCTCCTACTCCCGAGAGCCACTAGTGATCTTTGGTCTCTGTCTGCTTGTTTATTTCAGATACTTCATCATGCAATATTTATCCTGTGTTTCCTATTGTGTGTGTGTGTGTGTGTGTGTATATATATATACATATGTTGGGTTGTCATGAGGAACTTAAGCACGCTTCTTTCCCTGCATGTTTGTAGACACACGTGTTTGCAACCCATGGTTCTACATACTACAGCCAGACCTAGAAACAGCCTCCAATCCACATGAGCTGTGGCGTTCCTTCCATCCTCAGGCCGTGCTGATGAGGGGCCACAGCTCCCTGTAGCCTGCATGCATGTCTGAAACCAGCCCCGTGGAACTTCCTCTGAATAGAGACCAGGATGTGAATGGCTTTGAACGCTCCGGGAAGTGGATCCTGAGAGATGTAACCAGGTTAAAACCCAGTACCCCATCATTTGATCTCCCTTTGGACACATTTGGAGTTTCCTCTAATTTTTAATATTTTTTGGTTTTCTTTCAAACTGGGATTTATCTTTGCTGCATTTTTGTCATTGTTGGTGGCTTTCCTGACTTTGTCATGCATTTTTCTGTGGGTCTCAGTATATGAAACTCAGGACAGGCTAATCAATAGTGACAATAGCCCGCTTGAGGGTTCTGGGAGGCCCGGCAGAGGAGGGGGTGGGGGCGAATGGGAGCTCATATCGAGCACAAGAAAGATGGCAATGTTCTATTACTGATTTGGCAGTGATTGTACGACACTTCTTGATGTGACTGAACTATTGAATTGTATAATGTCTGGCTGTGTCCTAATAAAAAAATTTAAAACAAACAAGCAAAGAAATAAAGCCAGCCAAGCCATGGCATACTGACACTTAAAACAAATCCCAAACTTTAAACTTCTGTCTGTCTGTCTGTCTGTCTGTCTGTCTGTCTCTCTCTTTAAGACTAGGTCTGATATTTAATGATGTTTGGAAAGTAAAACAAGTGAACACATCGCAATAATAGATGCACCACCACCACCACCACCATCCAGGGGGATGATCAACAGAAATGTGGATGAAGGGAGACAGCAATTAGTGCAAGATAGGAAAATAATAATCATCTATAATGCATCAACTTTACCATCTTTATAATGCGTTATCAGGAGTTTCCCTCCTATAGCTAGCGTGCTACAAACGAGAGGTGCAGTGCTTAGACCAGGCCCAGAGAAGTGGGAGTGGGACTTGTGGCCAACTTCCTCAGTGGTTTCCGTGTTGTGGGCCATCTCTGTGTGGATTTTGACTACCTGAGACAACAGCAGAAGAGCTATTTACTGCCTTCCAGTGTGTCATTCTCTCATCGGCTCATTCATTCGGGATGTGGGCATTTTCAGACATTATGTGGGGAGAGGCACAGGTGCACAGGATGGGGAGGCGGCCTCTCTGTGGAATTATGGGTACAGAGATGCAGGGGCGTGGAGAAGGGCTTGCTCTGCTTAACTTAGATCACAGAAGAGGTGGAAATGTGGACTCGACCCCACTCCCTTCTCCTTGCTTTCTAAGGACCTGTTGAAAGTCTCACGTTCAAGTTGTTGGCTTTCGTCTTTTCAGCCAGATAGTTAGTATGTCAGCTCATTTTCCTGAGAAAAACGGGAGGTAAATGCCACCGGTGAACTGAGTCTTCTTCCTTTCTCCTGTGAGGAAAGAACACAGACTCTGAGTGCAGGCAGGCATGGGTACAAAACCTGAAACTGCCCCCTCCTCCCCCACCACTTCACGGCTGCCAGACTTGGGCTAATTTGTGAAGCTTCCACTTCCTCCTCTGTAGAATGGGGTCAGTAATGCTGGTCTCGGAGGGTGGTGAAGGTGATGGTGGCCCAGGTGACAGTGTGGAACTAACTGCCTCTTCGAGTTGTCAAGCTAGTATCTTTATGAGGACTGATGTCAGGGTGGGACCACCCATCTCCAGTAGGGCCATGGTGTCAGTTAAAGCTCTATCCTTTTGACTAGCGAAAAGTGGTTCATCCTACAGTTGTGTAGGTGAAGAGAAAAACAGTTTTACGTGTAGAAAATAGTTTTATGTATGGCATTTTTTTACGAATATGATTTTCATGATTCTTTAGTCAAGTGAGTATAACTAAAACCAAACCCACTGCCCTTCAGTCATTTCTGACTCAAGGTTACCCCCCCAGACATGGGAAAATGGCCTCCTGAGTCCTCCATAGCTGTAAGCTTTATGGGAACAGGGCATCGGGGCACTGTGGCATGGCTGCTCACAGACAGTTGGGAGAGTTGGTGCTGTCGTAACTTTTCACTGTGAATCAGGTCAAATCCACTTTCCTTCAGCACTATGTACACAGTTTGTGACACATTTGTGATCTCCTCCAGACCACGTCTTCCCTGCCTCTCCTGTTTCCCTTCTCATTCATTCCTGCCCCCTTGCTCCATGGGAGAAAGGTGTGGCTATCTGCTTGCCTTCAAACACTGCTGGACACTTCCACTCGGTCCCTCTGGAGTCACTGGGCATCCAAGGTGACTTTGGGCAAAGTGGTTTTGATTTTTATCTCTATGAAAGGTGGCAGCTGCACAAAGCAGCGACCAGGGGGTTTGAACCACAGACCTTTTGGTGAGCAGCTGAGCACTTAACTGCTGTACCATCAGGCTGCTTGCCACGGGAGTCTAGAAATGCCACATGTTCTCATCCTCCTCCTTCCACCAGGGCACCGGATGAAGGCGAGAAGACCTCTCACTTATTCTCTTTGAATGCCCGGAGATGGGACTCCGACTTGCGCTTTAAAGATCTCTTTACATCGCTTGTTTGCATCTCTCAGGTTTTTGATCTGTATGTCGATGAAAAAATCCAGCATCTATGAAAACAAATGGGCCAGGCTCATTTTGTAAAAAAAGACATAGGCGTTTCCCTTGTTCCCAAGGCAACCAAACACTCTCCTTGTCAACAATTCAGGTGTGTCTTATTCATGAGTTTTGTTTCGGATTTAGTACATATACCCAGTGATTCCGCAGGGTAAGGTGCTGCAGCTGTCAAAGTCATGGTCCTGAGAAAGGGGAGGGGGGATCCTTCTTGCTCCCTCCTTCAGTGTGAGAAGAAACTGTGGACTGTAGCCCCCTGGCCTTTCCAGCTGGGTGAAAAGCTCGGCCCCTTTCTGAGTCACCCCCCTGGAAGCAAGATGTTTCAACAGGGACTTTCTTTGTTTACTGCAGGAATTGCTGACCCAGTTCTACTCCCAGAGCCTTCTCCCATAAATTATGGTGGACATTCCCGGAACGGGTTACTCAAGACCCAGCTCATGGGCCTGTTCCCCTAGAGCAAGGGTTCTGCAGCTTAACTCATGCCGCAGTTCCTCCTGTGGTGGTGACAACCCCGACCATAAAATTGTTGTCATTGCTACTTCATCACTGTCATTTTGCTACTGCTATGAACCGGGTGACCCCTGTGAACAGGGTCACTACCCAAGGGTGAGAACTGGAAGACAGGAAACCAAAAGGTGTCCATTTGCAGCCAACTGGAATGTCAGTGGCTACCTCTCATTTCTAATGCCAAATCACGAGTGTTGCAGGTTTATCACAGACACACTTCTTGGACAGGATTGTGTGGAGGCCACTTCCTCAGCCTTTCGGGGGCCCTGCCCAGGGGAAATGGGGCTTCTTGCAGTCCATGACCTTCTAGGGATGACGGCCAGGGTGGGCGCTTGGAAATAGCTTTTGTCAAGGCGAGCCCTGGATACGCCGCATGCAATTACTTCAATGGCGGCTTCCGGCATCACAGATCCCTCTACATTTGTCTAAATGCTCTCAAACCATCCAAAATTCGCCTGATGTTTAAGAAGCATAGCTATCTAACGTGGATTATTGTTGTTTTCATCTTCAGATCTTAAAATAGAAGTTTCCCTCCTCAATTTCATTCTTTGGAGGAAAGTGCTTGGAAATTTCCATCCAAGTCATTGCGTGATCCAGGTCTTTTCTTCCTGTGGCCGAGGTGTGGCTGAGGCGTGCACCCTGGCTGTCAGTGCTGTGGCATCTGCAGGTGTCGACGTCTGGAGGTGTCGGGGTGAGATGTGCTTCTCAATGATCGGTTAGTTTGCTGGCGCTGTGGAAGATGATGGGGGAGAGGGGAGAAGATGAGCCTAAGGAGAGAGGGCATCCACTGACGAAAAAAGCCTGGAGGATTGAAAGGAAGCTAGCCAGGAACCTGACTAGGGCCCAGAGACAAGAAGATGACCATTATTTTTTTTAATTATTTGATTGAGGGCTTGTACAACTCATCACAATCCATGCATCAATTGAATCTGACATGTTTGCATGCATGTTTCCCTCATTCCTTTCTAGATATTTACTTTCCATTGAGCCCTTGTTATCAGCTCTTCCTCCTCCCCCTCATTATCTCCTGATAGATTGTATATTACTATTATTATTATTTTCATTTCTCACACCAACTACTGTCTCCCTTCCTTGTGCTTTCTGTTGTTCTTCCCCCTTGGAGAGGGGTGTATGGTTATGTGTCAATCATTGTACTAAGTTCTCTCTTCTCCCTTCTTCTGCCCCTCTCCCCCCCACCCTTCTGGGATCACTATTCCCACTCCTGTTTCTGGATTCTGTGTGTCATAAGCTCCCATCTCTTTCTATACCTGCGTACCTGGACCAGATGACCATGATCTTGAAAGGCAGTTTTCCCTGTGCTTTCTGTCTCCACTGCTTAGTTTCTTGGATTTTGATTTATCTGACAAACCTCCTACTGAGTTCCCTACCAGAGAAACTGTAAGGTCAAGATTTTTTTTAAAAAACATCCTATAAGTTTGACTGGAAAGTGCTAAGAGAAGCTGGGGACCAGAGGGCTCAAAGTTAACTTGGTGTCTCTGAGTGAATATACCACGGGTGGGGGTGGGGGTGGGGTGAACAGATGGTTTGGCCTGGCTGGTGCTACAATTGGTTTTCTGAGATAACTTTGGTCTCACACACTCTCGGAGGTGCCCTGAAAAGACCATTTTACTGTCTCTGTAGAAACCTGCCTGTAGGAGAAAGATGAAACTTTCTTGTCCTCTAAAGAGTGACAGTCTGGAAAGCCAGGTGGGACAGTGCTGGTCTGTCCTGGAGGGCAGCAATGACATGCAATTGATGGCAGGGAATTGCTGTTGTTTGTTTGTTTCTAGAGGGGTCTTCAAATGAGTCCTGTTGACGTGGTGGGCTAGGCATCTGGCTGCTAACCATAATAAGGCCAGTGGTTCAAATCCAGCAGCTTTTTCTTCTTCTTCATCATCATCATCATCATCATCATCATCATCATCATCTTCTAATCATTTTTTGGGGGGCTCATTCAACTCCCAACACAATCCATATATCCATCCATTGTATGCAAAACACATTCGTACACTTGTTGCCATCATCATTCTCAAAACATTTTCTTTCCACTTAAGCCCCTGGTATCAGCTCCTTGTGTTTCCCACTCCCTCCCTACTCCCCCCTCCCCTATGAACTCTCAATTTATAGATTATGGTTTTGTCATATCCTATACTGTCCGATGTATCCCTTCACCCACTTCCCTGTTGTCTGTACCCCAGGGAGGAGGTTATTTGTAGATTCTTGTAATCACACCCCCCCCCCCACTCTGAGAGAAAGATGTGGTGGTTGCTCTCATGAAGCATTGCAGGGCCGACATGAGTTAGAATTGCCTCGACGACAGTGGCTTTTCCCGGGGTTGGGGAGGGCCTACTGCCTGCGGAGAGCACGAGGCCAAGCACAGCAAGCCCATAGGCACTGGAGTTGGACGAGAACTATGTCACCTTGGAGCTAGAGTACCTGACCATCTGCAAAAGTGAGCTCATCCTTTCCTTGCACTGGCTGCAAGGAAACATCTGTGATGTGCTTGCCTGGCCCCCCATAGGTGTTCCAGCCTCTCCCCGCTGAGTCCTGAAATGACCCCTGGTCTCCCTGATTCATAAAGGGGTGCCCACCCCAAAGCAACTTTGAGCTGGGAGATTTACTGACTGATCGGTGTAAGGTGAAGCTTAGATGGGGGTTTCACTCTCACTGGATCCCTCTGAGCCCTCTCAGAATTCACTTCTCCAGACATAACATGATCTTGCCAGTCACTATGCATGAGAATACGTTTCCCTCATCTTTGCTTCTTCCTTTTATTCTGAACATTCATGTGTGCCAGGGACGTGTCTTTGAGGGGGGCCCTGTTGAAGCATTTTGTCACCTCCTGTGCACACCGTGTTGGTGCAAGTTCCTATCATGCTGGTTCCCAGTCATGGAGACCCCGTGGGTCTGGATAAAGTGTTGCCAGACCTGCATGCTCTTCACAATGACTGGTGCATCCCAGCCCGTTGTTGCCGCCACTGGGCCAGATGCTGTTTGCTGTATAGGGTTGTTGTATAGGGCAAAGTGACCAGATTTTAAGCAGGACACCATTGACCGGGGGTGGGGTGGTGAATCTTGATTAAAAATTTGGTCTATGTGGAGCAACAAAAATGTTCACAGAATGCAAAAAATAGTATTGTAATATATTTATTTTAATTTTTTGTGTGTGTGGGCATCACTGCCTCTGGTGGTCGTGGGAGCTACCCAGTGCTGCTCCTGAGAGTTGCCGCTGGATTTGAACCACCCAGCCTGTGGGCCACAGTCCCACACTCAACCACTTGTGCCACCTGGGCTCAGCCCCTATTTATTTTAATTTTAAAACTCCACAGGACATTGTTAAATTGTTAAAAAAGGAACATCTGATCACCTTACTGTAGGGACCCCATGTGCCCCCCAGGGTATCCCAGACTATCATCATCTTTATGGGAACCAATTGCCAGCTATTTACCTCCCATGAAGCTGTGGATGGGTTTGAACAGCTTATCTTCAGGTTAGCAGCTCATCCCTGAACCATTGTGCTGCCAGGGTACCTTTCCGGCACTGTATCAGACAATGCCCTGTTGTGGGCCACAGGGTTTTGTGTTGGCTAATTTGGGGAAGTAGCTTGTCAAGCCTTTCTTCCAAATCTGCCTTAGGCTGGAAGTTCTCTTGTCACTCATAACTCCCTGCTGGTGTTTGGCATGACTTCCAGCCTGTAGACCACCATATGGCAAACCGAACGATGAGTATCGGTACCATGCACTGCACTGGCCCTCGAAGATCCTGGCTCTCCTGTCCTTGACAATTCACCTTCACCTCCCTAGGCTGTGGAGGAGTTGATGAATTCTTTTCTAAACTCCCCTTGAGTTTCCCAGAGTAGATGGTTCAAGATTCCAATTCTTTGTATAATTGCTCATCTGGAAGGTATGTGGACAAACTTCTGGGATATGGCTCTCCCCCAGAGCTGGAGACCCTTCTAGTGAGAGATCATCGCCTCAAGTGTGTAAGCTTCGGGAATAAAAGTTATTCTTGATTCGGAATGGACGAAAGCCAAGAGTCTCAGAAGCTCGTTCAAGATTCTTGGATCCGAGATGTACTTGTCATTTTGAGTTATGGCCACACATTGCACAGATGGTCTCTGGGCTGGTCTCTCTTCCAGAGGAAGGTCAGCTTGACTTATCTGTACATTACTCTTCCCGGGCTCATGGGATCCTGAGGGTGAGGTCAGAACCAAGGCAAATGAGGAGCAACCCTCAAGCATGAGGATAGTCATCTTCCATAGCCCACATGGGACCTGAGGTCATTCAGGGCTTGGCAAACAAATTCTCTTATACATTGTCAATGAAAATGTTTATGGTATTACTGCATCCTTTAAAAAATATCACTCCCAATTCTAAGTGACTTGTTGATTGACTAATCCCCCACCCAAACCAACTTGCATTTCATAAGAGAACACTTATTGTATTTCTTATTTTTGGTTCCCTGTGGTACCTGTAGTAATACGGCAGTCTCCTCTTTTACTAATGTAAGGATGGCGCTGGACGAATCTGACACAAAAGACCACTCTTGGGTGTGAAAAAGCAAAGATTTCACCCTGAGGACAAGGATGCGCCTGACCAAGCCATGGCATTTTCGTTTGCCTCATGCATGCAAAGCAGGATGATGAATAAGGAAGACTGAAAAATTGACGCACTGGAATTATGGTGTTGACCCTGAAGACTGAGCGAACGAACGCCTGATTGCCAGATGAATGAACAAATCTGTCTTGGCAGAAGTGCCGTCAGAATGCCCCTGAGGGGTGAGATGGACAGACTTTGCCTCCTGTCCCATGGACATGTTGTCAGGAGAGACCAACTCAGGGAGAATGACAGTGTGGTTGGAAAGTAGAAAGTCATTGAAAAAGGGGGGCCCCCAACGAGATGCCGAAGACCCTCACGCAGCTGCCACAATGGGCTCACGCCCGGGCTTGATTGTAAAGATGGTGCCTGACTGGTCAGCATTTCCCTCTGTTGCATGTAGAGTTGTTATTACCTGGACACCACTTGACAGCACCTGCCAACAAGAACAGAAGCGCTGTTCGAAGCAGGTTCTCAACCTGTGTGCCTCGACCCCTTTGGGCTCACCCGATTCACAGCAGAAGCGAAATGACAGACATGAAGTAGCAATGAAAATAATGTTATGGTTGGTGGGGGGGGGGGGGAGGGTCGTCACCACCACATGAGGAACTGTCTTAAAGGGCCGCGGCTTAGGAAGGTTGAGAACCACTGGTCTACAATGTTTCCTGTATGTTAACTTCACCTCATCTTCAGAGCAGATGTTTGAGAGATATATTATTATTTCCCCTTTTCCCCAAAGAAAGAGAAACCAAGGAAAGCCGGGGGACTTGCCCACTTACACAGCCAATGAGTAGCAGAAGCAGGGGTCCAATCATGCAGCTGACTCCAGAGAAATGGCCTCCTACCACCAAAGACCACACTCTTTTTTCTTCTGGTAGCCCCAGTGACATCTCTAGTCCCTAGTGCTTCGTCATTTTCTTGACTTATTGCTTTTTTAACACTCATTATAGAAATCATGCTACTCAAAGAAAGACAACATAACTTTCAGAGAAAAAAGAAAGCACAGAGCAAAATGCAGAGCAGTAATCTACTGTAATATTTTTTAGATATTCTCTTTCAATCATTGTGCATGGTAAGGGAGAAGGGGAACACACTATTAACTGAGGTGACAGGGAGTGTAGGGCTTCAATAAGCTTTCGACACAGCTGGACCTCAGGCTGCACAGTCGTGCACAGGACTCTGCTTCTCTCTCCCTCTCTTGGCTGCCTTTCTGCTGGGCTGTCTTCATTGAGGGCTGCAATGATGGTCTCTGAAAGTTAAAGGCTGATGACATCCTTCCAGTGAATGGTCCCAGCAACACAAAGTTCCTCTATCCTCATGGATCCAGGAAAAGAGCCCAAGGAAGAATCTCATTGGCTGGGCTTTAGTCATAAAGCCCTGATCTGACCACTTGTACATCAGGGACAGGGATATTCTGATTGGTTTGGTTGAGATCATTACTTCTGCATATGGGTAGCAGAAATAAGGGGATTTGGCTTTTTGAAGAGATGACAGGAAGACTGAAAACAAAGCTAAATAGCAGAGGAAGAGGAGGAAAAGATGAAGAAAAAGAAGACTGTAATGAGGAGGAAGAAGCCCTGGTGGCTCCGACAGTTAAATATTGGGGTTCTAATCATAAACTCATCAGTTCAAACCCACCAATGGCTCTCTGGGTGGAAGATGAGGTTGTGTGCGCCAGTAAAGATTTGCAGTCTCAGAAATGTTTTAGAAGCAGTTCTGCCCTGTCCTATAGGGTGACTATGACTTGGAATCAGCTGGATGGCATGAGATGCTGAGAAGGAGGAAGAAGAGGAGGAGGAGAAAGGGGGAGGGAAGAAGAAAGGAGGGAATAGAAAGGAAGAAAGGAAGGAGAGAGATATTATGTGCCTACTGCTGTTGTTTCATGTTGAAGGGGAAGGATGTCACTTTGAGGACTAAGGTGTGCCAGACCCAATCCATGGTATTATTCACATTGCATAAAGAACGTTAGACGTGGAATAAGGAAGACTGCAGAAGACTCGATGCCTTTTAATAATGGTGCTAGTTAGGAATAGTGAAAGTACCATTAACTGCCAGAAGAACAAATAAATCTGCCCTGGAAGTGCAGTCAGGATGCTCCTTAGAAGCAAGGATGGTGAGACTACTTCTTAAGTACTTTTTTGGTTGTTGTTGTTCATCATTTTATTGGGAGATCTTACAGATGTCATAACATTCCATAAGTCAAATAGATCACGCATAGTTGTACAATGGCTACTACAATCAGTTCCAAAATATTCACTTTCTTCTAGAACTCTTTGATATCAGTTCTCCTTTATCTCCTCCCCCCCCACCTTTCCCTCCAGGAACCCTTATTGTTATTGTATATTATTATTGTTGTTCTATTATTGTTTATATATACACACATACACATGCATATACATATTCGTCATATCTTACCCCATTCAACATATCCACTGCACCTATAATTCTGTTATTCATTCCCCTTAAGTGAGGCCATGCATTCATGATTGCTGTCAGCTCCACCCCAACCCCCACCATGTCTTCCATATCCTCAGGGAACCATTGCTCCCATCACTATTCCCAAAGGGTCATCCATCCTGGCATTCCTGTATCTAATGATCTTAATTATACAATTGAACATAGGATTAATGAGGGGAAACCTAAGTCTTAATGGTAAGGGGAGGACATATTAAAGAGCTATAGGGTAATTATGTGTTTCATCAGTGCTATACCATACCCTGGCTCCAGTGGTTCCTCTGTGAGAGCCTATCCAATTGACTTGGAGGTGGGGTTTGGGTCTCCACCTTGTGCACATCAACTTAATTGCTTCTTTCTGAACTTCTGATACCTACTGACACCTCCTGATCACACAACCTTGCAACCTCAAAGTGACATCCTCTCCCTTCAACATGAAGCAACAGCAGTTACCACATATTATCTCTCTCCTTCCCTTCAAGGCTGTGTGTGCATGTGAATGTGTTGACATCTCATGATCACACAATCTTGTGGACTTTGTTGCTTCCCTGCTTGATGACCACTTGTTGACTACCAGCCTTAAAGACACTGTATATTTTTTAACAGCTGGGCACCATCAGCTTTCTTATGCACCACGCTTTCTTATGCACCCATTTGTTTTCAATGACCATGTCAGGATGGTGAGTATGATACAGTGCCATATTGTTAGAACAAATTGTCCTTGTACTTAGGTGTTATTTTAGTCCATCTGCTTCCTTATTATATTTACATATATGAACATGCATAGATAATATACCTATGTTTATATAATTATATTTATATTTTTATATTTTTATCTCTCTATAAATTTTTTCTTCTTCTTTTCTTGTTTTCCTTCTTCCTGTTCCATTATCATGCTTACCCATTGTTCATTCCTCCATAACTCCTCAGACACTTTTTGATTGATCAAACATTCTCCTCGCCTTCAATGTTATAACCCTTGCTATCCCTTTGTCCCTGGATCACCACTCACCTCCCCCCCACTACTCCCCCTCCCATGTTCCTCACTGGAACCATTGATCCCATCATTGTCTCCATAGGGTTGGTTATCTTGCCTATCTTATATAGATAGACACACACAAAATAAGAAGGGAGGAAAAAAGAGAACGACCATATATATAGTTCCAAGTCTACTATATCCTGACCCAGAGTGGAGAAATATCTCTTTGCTAAAATGAGCCAGATCTGTTATTTTCCCTGGTCCTAATCCCCTTTTCTTTCAGAGTTCCATATCCTGGAACCCACTTACCTAACAGCACTTGTGCCCTTTGAGTTCCCAGCCTTAGTGTCTGAAAGGTGCGCATTGCTCTTCCTGCAGGCCAGGAAGAATCTGTCTCGTGCCCACTCCCACCCTGTTTCACCTTTAGACTTTTGGTGTGGTCCCCTGGCGGGGAACCCCCCACCCAGTTCGGATGAGGTGTCAAGTGCTGCTCCTTCTCATGGACTTTGGACACCTTTCAAGAGAGACCAGGCCATCACACTTTAGTAAAGTGGAGGGTTAGCCCTAAAAGATGACCGTCCAGATGGGGTCCAGAATCATGGGCTCTGGCCAAACAGAGCCTGGCACGGAAGCAGGCCCTGCTTGGTTCTGCTGGGCACAGGCTCACTCTGAGATGGTGGTCCCTGTGTGCCCACCCAGGGTCCTTATGGGAGGGTTGTTACAAGCGCATAATTGTTTCAAATGAGGTGACTTTGTGCTCCGAGCCCTGCAAGTAATCCTTGGTACCAGCTCAGTTGATTAAGCTTTTTCATCTTCCTCCCGTGTCTATCTCCATCCCCAGAGGTGTGTGGATTGTCAAGTCAAGCGTGGATTTCTTTCACCCAGAGTGTTGATAGTCGCTGTGAATCCTGCTTCTTTAAGCTCAGTGTGTCATTAGTAACATAACAGCCACCTGTGCTGCGCTGACTTCTCCCTGCAGATTCTAAAAATACCCAGAGGCACTCCCAACAAACAGCCCGGCACCACTCAGACGCCGACACAGCGGCTCCCCGAGTGCCCGTCCACCGTCACTGTGGAGAGCCACTCGCTCCCACTCGCTCCCCTCTCCTCAGGGCTCTGTCTTTGCATGGCTGGCTCACCTGTGCTTCTGCTTGCGTGGACGAGAAGAGGGTGACCGCTGGAAGAGAACTGACAGGGCAAACTTGGTCATGCTGTCTTTGAGTGCCTTGCAATAGCCCTGAACTAAAATGTATCAGGGGATCAGACCAGTCCAAGAAGCAGCACAGATTAGCTGGGATTTACAATAAAACTCTTAAAAAGAAAGAATCACCTAGCCTAATTGTCACGTATGTATCCATGAAGAGGCCCAAGGACCACATTCGGAGAAGGTTAGTGTTTACCAATGGCCAAGACCCCACCCCCACCCCTATCCCCATGGCTGTATTTCAAAAGCAAAGCAAATACTTAAGCCCTCTCTCAGGAGTCCGTGGCGGTTGGAACAGAAGGACTCCAGGACATCGGGAGGGGCTCTGTCCTGGGATTTCGGAGCGAAGAGCATTGGCGACCCATAACTAGCACCCAGAGTTGGGGATCCTCCCGGTGTTGGGTGTGCGCCAAATCAGTGAGCACTCGAGGGCTTCACTGGGTGCTCGTGGGCTTCCGTGATAAAATCAGACCACTTCCCAAATCATGTGGGTCGCTGTGGGTCAGCCTTTGTAGAGACAGCCTGGGAGAGGCAGATGTCGGAATGACCAGGTAACGGGCCAGACCCCAAGCCCTTTGATTGTTGGCGCTTTGATGGAGGCTCTTAGATGTGGCCAGCAGTGAGGGGGGTAGGCAGGGGCGAAAACACAGAGCCTCTCGCCAGCTCTGTGGATGTCTTGGTTCTGTGGCGCATGCGCTTTAGCTGTTGGCATTGCCCTTGTCCGCATGATGAATGGGTTGCTCAGAAATCATCTTCGGGACAACCACGCAGTTGGCCAGTTTCTGGCAGGGCACTGGGATCTCCAGGACACACAACCCAGTCTTGAAGGCTAAGCATGAGTCCCTGGGACAGCATGTCCTCAGCAGCACTTCCCTCAGGTGAGGGGGGGCAGGGGGCGAGGCGTGTGCACCCTGGACAGATGCTTCTCGCGGGGAAGTGAGATAGCTGTGGTGTCTTTCTCTCCAGACCACATCTCAGGGAAAGCCCTGGGCATCTTCTTAAGCCTCAGGTCAAGCCTGGCAAGTTCCCAGATGGCTGGGGTGGCTTCTCCCAAGGAAGAGAGGCAGGTACTCCTTGTTCCACATGGGTAGGGGATTGTTCGTCCAGGATGTCTTGCGTGCCTTTAAAAGAATTGGGCTCTTTGATCTGCCTTCCTGGTTCGATCTGCACCGCCTGAGTGAGGTGGAGCATTTGGAATAATTTTGTGAACCCGGGTGTGATCATCATCAGTAGCCACAACACTGGCAAGAGCTGCTTTGTACAGCACTGTGGCCGGCGTTCTGTGTGGTGCACGTTAATGCGGTCGCTGGATCCACAGACAGCAGTGTGGTGTCTATTGCTTCCCCTCCCTCTTCTCCTCCTCTGCCCTGAGCCTCTCTGGCTCTTCAACGCTTGGCAAGCCGGTCATTAAGCTAACGAGACCTTCCAGGCTGACCCTTTCCTCGAGCTTCAGCGCCATCACGTGTTCTGAGCCCTCCTTGCGTTTCCTGCTTCTGGCCTTGTGTAAGTTGCAGACACAAAACTTATCCACCCATCTGTTAGATTCAGTAGCAGGCAAAGACCCATTTCGTCCTTTCTGCTCCGCTTGCCTCCCACGACGCATTGCAAAGGTTCCCAATTCCACACCAGGTGGTTCAGTTGATGCACAAGGAAGGCTGGTGAACACACCAATTGTCCGCACGGAGGGAACAGCCGAGCCATCAGGGAGGTAAAGGCATGTGTCAAATTCCAAGAGTTTCAGTCAGCCAGCAGCCAAGTGCTTCCTAGGTGCAGAGCAAACGATGTCTGTGTAGCAAGAAGCTGCTCTGAGATCACTGCTTTCCCAGGAGGCAGGGCCCCCCCTCCTCTACCCACCCCCCTCACTCCCCCTGGAGTCCTGTGTATCATCACCCAGACAGCCTTTCAGAATAATCAGTCCCTTAAGTAATACTTTCCAAAGGAATCAGGCGACCAGTCCCTGAGCCTGGGGTTTAAGATCTGAACCTTCCCTCCTTTCCTGTGTCCACACTCTGCTTTTCCTTCTCAGTACGGGGACTCCCGGGATTGTGAAGGGGCTTTGGGGACAGGAGACAGTCTCTGTGACCCAGTGTGAAACCTGGTGGGCTGAATTTGTATTGATGGGTGCTTGCCTGGCCCAGGGAAGTTTTATTATTATTATTATCATTTGAAATGACTCAAAAAAGCTTTTAAGGGCAATGCTGCCCCGTTTGCCTGTGCCAGGGCTTCATAGAGAAATGGCCATTTGGTACTCTAGATTGTAAATCGGTGTTGTTGTTTTTAAAAAATCATTTCATTGGAGGCTTGGACTATTCTTATCAAAATCCACCCATACATTCATTGTATCAAGCACATTTGTATATTTGTTGTCCTCATCATTCTCAAAGCACTTGCTTTCTACTTGAGCCCTTGTTATCAGCTCATCATTTTGACTTGAGACTAAAGGGAAGTTCTACTCGCAATTGTCTAGGTCAGTGATTCTCAACCTCTGGGTAGTATCTCCTTTGGGGATTGAATAAACTTTTCATAGGGGTCGCCTAAGACCATCGGAGAACACATCTTTTCAATGGTTTTAGGAACCGAGACACCACTCCTCTATTCACCTCCAGGGGGGTTTGCCCAGATGCAGATATACCCACATATGAGTATCGGACTGTTAGCCGTACTGTACCATGCTTCAGGCAAAATTTCATTGATTTGTCATTAGAAATAAATATTTCGGGGCTGAGCCCTGGTGGCCTACTGGTTGTGTACAGGACTGTGGCCCACAGGGTTGACAGTTCAAATCCAGCAGCAGCTCTCCAGGAGCAAGACTGGGCTTCCTACTCCCACCAGGGCAGTGACGCCACAAAAAAAAAGAAATATTTCATGATATACATAATAACATATTTCTTTGATTAATCACTATGCTTTAATGATGCTCAATTTGTAACCATGAAAATACATCTTGCATATCGGATATTTAGATGGCAATTCATAACAGTAGCCAAATTCCAGTGATGAAGTAGCAATGAAAATCATGTTATGGTTGGGGATCACCACCACATGAGGAACTGTATGAAAGGGTCACGGCATTAGGAAGGTGGAGAACCACTGGTCTAGGTACTATAAGTCATGTTTACATTTAAAACTGGTCCGAACAAAAGAAGAAAGAAAAAGACAAGTACAACCCATTTTATTTGGGGTGGGAGTTATCTGGATTTGACAGAACATCACAAGCGTAATCAGCTTGTTAACTGTTAATGCCAGTCTGCATGGCTATTCTTACGCAAGCCTGCTTTTGAGAGTGACTCTTCAGAGCTTTGGAAGATGATCATTTCCTGACCCTCGCTTGATGCTCCTTCACCCCCACCCCATGGTAGGTCCTATTAGAAACCGATGAGTGGAGAGAGCACAGCTTTGGGCTATGAAAAAATGTGGGGTTCAATTTGGGTGGAGCCCCATAGCTGCTTGGTGTTTAATAAATCACCCTCTCTGAGCCTCAGTTTCCTCATTGGAAAAAGGAGTTGATCAGATGGATGTGGGACACCCGGTACCTAGTGTGTGTCCCATGATGCCCTCTGCTTCCCCTTCTCTGAGTGGAGGACAATCAGAGACGGCTCTCACAGAGACGGCCAGTCCAAGATCGATGGACACAAGGACGTCAACAAAGAAAGAGCTGCTAAGCCTATGTAGAGACTCTCGGTCTTCACGATATCTTCCAGCCTAACTGCTTACTGAAGGAGCCCTGGAGAGGCCAGGGTCGCAAGTTCCAGGGCAAGAGAAATGGTTGACTGTTTGAATGCACCTAGTGGCTCTGCAGGAGAAAGACCCCATAAAGAGGACAGCCTGGCAAAACCTCCCAGGGCCCTTCTGCTCTGACACATGGGTTGCCTGCTGTGAGTTGAACGTGGCCTTGAGAACATCCAACAGCTGCTCCCCTGCTATGTGGCTTTAGGGAAGCTGCTAGAGCCTTCTCACCCTCAGTTATCTGATCTGTGAAGTGGGAAGGATAGAACAGCTCCTTCCACCCAGGGCTGTGGAGAGCATTCATTGTGCTCATTTACGGAGAGTGCTTACCTGAGTGGCCAGGAGCTAGGATGTGGGACAGGCACCTTTCGGTCTCCTTGACTCCTCGGGTTCTGAGCCATCCTGATCCCCACCGCATCTCCACTTGCACATCCTCAGCTGCTGCATTTCTGTAAATCCCACAATGTTTTCCAAAGTGGGCATCACCCCCCCCAGCCCCACCCCAGCCTAGGAAGCAGTGGAACAATCTACTTGAAAAGTAGATACCTTTCCTTTATCTTGGACTATGGGCTATATAGTATGAGAAAGGGGTGATAGGCCAAATAGATTTGACACCCTTCAGACACCAACTTCATCCAGGTCTTTTCCTAGGCAGTAGGCCTCAATCTGTTGAGGTCAAGTAGATTTTCTAGATTGAAGCTGTCAAAGAGCACATGATCGAGTGACCATCTTGAAGCATATGCCCATCATCTGCGTTAAAGAATGAGGCCTATGGCCAGCTTTAGAAAGTAGATGGATATCACATTGAATGTCCAACACAGATGAGCACTTCTCTGCAGTGTTGTAAACTCAGGTTGAACCTATGCCATTTGATGGTCATTACAAAGCGAGTTTATGAACTCCAAAATCAGTGGTCTTGAGCCTTTGTTATTTGTGCTTTGTGTTGATTTTTATAATTTTAGTGTTGAATAAATTTTAGATTTACGGAGGAGTTGCAATGGTAAGAGTTACCATGTAGCCTTTACCCATAGAACATTGACCCAAAATCACGAAATTCACCTTGGTACAACCAATCCTTTGAGAATTTATTTGGATTTTCTCAGTTGTCCCACTCAGGGCTCTTTCTCAGTCCCAGTCTCCCATTCAAGATGCTGCATTGTATCTATTGTTCCCTCTTCCATAACCTTTCCCAATTGATTGGAAATTCCTTAGTCTTTCATGTCTTCTTGGACCTCAATTCTTGGAGAATGCTCCTAACTCATCAGTTACCTGGTTTTTCCTCACTCCTGATTTTTACTTGAGTGTGTTGCATTTACTTTGCTGTCTAGAAAATGGATACAGTGACAAAGAAAAAGTATAGCACCCAATACATTATCTAGATCCTTTTGAGATACACTGGGCCTTAGAGATGCTGGAATTGAAGAGCACGTGCTCTGGAGTTGGTCACGCTGGGTTCTGATCCCAGTGCTACCCTTTGCCTACTCTGTGACTTTATACAAATTACTTGAGTTCTCTGTGCCTCAGTGGCCTTATCTGCAAATTGAGCATAGGGATGTGGGAGGATGAAATGCGAGTCTGAAACACATGGAATAATATATCACATGTAACGCCCACTCAATATGCCTGGTGTCTCTCTCGCCTGGTGAGACACAGCCTGGTGTCTCTCTCGCCTGGACTGGAGTTTCTGGCCCCCCCTGGTTTGGTTGTGAGGTCCATCATGTGACCTGACTCCCCTTGGGCAGGTTTTTGTAACTGCTGTCCTTGCAGGGTTTGCCCAGCTCATGAGGAGGCACTGTTGTGGAAACAGCAATACTTGGCTCAGGGCTCTGGGTTTGAAAGAAGGTATTCAAAGGAACCGTAAAAGTTAGCAGGAGCTGGCCAACTTTTCAGATGAGATGTTTTGTTCCTGGTCCCAGAATACCCTCATCATGTGACTGGAGGCCCCTCATGGGCCTCAGTGTTCTGAGGGGGTCCTTCCCCAGGGTCCAGGCCCAGATCTCAGATCTGCTTTGGTGAGTCTTTGACTTCCTGGTGTCCTAGCCAGACTCCAAGAGTCCTCTGTGCCCTTTCCATTAGATGTGTGACTTTCTAGCTCTCAGACTGGTCCACACGTGCACATGTATGTATGTGTGTGTGTGTATGTGTGTGTGTGTGCTTCAAATGAAAACGATCCAACACCTGTAGTTCGGCAGAGTGAGAGTCATACTCAGGAAAAGTTTCCTTGTGTGGAGGACGCATCCCTGGAGCTTCTGGTAAGTGTGTAGTCTGTCATTCAGAGCGAATGAGAGCTGAAGAATCACTGAGGGGCAGGCTTGAGAGTCCACATTTCTAACAAGCCCTCCTGAGATGCTGAAGGTCCCCAGAGGACCCTTGAGTGGCAAGTGGTTGGGGCTATTAGTTCAGCTAGCTGTGAGTCTGACTGCATGATGAAGAATTAAAATTCATGTTGGGGGGGAGGTTGGTGCTGAAGCATGCCTGCAAACATTACCTCCTGTGACCTTGAGGTCAGAGTTTTCCTTGGCACAGCATGCCAACACCTCTCTAGAAGGCTTTAACGTGAATCATAGCTGCCTTGGTTCCATAGTCAGGAATGAATGGATAAGACTTGAGGAAGTAAACATGGATGGCGGATGAATGATGCCAGAGTGTTCTCACCGATGGCAGCCAACAGGCTCAAAGTTATGACTCCACCATGGACTCAGCTCAGCCCACAGCTTCTGCAAGGGAAACCCTCAAACTCACAGCTCTGTGGACTGTCTTTTCTTGTCTCCCCTCATCTAGTTGCCTTTGGTAAGAAAGCATTTAGGCACAAAGAAAACAGCTTCCCCCCACCCCAGGCCTCCCCACATCCTCTCATGGCTGACACCTTGTCCTCTCTCTTCTCCATAGAGATGTGGAGAGACCCTCCAAGCTAGTGTTTCCCAAAGAGGTGGTCGCTGCCCCATGGTGAGGGCACTGGACAGATCCCTGAGCTGCAAATGCAGCTTCCTGCACTTTGTCCTGGGTGATTGGCTATAGTTTATATAGGACTAAATGTTTTCAAGGCCAGGGCGGTGATGAGTCTTTTATTTTTTTCTGAAAAGGGAGGTGGTAGACCAAGTAGGTTTGGGAACCTGTGCTTTAAGCCAAAGTCCATTGCTTTCATGTCAATTCTGACATGTGGCAACCCCGCATAAATTTGTCATGCAACTGCGCTCAAGGCCAGGTGACCCTTTAGACAAAGATTCTCAGGCCTTTCATCCGCGGATTTGAACTGTCAGACTTTGAGTTTGTCGTTGAGCGCTTAATCGCTTATGCCACCCAGGATCCCCGGAGAACGGCTCTGTGGCCCGTAAAATCCAAGGAATGCGTCATAATGGCTTCTCTGTTCTTTGGGCCTCCCTTCTGAACCATAAGTATCCTCTGACAGGCCTCTGAGTGTTTGCCAAGACCCTGGTCAACTTCCTGCTTGGCTGGAGAAGCCTTGTTACCCAACTCGTCCGCAGATCCTTGCCCACTTGAAACCGGAGGCAATTTATGGAGCGTGGTTTTTGTTTTTGTTTTAATTCTGAAGAGTGGCGACTCCTTTCTGGAGGCTCAGCTCTGCCTGGAATGAGGCTGTCCCTCAAGGGGTGAGTAGGACCGGCTGACAGGCACATCTCCTCTATCATAGTCCCTAGTGTGGTGCACAGGCGAGGCCTCATGCTGCCCAGGGCTCACTTCTTAGAGCAAGTGCTTGCTTGCGTGTGACCTTGGCCTTGGACAAGGTCAGGTCTTCGTTTCCTGCTCTAGAAAAATACACAGTATTCCCACAAAAGGTTGCTGTGTGATTGAAATCAGACCGGGCCTGTTGTATATGTGTAAGTGATTGTGGTCGTTGATATCTACTATTACGCCTGACTTTCCACATTCAGCCCATCGAAAGGCAAAAGGCCTTGGGGATTAAGAAGTTAAAGAGCCTGAGGGACTCTGGCAGGGAGGAGTTAAGGAGTTCCCCAGCGTTCTTTCAGATTGTTCTCACCCCACCCGTGTCACATGCATGATGTCCAGCCAGGTGTTGCCGTGCTTTACGAGCTAGCGAGACGTGTTGTGTCCTGGTTTTTGTGAGGGTCCTGTATGCATTTCTGTTTGTGTCATTCCCTCTCCCCACTGCCTTCTTCCTCACCACACAGGCCTGCCATCAACTCTCCTTGTCTTCACTCAGAGGCACGGGCTGGCTGCTTAATATGTGTCCTGCACAAGGCAATTCAGAAGCACTCTCTCAGATCCTACCGTGGAAACGCCAGGCTTTTTCCAGCCACCTGTTCTCAGCCGTCGAAGTGCTCCAGGAGGAGTCGTAGTTGTGTCGTGGTTCCGTGTTGGGCTACTCACGGCAAGATCTGTAGTTCGAGTCCACCAGCAGTTCCATGGGAGAAAGATGAGGCTTTCTACTTCTGAAAGGCTTGACGGTCTCAGAAAATCACAGGGGTAATTCTAACCTGTCTGATAGCGTGACTGTGAGTCTAGGGCATGTATCACTGCTTTGTACAACAGAATCTTCCAAATATTTAAGGTTTGCTTTCCTTTGTCAAAGTTCACTTTTTTTTTTAAGTCCATCTGTTTCCCCTTAAATTTTACCATATGCAGCCAGGAGAAACCACTGGTCCTTGGAAGGTCTTGCTTTCAAAGCTGATCAGATAGGTAGTTATCTAAGTTCACCACTTCACCATTCCACCTCCCACTTCACATTTGAACATCATTCAGATAACTTCTTTGTGACTACAAGAAAAGCCTGACTTTTCTTCCATTGTTTAATTACTCTTCCATGGTACTTTCAGAGCCTCACCAGAGCACATGTAAAGTCCACATTTGTAGCCGCATTCTGTGGCCTGCACCCTGTATTTTCAGAAACACACGAGACTTTATTTGTAACGCTCCTCACCCAATCGGAGCCCTCAGCAGAATTGCCTTTGATATCTGAGACTCTACCAACAGTCTCATCCAGACCATCGAGGATTGTGCTTTGAGTGCCTGAAGAGTCTTCTGACCTCTACCCAATGCCCAATTCCAAACCCACTTCATCAGTTTAGGTATCTGCTAGATTTCTAAGCTCCCTTTATTACTGTCTCCTCTGGAACCATTGGTGTTTGGTGAGACAGTGGAGGAAGAAAAACGCATTATGGGGTGTGTTATTTCCGCTGCATCCTTCCCTCCCCACAGCCCCCACTCCTGTTAACGCCAGAGCAGGTTGGGAAGAAAGACAGGATGGGAGCGCAAACAACAGATGTGCATCTACCCTCTCCCAGGCAAGTGTTTTTTATAATGCAATGCGACTTCTCCAGGTGGCGATCTGAAGTAGATCTTAATTAAGTCAGGTGAGACATTTATAACTGGCATATTAAAAATGGCAGAGGGCAGGAATGGCAACACCCTCTGCACTCGAGACTATGGGGGTGGTCCTTCTCAAGGTGAGATCTCCGGTCTCCTGCACAAGAAGACAAACCCCAGGACAAATTGTCATGCATCGTCGGGAGGTCAAAGCCAAGGCACTGGGCCTGGATCCAATCCCACCAAGGCCTTCCATCTTTTAGTGTGGTGCAATTGAGCGAGCCTAGCAGGGAGCTGGGCTTGCTATGAAGAAGTGGTGTTGTGGTTGAGTAAACATTGGACTGCTAACCACAGGGTCAGTGGTTCAAACCCACTGGCTGCTTCATGGGAGAAAGAGGAGGCTATGTTCTCCTGCACAGATTTACACCCTCAGAAACCCTCCAAGTTTGCGATGAGTTGAAATCAACTCAACTGCAGTTGACTAGTATGACTAGTGATGCTAGTTTTCCATTGGTGGTAGTAAGGCAGGATATTCTTTTAGGAGACATGTATTTAAGTACAAAGAGTCCATTGATGTTAAATCCTGTGACGTAAATGATAATAGAGGAAGTAATTGGATGAGGCCTCTATTTCTCTAGCAAGAAAGCTGGATGTGACTGGCTCCGCCTAGGGAGTGTTGTGAGAATCTAGCAGAGGAGCATCCGACCCTGTATGTCGCACGTGGTTCTTACTTCATAAAGGTCAAGGATAGAGGAAAGGGAGAACAAAACTCCCTCCTCTGATCTGCGCATAAAGCAGCAGTCACTGAGCTGACTGACTCATGGCGATTCCAGCAGTGTCAGAGCAGAACTGGGCTCCGTAAGGCTTTCAATGACTGGGTTACAGAAGCCAGTCATCACGTTTTTCTGCCCAGGTGCCTCTTTTTGGGTGGCCTAGGACTCCCGCCTTTCAGTTATCAGCTGAGGACATTACACTTTTGCATTACCCAGGGACTCCTATCTACTAATGAAGAAACAATGCATTTTAAACTAGATGGACCGCTCTTTCTCTTGAGGGTTGGGGTATGGGTGAAAGCACTCGGTTGATGTGGCTCATACATGCATTGTGAATCTCTGACGAATTAAAGTGAACTGGAGGTGCTGAGTGGGAGTAGACGAGACCTGGTGGTGCAGTGATAAAACGCTGATAGAAAAATGTCCGGTGGTTGGAACCCACTCTCCCTGAGAGGAAGGTGTGCCAGTTGGCTTTTGCAAAGATTACAGCCTTGGAAACCCTAGGGGGCTGTTCTGCCCTGGCCTACAGGGTAGCCATGAAACTGAGTCATCTGGACAGCACTGGTTTCAGATGAAGGAGCCACAAACTAATGGCAGAGGCAGACACGCAGACGCATGCACTATAATAGCAGTTCATCCAGTGCTTCACCAACCTGATAGATCCAAAAGAAACAAACAGTTTGAGAGTGGGAGGCATTGTTCTATAGTGGGTCGGGATGTCCAAGGAAGGTTTTACAGTTGTCCAGACAGCTTGAGGAAGGGTTTGAAGGGGAAAGTGGTTCAAACCCACTAGGCACTCCATGAGAGAAGCTCCCATAATGATCTGCTCTCTCCAAAGCTCTGTCTGCTTTGGGCCACTCCACGTTAGACTCATCTCAAAGGCAGTAGGTTTGATTTGGCAGTTTTAACACCACCGGCAGCCAAGAATATATTCTTTGCTGATTGGGGAGACTTGTGGAAGTTACAATAACTCGTGTTGGAAATGCTGTCTTCAGAGCCTTTCTTACACTCAGAGAGACAGGGTTGTAGGAGGGGAGTCAAACCAGCCCTACCCTCTGATCTACCATCTGTAAGCAGAATTATCGAGGGCTTTGGAAGTGCTTGGAAGAGTTGTTCAGCTGGCACATTGCTGTGCAGTCATAGCATCCAGTACACAACAGACTGAAGCACTGTCAGGTCCTCTGCCACCCTCACGCGTGCTGTTCTGTGTGAGCCCATGGTTGCAGACATGGCGTCCATCCGTCTTGTTGAGGATCTCCCTCTCTTTCACCAAGCAGAATGTCACCCTCATCGGGACCGCTCTTTCCTCATCACCTGTCCAAAGTACCTGCGATGAAGTCTCGCCATCCTTGCTTCCAAGGTTGTACTTCTTCCAAGATGGATGTGTTTGTGCTTCTGGCGGTGGTCCGTAGTACCCTCCTTCAAAGGCATCAATTCTTCTTCAGACTTCCTTATTTTTTGTCTGATTTTCTCATGCATATGTGATTGAAAGCATTAGAAAATTTTGGTTTGGGTCAAGCGCACCTTAGTCCTCAAAGTGACATCCTTGCTCCTCAACACTTTGGATGAAAATCCTCAGTGTCTTTTGATTTCTTGCTTGCTGCTTCCATGAGCATTGGTTGTGCAGCCAAGCATGCTGAAATCCCTGACAACTTTAACCTTCCCTCTGTTTGTCACAGTGCTGAATATTTTCAATGACATGGATACGACTAGTTCAAAAAGGGACCAGGAATGTTAGTTTAGTCAACAGAGAAGGCTCGTGTCGTCCAAGGCCTCCATCACCATTGGATGTTGTCACCTGGTGCTTTGCACAGAAAGCTGGACGTGGTTTATTATCTAGCTCCTTAGGCTTCACTTTCCTCACCTGCTAAGCCAAACTTATAAGGGTCTTTCTCTTGCCAGTATCACCATCTTGCTATAGGGATCAAGCAGACAAGGAGGTCACACAGTATTGACTGTGGGGTTCAAGGCTGGGCTGTCATTTGCTAAGTCAAACTTATAAAGGTCTTTCTCCCTGTTGCTTGATGGCTCTCCATACACTTACTGAATATTCATGGAAGGCTGGGCAGGCACAGTATCAGAGCAGCCTTCTCAGGCCAGCTCAGAAACTTGGGTACATGATGAGTCATCCCCAACTGACCCCTTGCAGCAATGCCCAGGAGAGCCAAACAAAGGGAACTTTCAGTGCCCGCCCCCATCCCACTCCCACCCCCAGCAATTGAAAGAAAGGCGAGTGCTTGCTTGCCAGCCTCCTGGACACCACCTCCAGCACAGCGGGGACATTTGTCTTCTCTCCCTTTGTGGCGGGGACACATATGGTGCTCTTAGTGTGGAGGAAGCAGGTGCTGTTCCAAGAGCTGCCTTTGAATGCAGCCTCCGAGCCCAGAGTCGCAGTGAGGACAACAGACACAGGAACCCGGGGACCAAGGATGTCCTCCTGTTGCCCGCACTCTTATCCTGGAGGAACTCAACTTGGAAGTCCTCATTTTGCTGGGGACAAAAAAGACAGCACAGTAAGGGCATCACCCTGGTCTGCCTTGTGCCACACTGGGCCTCAGCTGCCTCTTGGGTGCTGCGGTGACAATGAATCGGTCAATGGAAGGTCTAGATTTGCCTCCTGCTCAGTCTACCTACAGAGCATCGAGCAGCCGGCCTGAATGTGCTTTTCTCCCCTCTTTGGTTCCAGTGAGGAGCCCTGTGGTGCAGTGGGTAATCTCGGCTGCTTACGGAAAGGCCAGCGGTCCCACCCATCAGGGCTCTGCAGGAGAATGAGGCAGTCACTCTGCTTCAGGTCCTGGGCCTAGTCCCTGTCAGCTATGTAGGTGTCGGTCCTCTTCTCTGTAAGGTGGGGCCTTGGGAGGAGTCAAACTGCAGGTCCTGCTCCCAGTATTAGTTGTTTTCAGGGGGCTCACTCCTTTGGGGTGACCCCAGGGCCACTAAGACAAAACATACTTGGTGCTGGCTGAATCCCAACTCAGGAACCCCATGCGAGTGGAAAGGTGCTGCCCAACGCTTTCACAGGATGATTCTTTGGAAGGAGATCCCCAGGTCTGTCTTCTGTAGACCCGAACCTCTATCCCGTCAGCTTCCAAGGTAGCCGGCGAGTGTCTGCCTGGTGTGTAGCACCCAGGGGCTGCTTCCTGTGGAATTCAAGCCTAGAATGAGGAATCTTCAGGTGCCCTGTGATCTGAATCCAGAACAAGAATTGAAACCCTTCAATGAGAGTCCCCTATTTGACCAGTGAATAAAACACCTTCAGGGGGAAAAAGACCGTGTCTGTATACTTTGCTCCCATTAGCTGTGTCCTGGACTCTGGGCTACTTACCCCCTCCTCGCTGCCAGGGAGCAGCTGCTGTCTGCCTCCTACTCAGACGCCCAGTGTTCTGCAGCAACACGAGGCACCAGGCAGAATGTTCATGGTGTTCAGACCGAGTCTGACTGATTCGCAACCCAGCGGCGTGCACTACATGGCACTCACAAGATGCTTCCCTAGCACCTTGCACACGCCCACTAACCCAACTACTGAGGGTTCTAATCCCCACTCTGCTGCTATTGGGGTGGGAAACTCATCTTGCCCGTGCCTTCTCAAGGGAAGCAAAATTATTTGCTGGGTATCTGTACTCTACCTCACAGAGTTCTTGAATGAAAGAATTAAACAAACCCAATACATTTAGAATAGTGCCTGCCACACAGTAAGTCTGCCAGGGAGGATCATTCATGAACAGAATCCTACAGAAATACATATCACCCAAAGGGTCCGTATCAGTGCTACCCAAAGGGGGCCATGTGACCCCATGGGGGACAAGAATGACTAGGGAAGGGAAACAAAAACAGATACTTAAACTTTATCCTGGATAATGGGACTGTAGTAAAAAAAAAAAAAACATTTTTAATTGGCACGGACCTGCTGAGTAAAAATTTTTTTTTTTCTGAAAAGGGGGAAGTAGCCCAAATAAGTTTGGGAACTCATGATTTATAGATGCTGCAGTTGGAGGAGCTGGAATGGAGACCAGCTGCCAAGGAAATGTGAAAATTCAGTTTGCCTGGAACTAGCCTTGGGTTCCTATAGCAAGGATCAGGATCAAAGGCTGTTCACGCTCACAAGGGAGGTGGCTGTTTTGGTACTATTCAGTGTGGAATGAAGAACGAAAGCATGGTTTGAACTATACAGTTACCGTGAGTGGAAAGCTTTCAAAGGCCCCAGCACTTTTGCATACCTTGTCTGATTTGGTTTTGTGACAATTTTGTGCAATGTTATGATGTTATTTCTTGTGATGAATAAGGTATTTAAGGTTTAGAGGTCTGAAGTAATCCTCTGGACTTTGCACAAAGTGTCACTAGTACAAAAATTAAAAAAAAACCCAGTGTCATCAAGTTGATGCAAACGCATAGTGACCTTATAGGACAGGGTGGACCTGCCTTTTGGGTGTAACTCTCTCACTCTCTCTCTTTAAAATCATTTTACTGGAGGCTCTTACAACTCTTATCACAATCCATACATCCATCATTTGTGCCAAACACATTTGTACATTTGTTGCCATCATCATTTTCAAAATGTCCTTGGTATCGGCTCCTCATTTTTTCCCTCCCTCACTGATGATCCTTTGATAATTTATAAATTATTGTCATTTTTCCATGTTTTACACTGACCAGTGGCTTCCTTCAACCACTTTTCTGTTGCCTGTCCCCCTTGGAGGAGGTTATATGCAGATCATTGTGATTGCTTCCCCCTTCCCCCCCCCCCCACCTTACCATCCTGGTATCTCTACTCTCAAAATAGGTCCTGCAGGATTTTTCTGTTCTTGATTCCGCATGTTGTGAGCTGTTTTCTATACCAGTATACATACTTTGGTCTAGCCAGATTTGTAAGGTAGACTTGGGGTCATAATAGTGTGTGTGTGTGTGTGTGTGTAGATTAAAAGAACTAGAAGAAAGTTGTATATTTCATTGGTGCTATATTGCACCCTGAATGCCTTGTCTCTTCCTTGTTACCCCTGTGTAAGGGGATGTCCAATTTTTTTACAGATGGGCTGTGGTTCTCCACTCTGCACTCCCCCTCATTCACAATGATATGTTTTTTTTGTTCTGGATCTTTAATGCCTGATACCTGATCCTATCAACTCCTTGTGATCACACAGGCTGGTGTGCTTCTTCCATGTGGACTTTGTTGCTTCTGAGCTAGATGGCCACTTGCTTATCTTCAAGCCTTTAAGACCCCAGATGCCATATCTTTTGATAGCCGGATGCCATCAGCTTTATTCCCCACATTTGCTTTCGCAGTGGTGTAACTCTTTAAGGGAGTGGAAAGCCTCATATTTCCCCCTGAAGAACAGCTGGTAGTTTTGAACTGCTGGCCTTGTGCTTAGCAGCTGAAGGCATGACTCACTACACCACCAAGACTCCATGTAACTTCACTGCCATTGAGCCCATTCTGACTCAAAGCCAACCCAATGGGATTCTCATGGAAGGTTAGAAAGCTCCGGTGGAACTCTAAGAGCTGTTCTTACAATAGTACAGCCCACCTCATCTTGGCATACTTAGTTATGGCTGCCGTTAGGAACCCAAATAAATGACAGTCCTCTCCCACATGCAACCAGGCTGAGTGAGAGCCGTGACTAGCTTCATGCTCCGTGGGTAGATTAGTGACTCAGCAGAGCAGTAGCCTGCATCCCACCAGCTCCCAACCACCTGAGCACATCCAACCCTGGAGCTTAGCTACAGAGGGCTCTCTCTGTGATCTCACCCCACACTCCCCTCTCTCACCTCAAGGATCGTGACAACTTGGTGTTTCTGATGCCCGACTAAAGGCTGGGGAAGCAGGGAGGAGGGGAGAAGCAGGGCAACCTGGCATTAGCGGGCCTCGTGTGCCATGCTGCAGACAATGATCATGACAGTAGACCATTACTTTCTAGAGTGTGCTTCTTGTGTCACTGGATGTTTACAATTCTTATATAAGAAAAATCAATCTGCCCAATAAACAGATAAAAAAGAAACCATGTTCGGGGATCCAATAATCTTAGTATGGCTTAGATAAAACTCAAAACCAAACTTCACTGCCATCAGGTGGATACTGATTCACAGTAAGTAACTGTAGAGGGCAGAGTAGAACTTTACTTCCCTGTGGATTTCTGAGACTTGAACTCTAGATGAACATAGAAAGCCTCCTTGTTCTCCCTAGGAATAGCTTATGGTCTCAAATTGCCAATCTTGCAGTTAGCAGCTCAACACATAACCCCTATACCACCAGGGCTCCATATGGTTTGGGCATGTGCAGTTTAATAAGTTTCATGATGGCAGCACATCTCAGAGCTTCTAATACAAATTGTGAGTCTCCATAGTTCCATAGCTTTCTGTATTAACTGACCCCTTAACCTTCATATCTGGGAGCCATCTGGGGGACCTGTGTTTCAAGATACACTTTCTGGTATCTGTGGAAGCCACTGGAGGTGAAATGGGGATTGGTGTTCAGGTGTACCCAGAACATTGTGTTGTCTTTCAATTCTAGACAAGAAGACATACTTGTAGCAGAACTGCGTAAATGAAGCTATAGAACAAGTTTGAATTTAAGCATGGAGAGAGAAGGGAAACCTGTGATGTCTTCAGACTTTTAAATGAGATAGTTTATTTAATATACATTGGGAATAAGAAGTTAGAGTCATACTTAGGAAGCTTGACTACCTTGTATTTTGATGACACACTGTGTAGTGGCTTGCATGTTGGCCTGATGTTAGAAGGTACGTCACCAGTATGGAAAGCACCCACTGGGTCACCCTAGGTGATTAGGTTTCAGTGGAGTTTCCAGACTAAGAACAGACTGGGGAGAAGGAAGAGGCTGTCCACTTCTGAGAGATTAACCACTGGAAAATTTATGAATAGCAATGCCATAAAGCAATGTCCAGTTTGTCAGAGACTGAGAGTCTTATGAATGGATTCGGGAGCTCCAACACGGCAGCAGTGATGAGCATCGTGCAGGACCAGGTGGTGTTGTACATAGAGTTTCTATGAATTGGAAACCACTGGGCGACACCTAAAAACAACAACAGCAACAACAAGTTTGATGGACTTGAGGTTCAATGTCAGTGAACAAGGCCATGAGGGAAGGATCCTCAGGTGACAGAGTGACCAGCACAGGTGAACCAGCAACATAGTGGGGTACTGCAGTGGAAATTCACAAAGCCGGTAAGGCAGCAGCCACAGTCCTTGCTGTAGGGGAAGAAACGGGACATCAAAGGCCCGCAGTGATCCCGATGAGGTCTTTAACTCTTGTCATTGCACAATGTCCAAACAAACACTTGGTGACCTTGAGCTCTTGAGCCAAATCCAGCTGTCAATAGGACAGTTTGTTATTTCTGTGACATCAGAACCCTGCCTAGGTAAACTGTAACACACCTGACAGATTTCCCCGTGGCACAGCAGGGCTGAGATGAGGGCGGCGCTCATTCCCGAGCTAGGCTGTCAGAACATCCCTCAGAGCACAGATCGGAGTCAGGTCAGACATCCCGAGTGGGCTGGAGTGGGTGGTGAGGGGTAATGGAGAAACTGAAGAGTGATGTTTAGTCATACCGCTCTCCTTAGAGATCATTGGCTATTTGGAAAAGAAGCTTGCAGGGGCTGGAGGAACACGAGACTTTCTTAGATGCTTAGCGGCTCAGAGAAAGAAGGAAAAGGAAGGGAGAGGTCTAAACTGCTCCTGTAAAGATTTGGTCTTGGGAGTCCTGTGTGTCGGAACAGACTAGGTGACAGTAGGTTTCATTTGTTTATTGGAGTCTCTGGGTGGGGCAAACAGTTATGCACTTGACTTGTAAAGTTCCGGGTTCTAGTCCATCTAGAGGTGTCTCAGAAGAAAGGTCTGATGATCCCCTTTGGAAAATATGAGCCATTGAAAACTGTATCGAGCCCAGTTCTACTCTGAGTCCCATAGCAGTGTCTTGAACTGCAGCGGCAGTTGGTTATCTGTTGGTCAGAAACCATTTCAGTTTTGAACCCCCGTGAGATTTTTGGAGCAGATGTGCAGGTCCTTGTTGCAGACAGCTTTGGAAATCCTAGGGAGACGTTCTATTCTACTTCATGGGATGGCTCTGAGTCAGAATCTACTCAATGGCAGTGGGCTCAGTGGCTTTGGGATGATAAAAGTGTTACACAGGTTACAATTCTCAAGTGCTAATCAAAAGGTCCCAATGCAAGCCCTCTGAGTGTTCCTCGGGAGAAAGATGTGGCAATCGGCTTCCAGAGAGATTACAACCTTGGAACACCATGGGACCATTGTACTCTGTCCCATGGGATCACCAAGACAGTATAACCCTAGGGGTGTAGAAAGCTCCACTTTCCTCCCCGTCGGGGTTAACCAAGTTGTGAAAAAAACTTATGCTTTATTTTACAAACATATATGTGGCTTGTCTGATGTGTGGTTTGACCTGTTTCTCTCCAGTATTTAAAATGGGATTTTTCATGGCCCGTTGGTTTATTGACAAGTAGAGGTCCAGGGAGTAATCTGTGTTCTCATTACAGGTAACTGTTAGCATATATTAAAATATCAATAAGAAACAATGTCATCTGAAGTTCCTTAGCCATCACTAAATGTTCATGTATCTCCTCCTAATCATAGCATATGACTATTTCTATATATGATTGTACTTTGTATCTTTTAGTTTCATACCTTCTTAAAGCCCACATTGTTTTAAGATAAATCAACCTAACCTGTCTTAACTGAAAAATTATTATTCTAATTGGCTTCTAGCTTGGATCATTACTCTTGCACCCGTCCTTCTATTGTTGTGGTCAGTGCATGAAAAATCGTTGCCATTGAATTGACTGCCACTTTTGGTCATCCTCAAGGAGTCCTGGTGGTGTAGTGGGCTGTTCTGTAGGTTGCCAACCATACAATGAGCAGTTCAAAACCACTCACCCACTCCTTAGAAGAAAGATGAGACTTCTATGTTTATAAAGCTCTACAACCTCAGAACCTCACAGGGAGAGAGCATTAATTCATTGGCAGTTTCTTTCTTTCTTCCTTCCTTCCTTCCTTCCTTCCTTCCTTCCTTCCTTCCTTCCTTCCTTTCTTTTTGGTGTTTGTGGAGTTATAGAAACCCCATGTGTGTCTGAAAAGAATCACATTGAATAGGGTTTTGAACAGTTGAGTTTTGGGAAATAGGTCATCAAGTCTGTCTTGTAGATGAACTTGAATATCAGTGAACTTTTAGTGAACAACAAGCAGAGAAACCATTTGCACCCCCCAGGGACTCTCTGGTCGATGCATCAGACCTGCTTTATGCTTAATTTGCCTGATATGCACTGGTGGACCAGTGATTCAGTATTTGGCTGCTGAGAGATATGGCAGTCAGCTTCTGTCAAGATTGACATCCTCAGAAACCCTTTGGAAGTTCTTCTATCCTATAGGGCAAATTGACCTTGAAATTGGTGCAACAGCACCCCCAGCAAAGTTATTAGGTTATCAAGACATGAAATTGTATCTGTAATGCCGCTATTGTGCTTCACTACATGCAGCGGAGCCATCGGCCTAATCTTTTTGAGGGGATTGAATCCATGGATTGCTTCCAATTTTCCTGTTTTGTCAGTTGGGCAGCTAATGGCCATCTCTGTCTGAATTGACTTTATTCTTCTTGGAAATGATTTCAAACACTGTATTCCCATGGTGGGATGACTCGATCCATTAACATGCCCATATTTCCAGTCAGACTATATCCAGGTAATACTGACACCCTCTCAGATCCTCCACAAAGCTCCACTCTTGTGTGATATAAGTCTGGCGTATGTGGCCAGGGAGCATGATGGAAACCTTATGATGAAAGAGATGAGCAAATGAGATTGTTAGCTCAGACTCTTCTTCCTGAAGATTCTTAAATGGCTGCACTTACTCCATTCTCGATCACTTTTGGTGTGTAAGTTGAATTACCCATTTAGCAGGAGTTGTTTTGGGAAGGGGGTTTAAAAAAGAGAAACACCATGCAAGATGTGTACAGTGAATCAAACAACATCTAAATTCCATAAAAAGTTGAAATGTTCAGTAAAGAAGCAAGTACACCCAGTGGCATAGTGGTTGGGTGCGGGACTGCGGCCCACTGACTTGGCAGTTCAAATCCAGCAACAGCTCTCCAGGAGCATGGCTGGGTCTCCCACTCCCACCAGAGGGCAGCGATACCACCCCTTCCCCCCCCCCCCCAGTCAAAAAAAGCAAGTACATCTTAGGATCAAGGAAGTAAGGTGTCAGAGTTCCACGGGCCACCCTAAGCCTCCCCAAATCTTCCAGCATGCCTTAGGATTTTCCTGGCCTTCCCAGTTCGAGGGAAATCCACTTGTTGCCACATGGGACATTCAGAGGTTATTGGCATCTTATCCTCAGCCTTTGGGGATTCTTGGGACTGTCCATTTCTCCCAGAAACCTCTGGTTCTGCACCCTGCCTCTGTTGGCCTCTTGCTGCCCACCATGTCACCTTTTGCCCGGGATGCTCACCATGTTCCATCATCTCCCTGAAGCTGTTTGGATCACTGGTTCCCAAGCTTCCCCAGCATCAGAGTGGTCCCTATAGCAGATACAAAGCTTTTGAAGTCAGACCGAGTTTTTCAAAGCGAATGTTGCTGCTGCCCTTTCCTAAGTAATTTGGGGTAGGTAGACCTGCCCATGGCTATCTCGCGTCCATGACCAGTTGCCATTCAGCCAAGTCTGACAGCAACACCAGGAATGTCAGTAGAAGTGAGCATCAATGACTGGTTTTCCAGAAGTGGATCACCAGGCCTTTCTTCTGAGGTCCCCTGGGATGGCTTAAACCTCCAGTCTTTGGGTTAGCAGCCGAGCAGGCGAACCATTGCCCTGTGCAGGGAATCCCAAGGGGATCACAGTAGGATTGTCTCCCAGGATGGCCCTGGGTCGATACCTGCCTCGGGTGCTGCCTTCATCACCGATGGTGTTGCTCTTATGACTGTCGTCACTATGATTGAACACCCCATGGCCACCTCTGCCAGCAGGGAAAGTTTTCATTAGTGATCTCTGCTACCCAGACACCGGGAAGGAAAGAGCTCATGCTCCCTGTTTCCAACCCCTGCTCTTTCCTCCCCAAGTAACTCAGCTCCACCCCCCTGAATCCCACTTGTGTCCCAGGCCGTGCCATCTAGCCATCGTATGAGCTCATTCCAACCTCTCGGCCTCGGCCCAGTCAAGCGTGTTTGCTAAAGGGTTTTACCACAGAAACAGCAGCCACTCTCTCCCTTTTTCGTGCCATACTGTACCCTTGCCATTCTGCTGCGAGGGAGCCTATTTGGAGTAAAACTTATGCCCCTCAGATGGAGAAGAGAACTGGCCACTGGCACTGGAATGGCTCCTGAGGAGGCATCTGGGAGGGGCTTCTAGGAAGATGGTCTCAGAACCAGGAAAGAAGGAAGGGCCTGCTGTCCACGCCCTCTGAGGCTCTGCCAAGCAGGGGTGGTTAAAGCACTCACTCGCCCCTCTTGTCAGCCAAACATAGAGCAACTGGGTCATGGAGCTTTGGAGACATGCATCTGGCCCCTGCCGAAGACTGTTGCTTTGACTGCTCAGAGACCATGGACAGATTAAGGCAGCAATTCTCAACCTGTGGGTCTCGACCCCTTTGGGGGTCAAACGACCCTTTTACTTGCTAACTGATTCAAAACAGTAGCAAAATGACAGTGATGAAGTAGCAACGAAAATGGTTTTAGGCCTTCGTATAATGGTTAACACTCTAGACTCTGAAAATAACCTTATGGTTGGGGAGGGTGGGGGACAGTCACCACAACATGAGCAACTGTATGAAAGGGTGGCGGCATTCAGAAGGTTGAGAACCACTAGGTGAAGGTAACCCACTCCCAACACTGACGGTCTTCCTTCAGCCTCAGAGACTGGATAGTGCCCAGTCAGGGTATAAATTCAGAAGGCAGCTGGAGATGTTAGGCAGCAAGCTGAGGACCCATATGGCCAGGAAGTTGTATGTGGCTGAAATAATCTTTTTTTCTTTAAATTATGTATATGTGTGTGTAGTCAGTCAGCTTATTTTAGTAATTTTGTGGACTGTGATGCATTTGTGTTTTTAATAGGAGGTTTGAAAACGCTCTGGGCTGGAGTGCCTTCAAATAGAATCCATAGTTTGCAGGTGCACTAGCTGGCTGTCAGGAAGAGCAGAGAGTGGTGGGTCCTATACGGAGGCGAGAGAGGGGGGTGAGAAGCCCCCTTCTAACACCCTGGAGAAAGCAGTCCCCAGTGGTTGAAGCATGGGGTCCTGGTTTGAATTCTTCCAGCGACATTAACAGCATGCCTGATCTTGATGAAGGACTTTTCTAAATCTCTGTTTGTTTTTTTCATCATTTATATAATCTACTTCATTCAAAACGAGTACCTGACTGGGAGTGTGTGCTCAATAAATAGATATTAGCTGTGGTAGGAGGAAGATGGGTCTTTCGACTACCATAAAGAATTATAGTCTGGGAAACTCACGGGCAGTTCTACACTGACTGTCCTGTAGGGCTGCGGTGGGTCAGCCTTTACTTGATGGCAGGGAGTGTTTTGAGTTGTCCTTGGGTGTCATTATTCTCTCAGATGAGGATTGGGTCAGGAGATTACATTGGCTAGGGATAGGTACTAGATGACTTTACTCTTTAAAATACTTTTTTTACAAGCATGTTTCCAGTCTTACTATATTCTTTCTCTTACTTGCTAACTTAATTCAGGGTAAGCATTTGTTCCTTCTGATCAGAGAACTGAGTAGGGGAAAGTCTGTAACCTGCTTAGTTTTGTACCACACTCAGTGTAGATGCTCAATAAATGAAGACATCACTGCTCGTACTCTACGTCTTATAAGATGAAGCAAGATCCTGAACAAGATTCTTTTGGCTTCTTCACTTGTAAGTTAAGGACAGAGCAAGACAATTAATCATCAGAGGCATCATTTGACTTCGGATGTTCTCTTGCTATTTGAAGGTCAGTATGCCCTCTGGAGAAACCAGTAGTGACCTTGTAGGCTTTTCCAGTACATCACAGCAAATAGCTATTGAGTCTGTACCATGTGCCGGGCAGTGTACTGAGTCCCCCACATGGGGGGGCGGGGGGGGGAGGGAAACACTAAAGCTTTAATTTCATGGTAGGGAAAAAAACTGAGGCTCAGAGATAGTCATTAAAAAATCCACCCAGTTTTTCTAAGCCAGTGTAGAGGGACGGGGATGGGCACCTAGGTCTTTCTGCTCCTGTCTCATGGTCTGAATGAGTATGTTTTGCCTCTACTGTTGCTAGGTGCCACTGAATTCGGTTATGATGCTTAGTGACCCTGCACTCAGGAAAGAAGCATGGCATGGTCCTGGGCCGTCCTCACTCTTGTTCCCACATGTGAGCCCATTGAAGTCACCCCTGGATCCATCCAGCTTGGGAGACCCTTCCTATTTCCCACTGCCCTCCTGCTTTATCGAGCATGATGTCCTCCTCCAGGGACTGGTCTTTCCTGACAACATTCCCAAGGTTTTTAAGATTAAGTCTTGCAATCCTTGCCTTTAAGGAGTACACTGGTCATACTTCTTTCAAGACAAATCGGTAGTTCGTCCTTTTAGCAGTCCATGGTACTTTTAATATTCTTCTCCAGCACCACAATTCAGCTACATCAGTTTTTCTTCCATTTTCTGTAGTCAATGTCCATCTTTCTCATGCATCTGAGCCAATGGAAAATACCAATGGATGGGGTCAGGCCCACATTTGTCCTCAAAGTAACATCTTTGCTGTGCAATGTCCCCAAGAGGTCTCGTGTAGCAGATTTATAGACTGCAACGCACCCTTTGATTTCTTGACTGTCACTTCCATGAGCATTGAGAGTGGAGCCAAGCAAGAACCATTCCCAGACACCTTCAGCCTTTTCTCCATGTATCATGATGTTACCTAATCCAGTTGTAAGGATTTTAGTCTTCTTAGCATTGATTTGTAATCCACATGGAAGACTGCATTCCTAGATCTGTCATCAAATGCTTCAGGTGAGTACATATGGGCCTTTAAATACGGATGGTTTCTGCTCCCCCAATAGAAAAGATCAGGACAAGGCTTCCTAAGACAAAGAGTCTTGCGCTTGCTTGACTTGGAGCCTGATGCCACCTTCAAAGGAGTGGCCACTTTGCCTTTTTTTTTGAGGTGTGTACATCCCTCTGCAGTGTACAGAGAACCTCCTTGAGCATGACCTTGCTGGAACGTCAAAGTCACTCTTTGCAGATGAGGACATTGAGATCCAGTAGGTTGAAAATAACTTATCTAAGAGATATGTGTGGCCTTTGAACTTGATCTTCCCGACTCGCAGAACTTGGACTTGACCAATACAAATATTTCCTCAGGGCTGACAACATCCATGGATGGTTAACCAGAAAGTAAGAGTTCTGGAGCTCAGCAGGAAGCCTTATGAAAAAAGTCAGCCTCCTGCTCCTCTCTGGATTTAAACCATTGGGCATCTCTTCTGTCCTATGAGAACAGAACAAAAGCAAACCTTTCTGTTACTCCCTACTCTGGGCCAAGCAAAACACCTCCTCCCTTCAACTCCTTTACTCTGCTCATTGTGTCACTACTCTCTTACATTTTGAGTCAACAGTCCTAAGTGACCCACTCACCGCCGATCTTCCTGTCCTTGGTCACCTTCTGAGCAAATGGACTTCTTGTTGACTCTTCGGCAAGCATTATGATTCTCCACTAGATACTAGTTTTCTATCAGATCCTTTCCTTGGAAGACCCTAACTTGTCTCTTGCCACTTTTCCTTGAAATGACTTTTTATTTTTCGGAATCAACTATAGACATTTTTGTTTGTTCAACACAGTGTTGTTGATTTTAAAAATACAACAATCTACATGGCCAGCATTTAGAGGTTGGGAGAGTGCTGGCAAACATCTGGATTTCATCTGGATTTCGCAATTTGGAAACTTGGGAGATTGTGAAACATTCCTGCATGGCAACAACTGACTGTGGGGTGAATAGATGGTGTCCTTTCTGACAGAGCCAATGCACTCCAATTCCTCACTGGCCCAGCTTCTGTCCATTGAATACCCGCCTGCCCTGATGTGGTCTCTTACTGTCTTGGGCAACAAGTCCCTTATGATAGAGAACTGTTTCTCTGTACTTCTCTTTCTATTCCTAATGAATAAAATGAAAACTGGGGCCAGTACACTCTGTTTTATGCCTCGCCTATCTCATTAATGGCTAATCCTGGTCTAAAAATTCTGTTTCTACAAGAATGGAAGCTCTATGAGGGCAAGGACCCTGATCACTAGAGCATCTCTGCATCTAAACAAGGCCTGAAATTTAGTAAGAACTCAATAAGCATTTGTTGGCTGGCTTTTCAAGTAATTGAGTTTGAGGTTGTCTGTGCCATAACTCTGAGTATTCCCTTTAAAGGCCCCACACATTTACAAGAAGTGTAAATCTCAGCAGAGCTGTAAAGCTAAGGATGCCCTTTTTAATTGCCAGATTGTAAGCCCTCTGAGCCCAAAGGCTGTGCCTTCCTCCCCTAATGCCCTTCTTGGCAACTGGAAAGTAGGAAACCTTCATGGACACACTGGGAACCTAAGCATGGATTGACTTCAGAGACAAGACACCACCTGTAAAAGGATATGATGGATTATTTTTTTAATTCTTTATTGTAAATTACTGTATTTTTCAGACCATAAGACACACCCAGTTTTTAGAGCAGGAAAAAAGTTATGAACCATAGTACGAGTATACTAAAATGTTCTGGGGTACCACACCTTCAGACCATAAGATGCACCCTAGACTTTTCCCCATTTTGGGGGGAAGAAAGTACATCTTATGATCTGAAAAATATGATAGGTAACAGTTTAGAGAGCAGGTCATTGATTTTAGAGCCAAGCATTCTTAATTAATTTTTTTCAAGTCAATGTCCCACTGCTTATCTTACTCTTTCCTTTACTTCTTGCTCCCGTTTCTCCTTCTTTCCTAGTCCTCGGTACTTTGTTGTTGGGCAAATGCTACCCTTTTAATCTTAAAGGTGTGATTATTTAACACCAGGATGAGTTCAATTGCAGACCCAAAAAGTGAGTCTGGGATTATGGCCTTAGGGGATGAGAGGTGTACAAAGGATCACTTTTATGTGGCCTCTTCAGTGTGGTCTTGTAATGCCCACAAATGATTGACTGGATCTGTGCAAAGAAAATACTCCTGGCTTAAGAGAATTGAAAGGAGATTGTTAGAGTTAATGTTTTGCAGAGACACACACACACACACACACACAGAGAGAGAGAGAGAGAGAGAGAGAGAGAGAGAGAGAGAGAGAGAGAATGAGCGAGCTTGAGGAATATCTAGTTTCCTGAGTAAGTCATGCTTGAGTTTCTATGGGCTCAACCCAATTCTAGACAGTTTTTCACACTTTCTTGGTTCCCCTCAACTCTCTCCTGGTTCCTTTCCCTCTGACCTGTGGGTTCTTCTCTCTTCATTTCCCTCAGAAGGTGCTGTTTTGCAAGGCTTACACCTCATCTTTCTTAATATCCATTGTCTTTTCTGTTCTCTTTCCTCAGTTTTGCAACATCTTGCTGCAGTTAGCTCCCAGTATAAAGCCTCAGAAAAACCTTGGTCCAGAATCAAAATGCTTTCATTTTTATCCCTACCCCACCCCATCCCTGTAATGGTCATCCAACTTCTTGCCTGCAGGACTGCTGCTATGATCAGACAGTCTTTCCTCATCGGTATCCCTGCCATGTGGAGTCTGCCCCATATGCCCTCATCACTCCTCTGTTCTCCAAAATCATGGCCAGCACCACTCACCTAGAAAGCTTTTGCTGGCATCTTGTGATTCCAGAAGAGAACAAATGCCATGGGTCAAGTCATTCAACAAGCATTTACTGTTAACTTCCAATGAGTCCCCAGCGGAAATGGAGTGATCCTGCCCTGGAGGAGCTTAGAGTCTGTCTTCTGTGGTTAGTTGCTTTTGCTTATGTTATTTCCCCATCACGACATTGGCTCCCTTGAGGTCAGGGCTGGGTTCCAACTGTATCTCCACCATCCTGTACGTGTTCTAGATGTTCCCCACATCCTGATTTAATTACAAATGACACATTCTTGGCTTCCTTCCATGTCTGGTTTATTGTGAACTCTGTTGTTCACTTTGTTCCCAAGGGAAGCTCACAAAGGTCTGGCAAGGCAGCATAAGAAAAAGCCAGGGAGCGGGGGATGCAGTGAGGGGTGCGATGGAGGGTGCAGGGTGGAAGGGGATGTGTTTGTCCTTGATGCTAGTTCTCAGAAAAGCTGAATCTGGAATGGAAGAGTGCTCTCTCAAGTGGATAGCACTCACTGCTTAAGTACAGTAAGAACAATGATCAAGTTTTGAATTTCAGCTCCTTTGCTTAATCTTCAAAAGACCACTTTAAAGGGTTGTAAAAGAAGGAAGTGACTTCAAGCACTAAGGTGCACTTGGTGCAAACCATGGTATTTTAAATTGCTTCATACATATGTGCAAGTTGGATATGGAATAAGGAAGCCCAAGGAAGAATCTATGCATTTGAATGATAGTGTTGGCAAAGACTATTGAAAATATGGACTGCTAAAAGAAGAGGTAGATCTGTTTTGGAGGAAGTGGATTCAGAAGGTCCTTTAGAGGCAAGGATGAAGAGGTTTTGACTCACATCCTTTGGACAAGCTGTCAGGAGAGACCCCTCCCTGGAAAAGGACATCCTGCATGGTTAAGGACTGCGGCAGGGAACAAGAGGAAGAGCCTTGGCCAGATGGGCTAACAGGGTGGCTGCAACCCTGGGCTCACATGTGAAGAACAATTGTGAGGTCGGTGCAGAGGCAGGTATATTGTGTTCTGTTGTCCAGGGACCCACCTGTGAGTTAGAACCCACATCATGTCACCTAACAGCAATTACAACAGCTGAGGAATGGTGAGACCCAGAACAAGTCACTCTCTCTCGGTCTCAATTTTCTCACTTGCAAAATGGGTTTTAAAATTACAGCAACCCTGAAGAGTGGTTGAGAGGTTTAAACGAGCTTAAAAGAGGGTAAAACACTTAAAACAATTCTTGGCACAAGTAGCCATTTCATAAGTAATCACCTTTAGTTCGACAGAGCCCCTGGGTGATGCAGTTAATAAGTGCTTGGCTGCTAACTGAAAAATGGATATTTCAGGTACCCCCAAAGGTTCACTGGAAGGAAGACTTGGTAATTTACTTCCCAAACCCCACCGCTCAACACTGTAGCAAGCACAAGGGGCCACCATGAGTGGGATGGGCTTGATAGCCAGAATGCGATGTAGAATTTCCTCAGAATGCCATTGACGAGGGATTCTCACTTCCTAGAACAGCTTTCCATAGAGAGTGTATACCATTTATGTAGCCTGAGAAAGCCTTCAATAGAATGCCTTCTGCTCATTTTCTCTTTTAGGAGATGAAAGAAAGATGCCCGTAATTCAGGGAGCGAGAGAGTGACTGCTGATGGTGCAGGGGACATGGGCTTCAGCAGCCTGCCATCATCAGTGCTCCTCCCCAGGGCTCTGCCCATCTGCCCTCCTGGATGGAGCCCTGCTCGGCAACCAGGGAGCCCTGCTTGGGAAAAGGAAGAAGTCACCGGTGTCTCAGGGAGGAAGAGATTCCTTATTCAACATTCAACAATATTCACATGTATATGAAGCGATTTAAAATACCATGACTTGCGCCAGGTGCACCTTAGTCCTTGAAGTCACTTTCTTCTTTTCCAATCCTTCAAAGTGGTCTTTTGCAGATTTATTAAGCAAAGGTGCTGAAATTCAAACCTTGATCGATGTTCTTACTGTACTTAAGCAGTGAATGCTCTCCACTTGAGAGAGCACTCTTCCATCCCAGCTTCTCAGAGGCCGAGCATCTCCTACTCTCCCTAGTCACTTCCTAGCCACCCAGCATCTCCTACACTCATCAGGCAGTACAGGCGCACGTGTGTGGGGCCCGGATTTCATCAGGATGCTGAGAGCAGGCAGGCTGCTTTTGGAGCAAGGGGCAGGAGGGAACGAGCAAGGCTGCCCATGCAGAAGCGGGAGCGAGGTGCACACCTTTTATGAAGTGTTTTATGGTGGAGCTGTAAGTGACACTCTGGTATTTAGCGGGAGTTATTAGGTGTGACGGCCTTAGAATGCAGAGTTCCTGTGAGTGTGTGAGTGATATGTGGAGGGGCTGCTGGAAGTCTACGCTGATGCTGAAGTCTGATTATTTTTAGCTTTAAAGATTATCCGTAGTACAACTTTTGTACTCTGGGGGTATTCAGAACTCAACGTGGAGAAAACTAGAGAACATTTGTGAGTTACTCACTCTCTCCAGAGCAGAACTGCTAAGAAGCCTAATTGAATAGTTTTGTTCCGTTCCCATTGTCTGCAGTCGAAAAGTGCCTCTGGATCATGCCCCCCTGCATGCAGGGGAGTGTGATCCAGTCCATTGCTGACCATTCAGAAAGCCTCCCTGTACAGCAGCAGTTCTCAGTCTGTGGGTCGCAACCTCTTTGGAGGTCGAATGACCCTTTCACAGGGGTCACCGAAGATAATCGGAAAACAAGTATTTCCGATGGTCTTAGGAACTGAGACACCACTCCTCTGAGTACCTGGTGTGAAGACTGTTACCCATGCTACACCATACTTCCAGAAAAAAAATTTCACTTCTTTGCCATTAGAAATAAATATTTCACCATCTATAATGACAGTGTTTCTATGATGAATCACTACGCTTTAATTGTTTCATTTGTAACAATGAAAATACACCCAGCATATCAGATATATGCATGATGATTCATAACAGTAGCAAAGTACAGTTATGAAGGAGCAACAAAAATAATTTTATGGCTGGGGGTCACCACTGCATGAGAAACTGCATTAAAGGGTCTCGGCTGAGAAGGTGGAGAACCACTCTTTTACAGAGAGCGGACTGGGGAGCAGGCCCAGGGACACCCTCTTTGTGGCCTTGACCCCTCATGCTAAGGTCGCAGAAGGAACACTGCCCCATTTGTTCGGAACATCGGAGACAGCAGGTGGTTGGAAGAAGGGCCGTACCCCTCTCTCTCTCTCGGCCTGACAAGGGATGCGAACCAGGGAGAGTGGGACCTTTGGAACCTTGTTATCATGCCAGAGCAATGATCTTCTCCAGTTGATGCAGAAGGGAAGCTCTTAAGCAGGCCCCAAAGGGATTTGGAAGTGTAAAATGATCAGGAACACTTGCCACGCTAAGGACAAGAAGGAGAGAGGTACACTCTACAGGGTCCATTTCGAGGGACGTAGTGAGGAGATACTTGCCGTTTCTGAGATACACCAAGCTTGCCGCACCTCCCTCAGGACTTGGGCACTTGCTGTTCCTACTGTCCACACATTCCTCCTAAGTGGTTGCTCTCACGTTGGTTGGTGACAGATCCTCACTGGAGCACCTTTGGAGGCGCCCTTGTGACCTAAGGTTGTGCCTTAGGCTGCTCCCTGCAAGGTTGGTGGTTTCAAACCATCAGCCGCTCCACTGGAGAAACAAGAGACTTTCTACTCCCGTAAAGAGTTAGTCTCAGAATCCCACAGGGGCATGGTCCTCTGTCCTGGGGGGTCATTAGGAACTGATTTGTAGAAACAAGTTGTTTTTGCTTGTTTTTTGAGCACCTCTTGAAGAATAGCACACCAAACCCTCTCCTGGCATCGACTCAAAGGAAGCCACAACATTGCACTGACCTTTCCACTCACCCTGCTATCAACTGACTGTCCTTTCCACTACCCATTACCAGCGAGCACCACCTGCTTGTTTGTGCCTCCCTCTGCCAGCGAGGATTTCTCTTCTGTCCCTGCCATCTCAGCAGCACACAGAACAGGCTAAGCCCAGAGAAGCTGCTCCAGAAACATGGATGGAATGTTGGATGAAGGAAGAATCAAATGGTTTTGATCTCAGTGGTGTAAATTAATTAACTAATTAATTAAAAGATGGGCAGAGCCAGTCTGAGTTCTCTGGGAGACCACTGCTCAGCCAGGTGCCTTGTGTCCTGGATATGCCATTGGCAGTGCTCACCTGTACACAGCAAGAGATGGTTAGACCACGACCATTAAGGGAGCTCATAATGCTTGCAAACCCTCATTCAGTCCGTCAGTTCCCTGGGCTCGCCAGAACTCTATCTATGTCTGTAGACACTGTGCGTCAGATCCCAGGGCAGAGGGAAGGGCTTAGTGCCATTTTACAGAGGGGCATAGACATTACAGACCCCCCCAAAGTGGGGTTTGTAACTGTGTGAAGCCTCGTGGGTGTCAGAGCAGGATGGCGATGACGTCTGTCTGGCAAGGCTCCAGACACAGTTGACTCAGTGTTGTCGCCTTCTGGACACGATGTTCCAGGGGTTGAACCTGAGTGAGGAGGGCCAGCCGGAGGCAGAGGCCTGAGCATTTCATGAAAGGGGTGAGGCTGCACCTTGACGGACCAAGCTGAGTGGAGGGAGGAAAATGCATTTCCCTCTCACTTTGAAGGAAAGAGAAAGGCATCAACCTGCTCTTCTGGAAGGTTCATTCCCTGGAATTCATAAGTTCTGGTTGCCTCTTAGGAGAATTCACCCTCAGGATCATTTCAGAAGGAAGGTTGTCTTCAGTGAGTGTGTCAAGTGAGCTTGGAAGAAAATACCACACACAGAGTTTATGAGCTGTGTTGGAAATGTCAGCTTTTTAGTCTGGTCCAAAAGTTTATATATATATATATATATATATATATATATATATATATATATATATGTGTGTCTTATGTGACCTTCTTGCAGGCTTGTTCTTTAGATGACCGATTCACCATTTCTCTAAGGAAACCTTCATAATTCAGTGACACACAAATGTGACTTACCTTAAAATCAATCCCTACAAGAGGATATTAAAAGACTGCCTCCCAAACCAGCTTCTGTTTGTAAAAGTAGCGCCTTCACACCATTTCTCGCTTCTCCCACCAGACTTTATCTCCATGCATTAAGCATGCAGTGTGCATATGCGCTTTAAAAACACACCCTAAAGGCTGAACCTTGGCTATATTTCCGTGTCAGTTCGTGTAGTGCTCTGTCATTCACTTTAAGAGCTGCATAGCCTTGCATTTCATAAAAAATGTACTAGCATTTAGTGCATCATCCCCGTTTGTCAAATGTAGATGAGTCCTGTTTTCACTATTACAAAGTAATTCTGAAAAAAGTATGCATCTTTGTCAACATATCTCCACCATTAGGGGGTGGAGTGGGGTAAATCGACATTGTTAGGTTCCTTGAATGGAATTTGAGATACAACCGCTTTATGGACAGCAGAACAAAATGCTGTTCAGTGTGTGCCATCTTCACGTTGTGATGCTTGAGCCCCTTGGCAGCCACTGTGTCACTCCATCTTTTTGACGGTCTTTCCCCAGCCCCAACCCCTGCTGCCCCCTTGAAGAAAAGAAGGTCAAGAGGTAACATATTCTTTACACATTGAAAAAACTACCAAGGTATCCCCCTTACAGATTCAGACAACCCCCCCCAAGGTTAAATGAGGATAATTACATGCTAAACATTTTATCAACTTTTCAAAAATGTCTTGTTCATTTGATGTGCTGGAGAATAGCTTTAGCATGCTTTGTCTTGGTTCTTAAAGTTGGTTCAGAGTCCATTTTCTCTGGTTGCTAGAGGATTGACATCTTGTTGTCATCGTTGTCGTCATCGTCATCATTGCAAAGAGTTGCTGATAGAAGCCTCCAGTCTCCTCCTGATTTCCTTGTTGTTCATGCTGTCCAGTGGCTCTGACACACGGCCGGCCCGGTGTCCAGCAGAGTGAATGCTGCCCAGTCCTCGCCGTGCTCACCATCATTGCTGTGCCCTAGGCCCCGGGTCAATCCATCTCACAGAGCATCAGACACTGCTTTTGCTGACCCTCTGCCTCACCAAGTATGAAGTCCCTCCCCCAGTGACTGATCTCTCCTGAGAACACGTCCAAAGGATGTGAGACACCTCTGCCTCCTTGCTTCTAAGAAGCATTCTAGCTGTACATCTTTCACGATAAATTTGTTTATTTTGCTTATACTCCCTGGGTTATTCAATATTCTTATCAACATCAAAATTCAAGGACATAATTCCTTTATGATTGTCCGTGCTCATCTGGCTTCTGCATGATCATAAGATGATTTGCATCAAATACACCTTTGTCTTCAGAGTGACATCGTTGCTTTTCAACACTTTAAAGAGGTGTCTGCAGGAGACCAGCAATAAGAGGTTGGCACACAATGCCTCTGTGAGCCTTCCAGCCCCGTCTCCATGATGCTCCAGTAGTTATTGAGAGTGCTGGTGTACCATTTGCAATTTTTCTTTTTGAGGGTCTGTCTCTTCCCTGCTGTGTACCTTGCGCACTCTACCTTTGTAGTGGTTAGACGTTTCTGTCTTCAGAGCAATCACAGGTAACACATTGCTGGTTTAGTTTTTCAACTGGCCACTGCTCTTTGTCCAGTTACTGGACTTAAGCTTACATAATTTCCCTTTGGCCCGATCCTCCACATCATGATCAGAGAGGGCATGTGGGGGGGGGAGTATAAGATGATCCTTATGTAACTTATTGTAAAGGGTAGCAGGATGCTGTGTCTGCTGAGTTTTCTTAGAAGTCTCAAAGTGTGTTTTCACCGAGTTCTATGTTGTCCTACACAGTCAATGAAGGTGTTAGAAGTAATCCCTTATGTCTAAAATAGCTCCAACGATGGGAACAATAAGAAAGGGCAAGTACTGGTTAGTATGATGCCAGACCATTTGTAGAAAGCCCTTAACAAATGTTACTGAATCAAGTCTACTCTTTTTACAAACTTCTCTACCTTGTATGGATAAAAAAACCAAGGGACACATCAGGTAGACTGTGATAGAACTGGATTTTGGAATCACCTGTGTCCACCAAATGACTCTTTGAGCTAAACACCCGATGTCTCTTCCTGGAATGATTATAGACTAGAAAATTCTATGAGGCATATCTACATTATCACATGGAGTTTCTATGAGTTAAAATTAACTCAATAGCACTAACAACAGCGGCAACAACATTCTTCCTATTGAATATGTGTGTGTGTGTGTGTGTGTGTGTCCTAAGTAGCTAGCAGGGAGTGATTCAGAATCATACTGGACAGGTATTTTATATCTCATTCTCCTCAAGTCCTAGAATGTGTCTAGTGACTGTTCCAAGAACTCAGTGTGCTTTGGAGGGCAGGTTGCAGTCAGCTCTTTGATCTCTGTGTCAGAGATGCCCTCTCTTGACCTTGCCTATGTCCAGATGTCCTAGAGGTCTTTTCAGCTGGAACTTGTACTCATTCGTGCCGCCCTGTTGCCTCTACCTTTGATTTGGCACAGAACTGGCAGAGACTCAAAGAGAACTGGTCTTCTGTAATGTGTTTACTTGGCACAAGCCAGGTCCCATGGATACTTTTCTGCTCAGGGCAGTGGCATGTGAGTAGAGCGCTCATGTTAGTTTGAATGGCTAGATTTTACAAAATCTCATTAACTAGAAAGTCGGAGGAAGTGGTTATGGTTTATATAACTTTTAGGAACACTGGGAGGAAAGAACAAATAGAGCTTCTCATTGAACCGCTTAACAACCCCTCCCATGAATAGGATAATAAATGTGCATGACAAACATTCAAAGTGAGTGAGGTAGTACGTGAGTCTCCCTCTGTCTGATCCAGGGCTTCAGAGAGTCTGCTCTCCCAGGGGCCACTATAATCAGCAGGGTGCAGTGATGATCCCAGAAAGTGTTCTGCCTTTTGCACATCTAAACCTTCGAAGCCCTGATGGTGCAGTAGGGACAGCACTTGGTTACTAATTGAACCAAAACTCACTGACCTCGAGTCGGTGCTGATTCCTAGTGACCCCTGTGGGTTTCCAAGACTGACAGTTTACTGAAATAGAAGGTCCAGTCTTTCTTCTGAGGAGCTGTTGGTATTTTTGACCCTGAAGCCCCAGTCATACACAATCACTGTGCCACCAGGCCTAATTGAGAGGTAGGTAATTTCATCACATGGCTGTTACCTACAAAGTTAGCTGTTCGAAACCACCTGTTCTGCTCGAGAAAGACAGGGGGTTCTAGTGAAGTGACCAGATTTTAAGTGGGACACCATTGACCAGGGGGAGAGGAGGAAGGGATTTTTGATTAAAAATTTGGTCTATGTGGAGCAGCAAAATTTTTCATAGAACGCAAGCATAGTATTCTAATATATTTATTTTAATTTTTAAAATGCCAAGGGACGTTGTTAAATTGTTAAAAAAAAAAAAAGCAGGACGTCTGGTCACTTTAGTCTACTTCTATAAAGTGTTATGATCTCCGAGACAAACGGGGATACTTCAGTCTGTCCTGTGGGGTTATGATTAGGAGGCATCCACTTGAGGGCAGTGAATTTGGTTTGGGCTTATTAATTCCACAGGAGAAAGATGTAGCAGGCAGTTTTGGTAAAGATTAGAGCAGGGGTCCTCAAACTTTTTAAATAGGGGGCCAGTTCACTGCCCCTCAGACCTATGGAGGGCCGGACTATAGTTTTAAAAAAACAAACTATGAACAAATTCATTGCGGGCCCAGGATGAGTCAGATGCTGAGCATGACAGGCAGTAGCAGCAAAACAGCTGGCAGCTGGATAAACGTCCTCGGCGGGCCACCTGTGGCCCACGGGCCATGGTTTGAGGATACATTAGAGCCTTGGAAACCCTGTGGGGCAGTTTAGCTCTGTCCTGTAGCCACTCTGAGATAGAAGGCCTCTTCTATATGCTTGGATGTTTGCATCCATCTATCGTCATCTACCTACCTACCTACCCACCCATATATCTATCCATCCATCCAACAATCTCCCTAACTTATGCTTTAATTTTTATGGTTGAAAGTCCCTCTGATATACTTGAAATCATTTGTGTGTTTTGGTTTGGCATTTGGGAATTTTCACAGGACCTCAGTAATGTCTAAGGGTCTTATTGGTCCCCCAGAGTCCTTGTTTGAAACCAAATCTTTAGTAAAAAGTACTCCAGTTGGTGAAAATACGAAAGTGAGATATGCACCAACCAAAGAACTTCCTGAACACAATTATTTCCTTATCACACACTGTATTGTTCCTGGATAAGGCCCCTCTCATCAGACTACAAGAAGATACAGTGTAGGATGAATGGTTCTGGTCAGGTGAGGTTTCACAGAATCCCTGCTTCTGCAGAGGTTTGATTCAGCTCTCCCACCTTGCCTGCTTATGCAAGGACATGTATCGATTGCTTGGGCCACTGTGTGTTCCCAAGAAAGAAGTAAGCTATTTTCTCAGCTCATTTTTAACCAATGAAAGTATGGCAAGATGAAGGGATGAAAAGGGATATGAAATTTTATCTCCCCCTTTCACCAAATTACCCTATGGGAAACCGGTTCCCCACTGGACTTTGATAGGGGAAAGTCACAAGTAGAAATGGTGATACTCATTAAAGAATCACCTTCTAGAAGGCAGTGAGGGGGTGTGATAGAGATTCCTTCCAAGAAAGGAAAGTTGCCCGATCCTTCTGTTCGCAATCCCAGCAGAAGCCTCAGGAGTGCACCCGACCCTTGCTCCTTCCCCTTCTAGGGGTTTGGGTGTCTCCCACTTAGGAACATACTGAGTCGCTGTATTAATTTGGGTGACTAAGTCTTGGTAGGGAAAATAATGATCTCCATTTCAAAGGTTTGCTTTGAAGGCAGTACTATGATAGTGGGGACTGTATTTTGAGCTAAGTGAACACACACCACACCACACAAAAGAGTGTTTGATTACTAAAAGTCTTGAGGTAGTTTCACAGTAGCTGGATCCAAGGGCTAAAATTTTTCTCTAGAGATTCATTTTGTCCCCATCTCTCTTTGTCTTCAAACACTGGCAGGTTATTTCTGTGCAGGATCCTGGCACCCTAGCAGCTCAGAACCCTCTGCAAAACAAAGCATCTTCTTCTCACTGTTTCCAGACACGTTTCAGGATGGAATCTCTTGATGGTTTTGGTCACTCTCCTGATTTGTGGAGACAAACGTCTACCCCCCAGCTGCATTGTGGCTCACATTCACTCCAACTGGAAGGATAGAGGTACAGCAGGGAAATCAGCTGAAGAAAAAAAAATTGAAGGCTTTAGAATCAAAAGAGGGGTAAACAGTTACTAGGTAAACAAGAGCAATGAGTCTGTGGCATAGACTCCACATGAAGAACTAGTTTACTTTTCTGTAAAGGTCCGGATAGCAAATATTTTTGGCTTTGTTGGTCAAATGATCTCTGTTGCAGCTATTTGCTTTTGCCCTCATAGCCCAACAGAAACACAGAATATATGCAAACAAATCAGCTGGGCTCTATTCCAATAAAACTTTATTTGCAAAAAGAAATAAGAGGTAGCCATATTTGTCCTGCAGGTTATAGTATGGTAATTCCTCTTCTAAATAATCGATTTTAGATGTGGGGCACAGAAACTTCACATGGCCATCTGTTCCACATACAAACATTGTTGGCTGTTGAGAGGTCAGTTCTGACTCACAGCGACCTTATGTACCACAGAACTAGATATGGCTTGATCCTGCACCATCAGCACAATCGTCTTTATGTTTGAGACCATGATTGCTGCCACTGTGTTCATCCATCTTGTTAATGGTCTTCTTTTTCACTGCCCTTCCACTCTATCCAGGATGATGTCCAGGGACTGGTCTCTCCTGGTAACATGTCAACAAATACTGGTTGCTATTATTTATCTATGCTTTCCAAAAAGGTTTTTGGATCTTCAATCAGAAGGATTGATCCAGTTGAGATGTGCTGCTGGAAAAGAATATTGAAAGTACCAGAGGGGGCTGAGCCCCGGTGGCGTAGTGCTTGTGTGTGGGACTGCAGCCCACAGGGTTGGCAGTTCAAACCCAGCAGCAGCTCTCCAGGAGCAAGGCTGGGCCTGCTACTTCCACCAGGGGGCAGTGATGCCCACAAAAGAAAACATAAATAATTTTTTTTAAAAGAAAAGCAAAGAAAGTCCCAGGGGTCATTCGAAGATCAAAGAAATCTGATTTGGAAGAAGTCCACCCAGAATACGTCTTAGAAGCGAAGATGGTGGGACTTCATCTCACATACTTTGAGCATGATGTCAGGAGGACCAGACCCTGTAAAAGGACATTATGGTTGGTAAAGTAGAAGATCAGCAAAAAAGGGAAGACTTTCAACTATATGGCTTGACACAATAGCTGCAACAATGGGCTCAAACTTTAGAACGATGGTGAGAATTGGTGCAGGCAGGACTGGGCAGTGTTTTATTATGTTGCACATAGCGGCTCTGTGAGTTAAACTGACTTGATAGCATCTGACAACATTAATGAGGATAAGACAATAGTAACAGGTGATGGTTATGCTTATATTAATTGGATAATGAGATAAAATGAATGATCATATCAGCAAGTTATTTCAAGATTGTTTCTACTTTGTTAATGGAATTTCCACTTCACATAGTTGCAGAGCTTGGAAGACAATAGGGGTACCCATTAAGGTTTGGTCAATCCTGATAATATGTCCAAAGTCCATGAGGTGAAATCCCATCTTGTGCCTTGCCATCTTTGAGTCTTTTGTCTGTACTTTTCCCAAAGCAGATAGTTTTTTTTTTTTTTTCTGGCAGTCTTTGGCATATTCCTGATGGGGTGCCGCTGGAATGATTTCAGGAAGTACATACAATGTTAGGACTACTTGAAAAATTTCGAAGCTTTGATTGTTTTGGGTAAGATTATCAAGTATTAGTTTAAACTTTTGGTGAAATTTGAGACTGCGGATGTTCTGCACCCTACATGCTTTGCCTAGGCTGCTATTACAAGAAAATGCCTAGGAAGACGCTCTTACCAACAAGGCTTGGGCTTAGCAGGCAGGCTTCTTCCACTCATTCCCAAAGGCATCTCTCAGATCCTGTAGATTTAGATGCTCTTTGTACCTGATGGCACAGCGTCAAGGGATTGGTTGCTAACTGAAATGTCAGTTCTTCGAACCCATCAGTAGCTCCATGGGCGGAAAACCTGGTGATTTGATCCGATAAAGACTGCGGTCTAGGAGTGCCTGTAGGGGCAGTTCTACTCTGCTCTATAGGATTAACAGGGTTGAACTTGACTTGAAGTCACTTAACAGCAACCCACCCCAAACCCACTCACTGCTGTCGAGCAGCTTGGCATTCAGAGTGACCTTACAGGACAGAGAAGAACGGTTACGTTCAAGCTGATGTCCTACATCTTTATGGGATCAGATAGCCTCATCCTTTTCCTCATGGAATCAGAGTTCCAGCTGCTAACGTTATGGCTTGTAGCACAGCGAGTAGCACACCACGCCCCCAGGGTTCCTTCTTCCAAACCATCATTCCCTTAACAAAATCTTACTGAACACAAGCTATGTTCTTTGCTCCATGATGGTACAGTGGTGAACAAAAGCTTTAGTTCTCTCACAGAGTCTGTAAGCCAGTGGGGAAGACATTCAGAACTGAACCTGGCAAGAACCATGTGAGGGGTGTGCAGGGCAGGGCATTCGTTAAAAATCATCATCATCATGTTCATTCCAGGAGGTACATAGTCAGGGGAATGAAGTGGACGGTCTGGAGTGCTGTGAGCAGGATGGTAAGTAACTTGAAAAAGAGAAAGCCCAGGACAGAGAGGAGCGCTATCTTCACATATTGGAGCTGTGAGTGGAGAAGGGTTTAGACTGGATGAGCATTGGGGTTAAGAGCAGACACCTTGTACAGGTAGAGCAGAGGTCATCTAATCCATGATCAGCCACTCATTTGATGATTGACTTTGTGCAAATCAACTAACCTCTTTCAGGGCTGGTTTACATCACTGTCCAGTGGACTATGACTCATGGTGACCTCAGGCATGTCAGAATAGATCTGTGTGCTATAAAATTTTCAGCAGCTGATTTATATTTACTGGGGTTTTCTTTCAGGGAACCTCTGGGTAGACTCAAACCTCCAATTTTGGTTAGCAGACAGGTGTGGGAACCATTTCAAGTTCCCCTTTCATCTCTGTAAAAAAGAAAAGTCATGACACCTCTTCGTGAGCGTGTGGTGAAGAGTCAATGCAATAACCATGCAATGTACCTTTCTTTTTTAGTTTGTTTGTTTGTTTTGTTTTGTTTTTGTTTTTTGGGGCATCACTGCTCTCCGGTGGTGGGAGTAGGAGGCCCAGTCCCTCTGCTGGAATTGAACCTCCATCCCAGTGGGCTGCAGTCCCGCGCACACAACCACTACGCCACCGGAACTCAGCCCCGCAATGTACCTTTCTTAATGATTATTATGTGGCTTCACAGGATAGAAAAATAGACAACAGGGAAAGTATACAGATTTAGGTTTATTACAAAGGACTATCTTTCTAAGAGGCCCAGCTCTTTAGTGGGGAGGCAGTTAGCCAGGAGAAGGAAAGCCCTCACCTTCACTGTTGCTTGTCAGGCCTTGGCTAGACATCTGCACAAGGACTGGGCACTTTACAGAGACTCAGGTCCCACTCAGCATTATTGAATGGGTATCTTCAGGGATGAGACTTGGAAATCTACATTTTCCAACAAGGGATCCACAGAGAGATTTGGAGCCACTGGTCCAGGTGATCATTAGACCAGAGGCCGAGGGGAGAACTTGAAGCCTCTATGGCTTTCCAATTGTAGAATCTCATGAATATTTTGTGAGGCTTCTTGCCACAGGCTCTGGTTTGAAGCGGGCTTTGGAGACCCTGAGCTGCTTTGCTGATAACTCCAAGGTTCGTTGTTGAGGTTCTTACCACAGGCATCTTAGGAGAAAAGCAAAGCTATTTCTGGGAACTCGGCCATCAAAAGTCCCATGGTGTGTAGATCTACTTGGACAGATGTGGTGGCCATGAGTCAACATTGACTTGATAACAACTGTTTAGGGTTTTTTTTTTTTTGGAATAGATATTAGTTTCCTTTTCTTTGGACATTCCTCCTCCAAAGCAAAGTTAATCTTTTGCCCAATGCTCAATGCCAAGATCCATTGCTAGTATAAACAACAACCCCAAACCCTTAATATAAAGAGGAAGTTTTCCTGAGCTGGAGAGGAAAGAGTGGGCTGTCTAGTCTTTCCAAGTTCAGGACTTTGAGATTCAGAACTTCTTGGGTTCGAGTGTGGACTCTGCCATTTACTAACTGTGTAATAGGCATCCGCTCTAGCCACTGGATGCCGTAGCTTCTTTCCTTTCTCTGAAGGTTATCTTAAGATAATCTACCTCATGAAGTTATTGTGATCATCAAATAAATGAGTTCATACACATGAAACATCAGAGTTCTCACCGTAGAACTTATGGTAGAGATTTGCTCACAGTCGTTTTCAACACCATCCTCTTCAACCTTACCTTTGTTACCAGATTATTATCCTTATCAACTACCAGCCACTTGAGCCTCTTGGAGGAGGGATGTCCTTCCAAGGGAAGGAGCAGAGTGGGAATGAACCCTTAGTTATTCCACACCAGCCTGCCCACGGACTCAGGGTGACTTCTGTGTACCTTGATTGCCTGAGAGAAGGGAATCAGATAATGGAGGTGGGGTGGAGTGGTGGTGGTGGTGGTGGTGGTGGTGGTGGTGTCTCTTTGAAGTAGCCCTACTCCCCTCACAATGATACCCCCCCCCTGTGTACCCCTGCCTCAGCTGTCTTCTTTGTGCTGCCTAAATTGTTGGCACCTGGCTGTATGTAGACAGAGGTTTTCACATGTCTGCACTCTGTGGAAACGATCGATCAACAGAGATCAAATCTCAAAGACAGAAGGCATCTCAGGCTTAACTCTTGGTTTTTTAATTTGCATGGGTTTGGGTGAAAAATTACAGAACAAGTTCATTTTCTATTCCACAGTTGACACAGATTTTTTGTCTTACAATGCTGGTTGTGATTCCCTCAGTGTAACGGCACCCTTCCTCCCTGGGTTTCCTTTTTCCATGTCCCCTGCTCTCCTCCCCCTTCCTGAACTTTGTTTTGGGGCCAATGCTATCCTTTTAGTCTTGTGTGAATTATTCTAAAGAGTATTTTCCTCACCAGTGTTGTTGTTCCCTTTATAAGTCTGCCTGGCATTTGGTTGAAAAGTGATTTGGTGATTCATCAGGGTGCGTTCTGTTCAGATTATGATTTTTAAATGCTGCTCTATAGTTTTCTCCTATAGATCCAGGGCCTTTTGGATCCAAATCAGAACTGTTGACAGTGGTAGCTGGGCACCATCCAGTTCTTCTGGTCTCCAAGTAGTGAAGGCACAGGTTTCACTATTGCTGTGGGACCACCTGATTCAAGTCTCAGACCTGTTGCACCTTAGTTTTGTAAGTTTAGGTAAACTTCCAAACCATTTGCAGTCATTGTCTTTTCATTATTCAAAACAAACAAGCAAACAAATAGACAAATAACCCAGTTGCTTTTCAGTTGCCTCTGCCTCCAACTGCATTCTCCTTTGCCTCTTTGCATCAGAGTAGAGCTGGGCTCCACCAACCGTGTGCTCAGCCATAGGCTGACTTTGGGGAAAGTGTACCACCGAGGTCCCCCACCTGACTTTAGGTTAGCAGGTGAGGACTCCCTAGGAACTCCTTTGTTTTTGAGACAAAAATAATTTCCTTCCTCTCAGAGGTGTCAGAACAAGATAAGTTCATGGAGGCAAAAACCCTGCAAATGAGACGCAAGTGTAATGCCCTTATCATTGGCTAGCGAATTCAACCGATGGGGTGTTATTATTTGTGATTTAGAAGACGAAGCCAAAGAGGGGTGCTTGCAGGGATTCCTCACAATGAATTTTTAAGAAGATTTTCCTACTGGTTTTTTGACTGCCTTTCCCTCGTCTTTGCATTTGTTTGGTCTGCAGTCCCTTTGTAGGCAGGACTTCCTTAGGTCCTCCAGCCAGGGTGCCATCCACAAGCCTGCCTTCAACTCCTCAGGGATAGACTCTTGAGCACAGATAGTGGGGAAAGAAGAGGTGTTTAGTCCATGACGCTTTTCTTTCTTCCAGCAGAGAGATTGGCAGGACTTCTGTCCCAGACACCCCTACCTCGCTCCTCAAAACGGACTCTTGAGTTAAGGTGAAGGGAACTCAGCAGACAGAAACATTGTCAGTTAGTTCATTGAGTTCGGCTACGGCACTGTGGCTTAAATATGGTAGATGTCTGTGCTTCTTTCACATAGTGAAACTTCCAGAACAAGGCCTGCCACAGCAGCACATCCCCAGTGGGTCCAGGTTCCTGCTATCTTTCTTCCTCAGCGTCTTCAATATGTTGCCCTCATCTGCAGGCTTGCAAAATCGCTGCCATAGTTCGAGCAGCATGTCTCCTTCCAGACAGAACCAAAAAAGAGGAAGAGAATGGGAGGTGGTAAGAGCCTTCCAGCTAAGTTCCCCCTTTTAAGGATCTCTCTGGAAAGCCCCACTAGCAACTTCTGCTGATATCTCGAGTCTCAAATTTGGTAATGTGGCCACCGTCCCCATAAGAGATGCAGACAAATGTAGCTTTCCTCCCCCTAAATGGGAACTTGGCTGCCCTGACAGAGGACATGGATAGTGGGTGGCAACTGGAAAGCCTCCGATAAGGAATTTGGAGACCCGGTTTCACGTCCCATCTCTACTATAACTTTGCGAAATCAATTGCCTCTCTGGTCCTTGGCTTTCTCATCTGTGAAATGGGACTGATCATTGCCATTGACCCCACAGGGTGATAATGAGGATAATGAAGCTAAGCAGTGTGCAGGAGTGTTTTGTAGTTACTGGCATGGAAGAGAAACATTAAGATGAAGATCATGAACTTTTCATTTTCTTTTACCTAGGAGACCATGGTCTTTATTCAGGTGTCCTGCAAGTGGGGTCGCCAGCCATGCTTCCAGAATAGCAGACACCACGCGGCAAAATTAGCACCTGCTCTTTTGCCAGCAAATCTGCAAATATGGATGTAGTTCCCCAGATTGGAGGCTGAAAGGTGAATAGGCTTTGTATTCATTTACTGCCAACATAATTTAGCCTATTTACCTTAAATTTTTTATTTAAGTATAATATGCGTACTGTTAAAAGTGAAAACTAAAGTAAGTTGATAATATAAATCAATTACAAGTTTATTTATAGGCCACTTGTAAATTGAGAAACTCATCAGACTAGAGGCCAGGCTGTGGGCTACAAATCGGCTTTTCCACACCACGAGCTAATCTGCTGGAGAAAGACAAGGATTCTGCTCCCAAACTGACAGTCGCCGAAACCTCTAGATCGACTTTGCCCTCCAGGTCACCATGAGTCAGAATCGACTTGGAAACAGCCAGAACTGCGTCTTCATAGTAAAAATTTCCCCTAAAACACAGCTTTTGGTCAGACCCTGAAGTCACCATTTTTTAACTCTGACAACACAGAGATAATTCCTAAGTGAGCACAATGCCTCAGGCAAAATGGTCTGTATTAGGTTGCAGGGCTTTTATTTGACTTACGGGTGACTTTTGGGAGACAGGTCCGCTCTAGGCTTCAGGTTCAAATGGCCATGTCAGGATAATGGCCTGAGAGGCGCTAGTCTGATTTAATTTAACTGGGGATTTAACTTCAGGAGAAGCAAGACTCTGTTTCTCAATACAAGGGTACACAGATCTTACATGAACAGCTTGATTCATCTTCATAAGTCGCGCCCATGGGAAAGTAGCTTCCAGAATAAAGAAAGAAAACCAAACAACAACAACAACAAAAAGGAACCAGAAAATTACCAAGTTAGCAAGCAAACAAGCAAAATCCCTAACCTCACTGCCATGGAAGTCAGTTCCAACCCACAGCCCCTCTACCGGGTAGACTCGAAGGGCTTCATAGGATTCTGAGACTGTGACTCTTTAGGGGAGCAAGGCGTCTCGCCTGGTGGGTTTGTACCCCCAACCTTGGGGTTGGCAGCCCAGCGCTGAACCCACGACACCACCAGAGCGCCTCAGAAAACTGTCAGCATTCAAGAAACTCTTACACTGTCATTGATTTTGAAAAGCTTCAGGATTGATGCCTTCGTGATTGACCTGGGCCCTAGTGTGTGGTGGCAAACATTTATGTTGCATTTCCTGACCTTCCCTCTTTTGGCATCGAGGTGTGGTTCTGCCCAGGACCTGTGTCAAGAGCCTGAAAGGTTACCCTCTGCAAACTCATCCATAGGGAGACGAGATTTGAGAAGCTCCTCCATGGTGGGGTAGCTGTGAATAGATCACCTTTTCCAGGAGTTTCTGGCTTAAATCTCCATTCTATACTGAAATGTCATGGGACAGACCTCTTTAAGAACAATGGCAGATCTTTGCAGGACCAGACGCTAGGGATGATGAAGAGTTAGGGAGGAACATTGGGGAATCTGTTGCACTTCACCCTAGAAAAGCAGAGTGTGGGTGCTTTGGATGTCAATCGTAGGGTCTCGCCATTTGCAAAATCATCACAGTGACTTTTTTTCCTTGATTGGAACCAAAGCTGCATTGCAAGATTGATTGCTTCAGCTTGGAAGGAGAGCAAGAATATATAATTTATATAAAAAAGGATATATATATATTCACACACATATATATGCATATTTCTCTGTAGGAGGAAGCAAGAGAACCTCACTGAAGAAAGGCAATTGTCAGGTGTGACCAAAAATACCCCCAAACTATTATCTATTATTTTTGCCCACCCAGTTTCTGCCTTGGTGCCTGAAGGCTCAAAAGCTAGTAAGTCATTTTTTAGTCATTATTCTGGTTGCGCCTCTGTCTCAGAGACTGGTTTTCCTTCTTGGGAAACTCCCCATGGTCAATGGTCAGCAGAACCAAATCCAGTGCTCCATTAACCAGGAGTGGGCCATATCACGTGACTCCACTAACCCGTGGGCAAAAATCAATACCCAGTTCTCTGCTTGGAGACCACATTTTGAGGGACCCAATTTAGAAAAGTTCATGGTTAGCTGCTGGGTCCTCGGAGATTCAGGGTCTGACCCTTCAGGGATTCAGACATCTTCCCATGTGTTCATCAAGTTCTTCTGAAAGTCTCATTGGCATGAATCCAACCATGGTTTCATCCAGACTACTTCCTGGTTCCATCATTCCTCCATAGCACTGGGAACACTGGATGTCATGACTTTGGCAGGGCAGCTGGACCAGAGAAGTGCACAGGTAGCAGCCTGTCCCTTCCTGCTATATACTTTTTTTTACCCTAATGTTGCCTGTGTATTGCCAAGGGGACTTCCCTACTTGAAGCCATTTATGATATCTGCTGCTCTTTTTTTCTCCCTTCCTTTCATATTTCCTGGGCTTTCAGAACACTCCTCTACAAGCCAGGGTTACAGAGAATATGTCATGAGAACATGTTTTCATCTATTCATCTATCCATGTATCCATCCACTTCATCCAGTTCATTCATTTATTTAACACTCAAAAATTAAGCATCTATTCTGGGTACTAAAACCACATTAGATGTTGGGGAGATGGGAACAAGTAAAACAGCCTTTTTCTTAAAGAGATTATATTCTGGTGGGGAAAACAGCTAAGCAAATGAATGATTCTAATGCAGTGTGAAAGCTACTTAGAGAGAGGCAAGCACAGGTGAAATGGCAAGTCCCCAGGGGAGAGAATGTAAAAAGCAAAATTGGAAGTCAATGAGGTCTCCCAAGGAAAGCCAGACTTGAGCTGAGTTTTGATGGGGCAATAGGCACTAACTGAGAATGTTGGGGTAAGGAGAGGGTATGAGTGAGAACATCTCACCCAGAAGCAACAACTTGTTTAAAGTGACACTGCCCTATTCCCTGGAAATGGGGCCAAGTCCCCATGGCTCACAACCCACAGCACAGGCCACACAAATCTCTTCCACTTTATTTGAGTCAAGCAAATCTTCCAAATGTATTTTCATGATGTTCCATGAACCAGATCTGGGTGGTGATTAACTCGGAATTGATATGCCCCTGGAGAATGGGCTGGCCCCTGTGTTCCTGGGCTATGGTGTAATCATTATTTTTAGAAAAGATTTCCAATTTGAGATGATCAAACACCCCATCCCAGTCTCTCACTGGGTCCTGGAGGTTCACTGTCACCTGGAGTCTTATTTCTGTTTGGATGGTGAGCCTCTTCTGAAAATGACCAAATAGTTTAGGTCAAGGTTGACATTAAATCTCTTCCCAGAGGAGAAGGGAGTTATACTCCCAAATAGAGAGAGAGTGGATGTTTTTGCATATGTTTTTATATGTGTTGCAAATATATCTATTAACAGAGTAGATTATGAAGGGCACAGTTATGAGAACTGAGCCACACCCAAGAATGGGTGAGAATGTGCCTGGAATCTGAGGACCATAGTCTTGAGGGACCTCTAGGTCAGATGGCATAAGAGAGCCCACAACAACAATGTTCTGCCTCCAACTTTGGTGAGTTGCGACTGGTGTTGTGAAAGGTCATTGAGGGCGCAGCTATGGGTCTCTTCCTGCCTGGATCAAGGAAGAGTGAAAAGGATCATATACCCATGGAAAGAATTAGTCCAAAGGATGAGTGGGACCACCCTTACCTCCTCTTCCCTGACTCTGAGAGTAGAACTAGGCTGTGCCCACCCAATGTCAAGGGGGCCCTGGGCACGAGGGTACCTATGAACTGAAAAGTTGCTGGTTTGAATTTAGCAGATGCTTCAGAGAAAGACAGATAAGGACATCTGCTTCCACACTGAGGGCAGCCTTGCCAATCTGCTGGGACAGATGCATTCTGCCCCACCACGTTGCTGTCAGTTAGAATCGACTTGGGGAGTGGGGTGGGGGGTGACACAAGGGGATTGACTGCTGTTTTCTATGACGTGTCAAACACTTTGTCAGTGATTTCGTTAGTATTCACTCAGGAACGCTCCAAGACTCAGTGTGAGAATCATCTCTCATTGTCCAAGAGATTAAATTGCCTGTCCCAGTCCCAGCCATAAAAGACAGATTTTAACTCAGACTCCAAAAGGTCTGGTAACTTAGTAATTGCCTTCCATCCCATTGTCTTCTGGAGGCCACTAGTTAGAGCTTGTGTTTTAACTTCTGTTTCTGGGTTAGTTTCTTCACACTGATGATGCCCATGACTTCTTTGCTTCTGTGTGTGGACTCCCAGAGGATCCTCTCCCTTTTACTCAGTAGCCATGCCATTAGGCTGACTTGGGCCCCTTGCCTAGGAAGTGAAATGGAGAGAAGACTCCTTTCTCTCAAGTTTTCATCTTGACTCTTCCTGTGCCGATCACCTCTCAGACTCCGTAGGAGTTGACTACAAATGCTGCAGGTGGTTTCTGAGTTTATTATTTATAGGTGAATTTTGAAATTAGTCTTCGTGCCAGGCCACCTGTTTACGTAAGTTCCCTAGGTGGTATTGACGGCTCACCTTAGAGTTCTAGCCTGAAAATTGGTCAAGGATGATAGAATGTGGTTAAGGAATGCACGTGTCTGAATTATTTCCTGAGTTAGGTCCCTCGTTCTACCTTGCTAACATTAGGAAAGCATGCTTTGGTAGCAGAGATGGGAAAGTTAAACATGGAGATCAGGATGTAAAGAAGTGACTATCGGTTTTAGTTGTGTCTTGCATCTAAGTTGTCCATCTACATTTCCTTGTCAGGCTGTAAAACAACTCTTGGCTTTTCCCTTCATGGTCAATGGAACGATTCCTCGTGGGAAATTCTCACTTTCAGTTCTGGATAATGCCAACTCATCCTCACTTTCCGGTCTGGCACTGAGAGCTATTGCAGAACTTTCAGACTTTAACCAACTTCTATTCCAACTGTCTTACTTTACAGATGAAGAGTCTGACACCTAGAAATAAGAAATGTGCCAAAATGGGATCCCAGACACTACTGGTATCTTAGACTGAGAGTGTTTTCAACAATTCATAGCAGAAAACTTTGTGTATGTTGATCATGAGCTGATAACGTTATATTCCACCATCCTCATAGAGTTCCTAAGAAAATCAGCTAAAGGCAGAACTGGGTTTAGAACCCAGCCCTCGTGACTTCCAGTCCCATCTGTTTAATTTCATCCGCTAGATGCCATTCTGTCTGTAGCCAGAACTTCAGCTGTTCAGAAAGAAGCTATAGAAAGAATAGAAACAGTCAGGAGGTGGTTGGACTTTTTCAAAAGGTCTTTTCATAACCTAGAAAATACAGAGAACTCAAATCATCACAAGGGGGACTGAAGAAGCGGTTGAAAGACGTCGATCATCCTGGTTTCCTGCAAAGGGTCACTGAGGACACAATGGCGGGCTCTCCTTAGTCAATCAACTTCATGGTTAAACCAGGTCTCAGGGAACTTGGCAAGAATTCATGGTCCGTTGAAAATGCCAAGCCATCTTGAGGGAGTTAGGGAAATCCCAGGTGTTGGAAAATCATGGCTGTAATCACTGCCTCATGGCACTCAGAGCTGACACCCCTGGTATTTCTGGTATTCTTTTCCAAACACTCCAGTCATCGTAGGGAAAAGCCCATTCATCAAGCACATTTTTTTCCCTTAAGAATATGATACAATGTCCCCCACTGGGGAAATTTCTGAATGTTTCCTCCCCTGTGTCGCCACAGGTATTGAAGGATGGGGGGTGGGGAGGAGGTTGACCTGTGGGCAGCTGAGAGGTGGGTAGATGAATGGGTGATGCCTGCTGCAGGCTTCCCCTCCTCCAGGCCAAACACACTGGTTGCTCTTTGCATCTGTGGGGAAATGCTCCGTTGCCTCATTGAATCAGGGAAGGGGAAAAAAATAATTTGTCACCAGATAAGGCGACACTGAAGTGTGCAGGCAGGAAATCGGAACCCGACACCACATTTAATGAGCCTATTATTAGAGGCTCTTGGCAGAGTGTGGGGAATGAATGCTAATGAAAAGCAGGTTCTGAGACTAGTTAAAACTTAGCCCCAGCCCCATTGCACGTTCCCTGGCCAGCCACAGAGGATATTTCACATGATAAGCTGAGCCTTTGGAGGAAGAAGCAGGAGTCACGTGGGTTGGCACGTGAAAGAACTGGGCAGCGATTGCAAAATTAACAGCTGTTTAAATAATTCAATGGAGAAGTAAAAGCCGATGGAAATTATAGGCTCATTGTTAAAGTTTTTAATGATCCAAACAGCTGTCTCATCCCTTGAAGGTCCTTTAAGATATCTGCCCGGATCTGCTCATGGAAATCTCCAGAAGAAAGGAATTGCATTTCTACATCTTCCACCCAAATAGAACACTCATCCACAGTGTTGATGTCAGTTGCCATTGAGTGGGCAGCTCCTTCCTGGTCATCCCCTGCATGTGGAAGTAAATGCTGACTGGTCAGTGCTGGATCAGACCATGGGCACTGGCTGATATTCAGAAGGAGATCTCCTAACCTTTCTGCCTAGTCCATTGGGGCTGCAAAGCTCCAAGGAAATCTATGTAGGGTCCCAGCCACCTGGAAGCCTCCATTGACTGAATGGGGTGCATTCTCAGCCTCCTACATGGAAGGTGAGAATTCTCCCCTGGAACCGGAAATGTCTCCATTGGGGAATATTAGATCACAGGTTTGTTGAACTTAGGCCCTAGCGAGGCCTTCAGATTTCTATTGCATGGACCTGCCTGCACAGTCACAGGAGATAAGAAGGGAGTATTAATAAGACAACACGCCTGTAATAACTTACTCTGTGTTCTCAGTGAACTTACCCAGGTCAGGTGGTCCTGAACTTTTAGCTCATTACCACGAAGTCAAACATCTAGGTTGCCGTGCCATCAGTGCCATCAGGCTTTGCAACTGTGTCCATCTTCCCTTGCCCTGGTAATTGTTTCTCTTGTAGGGAGTTACTGTCAACATCAAAGCCCATTTGTCCTCACTGTTATATTAGAGCTCAGTCTTTCTCATTGTTTGGACATTTTTTTTTAAAAATCAATGTCTGTACTACAAGCCAACATGTGGACACCAGAAGTAGTATCTGGTGGGAGCTTTGAATTCAAGGTTGGATATCGATGTTTCCAAATTGCCTATCTTTAATGTATTTGCTAAGCTGTAGGCGAGTGGTGCAATCAAATGATGAGATGTCTCATTTCCCCCAGGTTTCTGTTCACGTGTCCTTTTATCGTCGAAGCCTTCCCTGACCACCCAATGCAAAATGACAAAACTCCCCACACACCCCTGTTCCTCTTCTTCCTTTTCCTAGCACTTACCCTGACTTGAAAACCCTGGAGCAGGAGGATATCATATGTGGGAGCAAAAAAGGTCAGCACAAGGAGGAAGACCCTTCGGGGGGGGGGGGCGGTGGATTGACACCAGGCTGCAGTCATGCACTCAAATGTACCCATTGTGAGATGAGTGCACCGGGGGAAGTGTTTCCTTCTGCTGTACACCAGGTTGCCATGAGTTAGAGCCAATGGGATGGTCCCTAAGATCGACACCACTCCAAGTATATTTATCCCTTCCTGTACTATCCCACTAAGATGTGCACTCCCCAAAAGCAGGAGCGTCGTCTTCTATTCACTTTGCTATCTCCAACACCAAGAACAGTGTGAGGCGAGCCACCTGTGCCCAGTAGACTTTTGTGAAGTACACGCTAGCGTGGCAAGAGGTTGGCTGCAGTGGCATGCTGCCCATCTCTCCACAGAAGGGCCTTGTTCCCAGGAGAACTCATGGTGCCCTTTAGAACTACTTTTCAGAAGCTTAATTACTTTCAGAAAATATTTATAAGTACTGGGATTAGAAAGATAACGATAACTGCCACGGAGTTCACTCTTATTCCTGATGGCGACTTTGGGTGCAACAGGATGAGATGTTGCTCAGTTCGACTTTATTCTCATAATCTCGGGTATGTTTCTTTTTTTTCCTGGGTACGTTGAAATCCACTGTTGCACACTGTGCAAGTGCCTACAACCGTGGGTCACCCTCGCCCTCACCGGACTGGCACTGCACCAAACGTGCTGTTGTCTTGTAGTGGATGTTACACATCATTGGAGGCCCTGGTGATTCAGTGGTTATGTGCCTGGTGGCTCACCACAAGGACAGAGGTGGAAGCCCTCCAGCTCCTCTGTGGGAGGGACAGGTGAAAGTCAGAGCCCATGGAAAGGTGCAGTGTTGGAAGCTCTGTGGAGCAGTGCTCTAGGGCTGCTGCAGTCAGAACTGGCTCACTGGCAATGGATTTGGAGCTTGGAGGGAAGGCATAGCCAAGCAAGTCCATCAGGCAACATTCTGTTGTGATCCATAAAGTTCTCACTGGCTAATTTTTGGAAGTAGATCTTTCTTCTTAGCCTAGCTTTGTCTGCAAACTGCATTGAAAGCTATGCACCATGGGTGACCCCGCTGGTGTTTGAAACATTGGTGACATCAATTCTAGCCTTGTAGCAACACATAGGCCAACAACAGTATGACCAGCTGACAGATGAGCGATTGAAGAGTTGGTACGAGGTGTTAAAGATCACAGTCTTAACCTTGGCAGATTTATAGACTGATGGAGTGTATAGCTATTTAAATTAAATTCATCAGCCGAGGTTAAACTCTGGCTTTTGCCCTCCTGAAAGCCCTTGGACAGCATTTCCCTTTCTCAAACCTGGGTTTGCATCCTGACCAAAGTTCAGTGGTGGCTCATCTATAGAGTGTACAATGGAAGCGCACTGTGCTTTCCATCTTGCTCCCCAGGAAAGATCCCCTAAGCACTGCTACCTTGCACTGCTAAATCTCATCTCTGTACCTAGAAGGTGTTCAGTGAAGACGAATTATCCTTGTTGTTGTTGTTGTTGTTATAACACACCAGTATTCATTGCTTTTGTTGTTGGCTGCTGTGGAGTTGGCCCCCAGTTCACAGTGGCTTCATGAGCAGGAGGGAAATAATTATCCCACCTGGTCCTGTCATCCTCATGATCAGGTGCAGCTCCTACCACTGTGATGCACAGGTTTGGGAAGCAAACCACCAGCACTTCCTATCTAGCCTGTCCTAGTCTGGAGGCTCCACTGAAACCTGCTCATCATCCAAGCAACACAAACTCTCCAGTGGCAGGTGGATGGTGGCCGGACATCAAGTGCACTGGCTGGGAATTGGGCCTCGATCACCTACATGGAAGGAGAGAATTCTACCACCAAACTACCAGCTCTTTGTGTCTGAATGCAGTATAAAATGTCTATAGAACTCAACAGGAGCTTGAGGAGTTTGGGAATGCTATTGGGGCCATATGTTTTCGAAGTTGCCTCATATGCACTTCCTTGATTTTTGCACCTCTAGAGAACTCAGTCTAAGACGTTTGGTATTGAAAGGAACACAGTTCTAAATATAAATTTACTGAATTAGTTCTCAAATCTGGTGAGTCTTAAAAAAAAAAAGTGGTGACCCTGCTTCCAGTAGTACAGAGGGGCAAGTGCTGATCTCTGGCTTATAGGGGTAGTGGAAATACTCAAAATACAGCATGGCTAGATCAAATATTGGTGATACAAGATTTTGAATGATTACATATTTGGTGCTTTTCTACAATTTTGGCAGAAGGTGATGTATGAAGAAGCTGGCTGAGGGCAGTGATCCCCAAAACAAAAAACAAAAAAGCTGGTTGGTTGGTCCTACTTTGTTGGACAAAGAAGAGGATGAACTCAAAGCTTTAGATACACAACCAGAGTTATCACTTCTGCTTTGAAAGAAAACCTTATTCTTATAGAACTAGAGTTGTTATTGCCAGAAAACAAATCTTATTGTAATTAAGAGTTGCTAAATTACAAGAGCAGTGATTTCCCAGCCTTGAGTGATTTCTAAATTTAAAGCCAGGGCATTAATTGGGGAAAAAATAGGATCCTGAAATTTAGGATAAGGACATATATATGGGCAGATAATCAGGAAATCATCCCCTAAACTAGTATGATATAGTTAAAGCTGGTTTTGATGACTAGTCAGAGGACCTTCTGTAACTAATTGTCCCCCCAAAAAAAGAACACTAGAGGAGTCCAGTTGTGTCTTTCAAAAGTCTTAAGGAAAGAATGATGGCTTGATCAATATCTTTTTAAAGATATTGTCCACTTGTAGAGTCACAAGGATTGTCAATGAAAATGACCCACACCACCAAATAAATACTGCTTTCCCCCCTCCCTCCACCAGCTAAGGGCTAGCCTTGTGGTATGGCACCTAGTGTATTTTTCCCTTTTTACTGTATAGCAGATAAAAGAGATATTTGATTGACCAAGCTAGTGTGAATTCCTTTATTAGCTTGTTCATTATCCAAGAGGCTCATGGGAAAGTGTCCATGGTGGCAGGAATAGAGTGTTATGCATGGTCTCAACAACATGAACTTCTACTTGCCCGTAATGAATTGGTTGCAGCTACTGTTGAGTGATGCCTGCTCCTTTTAAAACAACTTTTAAAAGCACCTTTTAAAAACACTTTATTGGGAGCTCTTACAGATATTAATACAATCCATAGTAGTTCCATTAGATCAGACGTAGTTGTACAATTGCTGCTATCATCATTCACAATTCATTTCCTTCTTTTCTTGAACTCCTTGATATCAGCTTCCATTTATCCCACCCCTCTCCCATCCTACCACCCCCTTGAGCCCTTAGTAAATTATATATTATTATTGAGGGGTGGGTGGGACATAACTTACACCATTCAATGAACCCACTCAGCATAGTTATGTGTTTCATCATTGCTCCACTGCACTCTGGATGTGTCATCCCTTTCATGTGGCCCTTCTGTGAGGGACTGTCCAATTGTCATACAGACGGGCTTTGGTCCCGTCTATGCTTAGTCTATGCTCCTTCATGTCAATGTGATTATTTTTTTGAACTTCTAATACCTATTCTCAATACTTTGTTTCTGTTTGTGCACCATTTCCTGGAGTGGTCAGCAAGCTCCTTCTCTCAGGCTAATTACCCTGGACACTTCCATAAGAGACAGGGCAATATTTTTGTTTGTTCGTTTTTGTTTTGTTTACTTTTAAATCGGTGTAGAGACTTAAACTAAATACAGACTTGCCTTCTCTTCATGCAGGGCTTCTTCCCAAACTCCCATCCCCGGACTGATAGAATGACTTATCCACCAGTGGTGTCACCTCAGAAAAAATGAAGTGCATGCTCATAGAATTCACTGACTTTGCCATGTTTCCCATCATCACGAAGCAGTTGGCTTGATGGCTTAGGGGAATAGTCTTCTAAAGGCATAATTAGTATCAGCTAGGTGGCAGTACATTGCAGCAAGATGGCCTAGGCTATCTGTCTTCAGCCTACGGATCGCAACCACTTTGGGGGTTGAATGACCCTTTCACAGGGGTTGCCTGATTCATAACAGTAGCAAAATTACAGTTATAAAGTAGCAGCGAAAATAACTTTATGGTAAGGCGGTCACCACAACATGATGAACTGTATGAAAGGGCCACAGCATTAGGAAAGCTGAGAACCACTGGTAGGCCATCTCGGTGTATTTTATGGTTAGTCTCCATTTTGTGATGTGATGGAAAGGGAGCATCCTTGGAGGAAGCTTGTGACCTTCATCCAGTATATACAGGTGTTCTGGCAAAGGTCTCTCTTAATCTAGGCATCGTCAGAGCTCTGGTTCTTGGGATTTGAGCCAGCAGCCTACTGTTTGACTTACAGATTTTTGGATTTGCTAGTTCCTGCAGCTCTGGGAAGCAGTAACCTTCCATCTGACCTGCTGGTTTTGCATTTGTTAGCTCCTGCAACTGTGAGAATCCTAAATCTCCAGGCTAATGCCTGACTTATGAATTTGGAACTTGCCAGCTTCCACACCTGCACACCTGCATGAGTGTGTGTGTGTGTGTGTGTGTGTGTATCTCACAGATCTCATTCCTTTAGATTACAGCTTAAGATACAGCTTTATAAATTAGGTAAAGTCCCTCTCTTACATCAATTAGTCAAATGTGTGCTGTAGCACACAGACTATAGTATAACTTTCTGTGTACAAAAACATTAAAGAAACACTTCCAGGTACAATAGAGCATACTTGACACAATTCAAAGGACTCCACCCTCTGCCATCAAGTCCGTTCCAACTCATTGTGACCCAATAGTCTAAGGCTTTGCAGGATTGAAGGTTGTAATCTTGCCGTTTTCATCATTTCTTCCCTCCAGTCCTCTTTACTGTCAGGAAGAAAGGTTGTGTCACATTGCAAATTGTCATTGTCCCTCAACTCTGAGCCCTGGTCTTCATAGAGTCCAGATCATCAAAGTACTGCTCAGCATGCAGCTTGACTAAGGATGGTGAAAGGATACAGTTTTGCATATAGTTTTCTGGTGTATACCTATGCAGTAGTCTCTTATTCTGTTCAAATCGCTGCTTTGTGGTCTGGGACATGTCCTGCATGGGCACAAATAAGGGTTTTCCAATTCCTATTCTTTGAAATGTTATCCATGATTTGTCACGATCAACACAGGGAGTACCTTTGTAGAGTCTGGGGTATGGATGGTACACCTGCCTACCATGGAAAGAACTGCTATTTATTCAGAGATTATTCTGTCTACTTTCTACGTGTCAAAATCTCTCTTCTTCCTCATTTCTTTTATGAAACAATGGTGATTTAAAAAAGGCAATGAACAAAAATCTTAAAGTAAAAAGAAAAAAAATTATTTCCTAAATTAATCCCTGGGGACACTGATGGTTTTCTGCTTGGATTCTTGCACTCCAGAGGAAAAATCAAGTTTAATGCCTAGTCAATGCAACTCAAACATAATCACCCCCTGTCTGTTGGTGGTGCTGGGTATGTGGCTATGCTGCTGATTGAGTTTTAATGGAGTTTCCAGACTGAGACAGACTAGGAAGAAAATCCTGATGATTTTTTTTAACTAGTCAATTTTTTAAAAAAGTTACGTATCACCAAAGTTGGGTTTGTAATGTATCCCGGGGAATTCAGAGGACCAGGCAGAGTTTCCAAGTATTGTATGTGAGATCTCCGTAAGTTGCAGACCAACTCAACATCAACTGGCAGTAAAAGTAAATCCAAAGCCTATATTAATATCTTATTGGCCAATGAAACATCAAAGTGGAAACTGTGGCATTGAAACCTGTCCCCCTCCTCCACACCACCTTGAGGAAGGACTCTGGGGCCAATTCCCAGGGCACCTTGTAACTCACCTTGGGATTGATCGGAAGAAGAGCTGGGTTGCATTTGTCGTTGAAAGCAGATCAAAATGCTCTCTAAAGTTATGCTTCTTGAATCCTAAGTGGTTTCTGATTCTCAGCAGCTTTGTAAACCCTTGATGTGGTACATGCCTTTTTAAAATCCACAATAGATCAAAGTGTTTAACTAGATAAATCACTGCTTCCAGAAAGGGGGTAAATCTAGACTCCCCACTACCTGTACCTTTTACACACATAGGAAATCTTTTGACATTGGATCTTTCAAGAATCATCTTTATATGTCATCTCTCCCACCCCCACTCCTCCCAAACAAAATACAACTTAGAGTGATAGGGGAAAAAAATGAAGGTTTCAGATATTTCAGATATTCAGATATTTCTGCATGTGGATCTCTGTTTTTGTGGAGCATGCTGGCTGTGGGCGAGGTGCTGCTTCCCTTTCAGAGTTCCTGCAGTGGGTAACTCTTGGGAAAACCCTACCCCAGGTGTGGTTTTCCTTGAAGTACAGCTCATGGCTGTGAAAGCACCAGGCACCAAATGCTCAGTGTGTCTGGACCCCACGTCAGTGTCTTTTGGTTTCCCCAGACGCCTTCCAGATGCCCACCTGGGCTCCAGAAAGTCCTGCTTCTCCTCCGACAGAAGCCCCTGAGTTGGGAAGGTACATTTTCTCTCTAATGATGGCCTTTGCTTCTGTTTTAGTGCCAACAACATGCCCAAGCAGGTCGAAGTGCGAATGCACGACAGTCACCTGACCTCTGAGGAGCCCAAGCACCGGAGTCTGTGTCTGCGCTTGTGCGACAAGCTGGGGAAGAACCTGCTGCTCACGCTAACGGTGTTTGGTACGTGCCCAGCTCCCTGCCCCCCATCTGTTCTCGGGGCCCCTCTTGGTTCTGTGGGAAGCAGCCGCTTCACTGCAGAGGGAGCCATGTACCTCAGACCTCGTTTGTGCCTCAGTGACATCATCTTTCTCCTCACGTGCCCCAGCCTTTTACACTCCTTCTTTGAGTGTCATTGGTTCTCAAATTGTAATCAGTTTGTAGCAGGCAAATGCCCCAACCTGACATTCTGCAGTGGGCCAGTGGAAAAGAGGACTTGGAATCTGTATCTGCAGGAAGGTTCTAGATGATTCCAGGGTAGATGATTAGCCCACTCCATGTAGGTCAATATCTGTAGTCAAGATAAAGGCAACCCTGGTGGGAAATTCTATTTTCTGAGGGCCCTCGGCATTTACTCTGCTAGGAACAACTCACTAACTTTCACTCATCTAGCACAGGGATATTTTATATATTGATTGCGATCAGCCTCTTAAGTGTAACCCTAACAATAACCCTAAAACTAACCCTAATGCTAACCCCAAGTCTAACACCAGCCTAACCCTAGCCCTAACCCGTCTATTTTGTTGAATGCCATGTGATCCACTCACACTACACATTTGTGATTGACTAGTTAGATCTCGATTGACATATTGAGGCCCCTGATCTAGCCAGTCAGTTAAGGAGGTCAGTGTGGAGTCGGATTGTCTCAATCACTTAACCTGCCCCCGTCCTTTCTTTCAAGTTGTCAGTTCCTTCTTTAAGCTTCCGACCAGCTAGGGGTGTTCTTTATCATGGCCTGTTAGTAACAACTGGGGCTTAAGTCTTAAACTAGTGTTTTTTTGCTTAGCATGATAACCACCCTATTTCCCATCTCAATCCCCCTCTTGTTATTGGGCGCTGACTTCAACCACACAGGGAACTAATGAACAATCCATTCCCCTCCCCAACCCAACCCTGCCCGACCCCTTTGTTCTGTGTTCTCCCCTATGAGCCCCTCCTCTTGCACAGTGTCTGTGGGCCAGGAGTTCGCCCCAGCTCATCTCACTTAATTAAAAGAAAACCACAGATGGAGGTAGGATTTTCCAACGGTTACCCCACCACATAAATGGATCCCATTCATCATTGATCTGGAGAATTTAGAGTTAGTTTTTCACCTCTAAAATGAAAACAAAACAAAACAAAAATCACACAAATCCCTCTGCATTCTCAGATTAATACCACGATTCATCTCACCCAGGAATCCCCCACTTATAGCCCATGGTACTATGACCTGATTTGTGGTTTCCACGTAAGTTCCTTATGCTGGCCACCCACTTAGAGAGACTTGAAGGTTTTTCTTGTGATGTCTTTGAGGGTGAAAAATGAAAGATCCTTACCAGCATCTCTGCCCAAGTGGTATATTTTGAGAGATGCCCCTTAGGACCAGCAAATCTTACAGGTATATTAAAGGACACAGAACTTAAGGGCAAAGTTATTGAGAAAGAACAATGGGGGAAATGATAGGAATCCAAAGGAAATAGATGAAAAAAGAAACTCACTAGCGTGATCACTCAAATGGTTTGGGGGTTTTGTTTTGTCAAGCTGACCTCCAGTTGACCAAGGAAGACCCACCTGAGACACCAGGCCATGTGGCTAGCCCTCCCCAGGGAGGAAGAATGAAATCTGTGGGTCCTTTGTGCTGTAGGTCATTGAATCACTGACCATTCAGTTCTGAAATGGCCTGACTCTTCCAGAATGTTCTCTCGCTGACCGTTAAAACCAGCATATGTAATGGCACTTTTGCTGCATCTTAGTCTTCAGCCGATGCTGGAGAAAAAGACCAATGTCGTTGAAAAAGTTCTCCAAACTGTTGATTGATTTGACTACGGCAAATATAAACAGATATACTTGAATATGTTTTCTCCCTCACAGGTGTCATCCTTGGGGCAGTATGTGGAGGGCTTCTTCGTTTGGCATCTCCGATCCACCCGGATGTGGTTATGTTAATCGCCTTCCCGGGGGATATACTCATGAGGATGCTAAAAATGCTCATCCTCCCCCTCATCATCTCCAGCTTAATCACAGGTAAGTCCGCCTCACTGGGAGCCTGGCCGGAGCGGGTCATCCTCTTGCTTGGGCTTTTAGGTTAAGCACATAAACCTCAATCTAGTGGAAAGCGAAGATTCTCTTAGTTACCTGATTCTACATGGAGGGAAGTGGAAGTTGAAAATAAATGGAAGATCTGAAAGTATCCTGATGCATCAAGCATCATGTTCACCTGTTCTTGAGAGAAATGTTTATTTCATTTGAAAGAGTTTGTTTCCTTCCACGAGCTGATCATGATCGTTTCTTCCTGGGCAAATCATATTACTTCATGTTATTTTTTTTAATTTGGTGCGATTTTGATACGAAGCCCTGAGGTAAGGGTGAGACGTTGACTTCGCCATGGAGCTTGGTGTCTTGAGAAAGGTGATCGATTACCTTATGAAGGTGGTGAGGCTGCAGGCTCCACCGAGATTCACCTACTAAGTCAGACTGGTCAATAAGTTCATGCCTGGTAGACTAGCAGACTGGGTCGGTGACCATCAGAGCCAAGAAACCTCTAGTTTTGGGAACCCAGGAACTGAGCAGAAGCTCATCCTTCTACCCCAGCTTGAGTGTGGCCATGCTTTCTTATTCCAAGTCTCTCCTATGTGAAAAGATGGTACACTGGCCAACCTTGAAAGGAGACCCAGCTGTCATTCCCCTAGACTTAAACTCTGGTAAAGAAGAGGGGGCCATGTCAGCTGAATTCAGAAAACTTGGTATTGTTGGCTTCCTCCTCCATCGCACAAAGAACTGACCCTTTGTAAAGAGTTCGAGATCCTTCTATGAAAAGCAGAAACAGAAACCAGGAAATGGAAACATTCAAGTGGGGGGAAAACCCAGTGGAGGCTGGAGTTTTTGTGACTTGCTTGGAATTTTCTCCAAGAATCACAGAAACGCCCCCCACACACACACAGACACAAACACCCACACTATAAATGAAGTGCCCACCTTTGACTGGGTGCTTTACAAATGTGTCCTCCAACCCCTCCAAGAGATCAAGCAATGAGGGGGTTTGCCATGCGTTGGAGTGAAACAGGAGAGCTGTTGGGTTAGATCACCACGCTCAGACTTCTGCATTTCACCTGCACAACCAAACGCACTGGCATCCAGTCGATGCTCACTCCCAGTCACTCAGCAGGACAGGGTAGAACTGTCCCTGTGAGTTTCTGAGACTGTCTCCCTTCCTGGAGCGGAAAGCCCCCTTCTCTGAGTGGCCGAGATTGCCAACTGCTGCCCTGGAAGTTAGCAGTCCAGCGTGTAACCACGATGTCACCAGGGTTCCAACCACACGTGATAGAATCAAAGGTTCTGCCATGACAGAGCCATCCGCGGCCTGTTGCCTAACGTGAGGGCATTGATAAACCATTACAAACAAAAACTCGCATATGCTAACACCATCCCTTCATAAAAGAAAGGATGCCCTGCCCCCTCAAATGAGAAGCACAGAATCTCACAATTTGAAATGAAATACAGTCAATTTTGTTTTAGCTCACTATCGCACATTCACAGGAGCTGCGTGGTGCAGAGCGTTATGTGCTGGGCTTCTAACTGCACAATCAGCCCTTAAAAGGCACCAGTTGTTGTGAGGGAGAAAGAGGAGGCTCTCTATTCTCATGAATAATTGCAGCCTTGGAAACCCACAGGGGCAGTTCTACCCTGCCCTGTAGGCTGACACGAATGGGAATCAGCCTGATGGCAGTGAAGTGTGAGTTTGGATGACACATCAACCACAAGTTGTCACGGAACCAGAGGACCACCCCCCGCTTGCCTTGGTTTTCTAAAGTTTCTAAATGTCCTCGGAAAATTGGATTGTAAACTATTCGATATATGGCTGATTAGTGGAATCGTCCTATAACTGATCCTTCTGAATCTCCTTCAACCCAGGGTTGTCAGGCCTAGATGCTAAGGCCAGTGGGCGCTTAGGAACGAGAGCCATGGTATACTACATGTCCACTACCATCATCGCTGCCGTGCTGGGGGTCATCCTCGTCTTGGCCATCCACCCAGGGAACCCCAAACTCAAGAAGCAGCTGGGACCTGGGAAGAAGAACGACGAAGTGTCCAGCCTGGATGCCTTCTTGGACCTAATTAGAAATCTCTTCCCTGAAAACCTGGTCCAAGCCTGTTTTCAGCAGGTAATCCCAAGTTCTGATCCTTCTATCTTTTCAACCATCTCAGTTATCAAGATGGTAATGTAGAGATTGTTTGCATGAGTGAGTTGTTTCCTTAAAGTTTATTCACTTATTATATAGGATACAGAAGCAAAACCCCAAACCTTCTTTGTTGATGCATCCATTTTGGCCCATAGAGATCCTGTAGGTTCTAAGACTATAAATATTTATGGAAACAGACTGCCACATCTTTCTCCCATGGAGTGGATGATGGCTTTGAACCACCAACCTTTCCATTAGCAGCTGAATGCTTAACCACCATGCCATTGGGGTTCTTTTTACTTTGTCTAGCCAGGAGTTTAAGAATAAGCTGGACTAAGACCTTGGGGTTGGAATAGCTTAGCTTTCTACAAATACTCCCCCCTCCCCTCTTTAACTTTAGGTCCCTTACTGTCCCTTCTCCCTTTTGTCTCTTATCTCCCTTTTATCTCCCCCCACGTCCCTGTGTTATCCAAGACACACATCAATCACCCATGCACACAACCCTCAACCCCCAATGGGTGCTGCATCTCAGCATCTTATGCCAGTGTCTGTGGCATGTTTAACAAACACGCATGACCTGCAGAATCTGAATCGCCAGGAATCGGGGGCTTGGGTGTTTTTTAAATTGTGGAAAGGATACATACAGATTGTGAAGAGTTTAAATCAGATATTGTTAACGGCTCTTGTGTCAGCGGCAGTACCCGTCACCCTTGCTGTATAATGGAATGAAGCATTGTTTAGACCCGTGCTTTCCTTGTGATCATCAGCACATTTGTTCAATCAGAGACAATTCTGTCTAGATCCAGGGTTTTCAGGTATACATGGCCAGGCCTTTCTTCCTCCGATCACCTAGTTGGGAAGCTCCAGTGGAATCTGTCCCCCTAGGGTGACTTTTCTGGCATTTAAAGTATAGGTGACACTGCTTCCAACATCACAGCAACATGCAAGCTACCATAGCAAGATTAGCGAACAGATATGTAGTGGTTGAATTGTATAGCAATGTCTAAAATACAAATCACAAGTTCCCACTACTCTTCCCTAGAGCTACTTGTGTTGAGAATTTTGCTCCTTCCCCTATGTTTCTGCCTACATATACATATTCAAGTGTATTATGGGTAGTTTTTGAAGGTTTTCGATCCCAATGGTGCTGCACCGAGCATTGTGCTCCCCTTGCTGTTTCTCTAAGAGTGTGTCCTTTTCCCCTCTCAGCATTTCACCATTCGCATCACGGATAGGTTCCTAGAAGGGAACATTTTTCTGCCAGAGTTTCATATTTCAAATTTGGCAGATGCTGCAAAAATGACCCTACGGAAATTTGTAACCAGGTGCACATTCATCAACCGTCTACAAGCATGGCCATTAAATTTCTTTTTTTAAAGCACCTTTTGTTTAAAACAAACAAACAACATTCTGCTGGCTAGAATTACTGAGGTCACAGCTGAGGCTCCACTCGCCTGTCTGTTAGAACAATTGAGATTAGAAGCCACCTCAGTTCCCAAGAAACGGAGCTCAGAACCAAAGGCAAGGAGCCACTTGTAGTCGTTTCCAGAGAAGAAGGGATGTGGCAAATCAGAGGAAACTTTGGCTGTGATTTAAGATACCCCCAAAACACAATAGCCAACCACTGCTGAGTCCAAATCACCCTGCAGTGGCCTATACTCTCCAGGACAAAACCCATAGGGTGGCCATGCTAGCATGAAGTTATAGTGAAAGAAACTCTTCCAGGCAGAGGAAATTGGATAGGGAGAAAGGAAACAGTCCAGACAAAAGAGAGAGAGAGAGAGAGAGAGAGAGAGTTGCTTGCCCACCCCTGAGATGACCTCTTTAGAGAGATTAATTGTGAGGGATAAATACAATTAGAAGTCAAGTCAATTCATAGGAGTGTTCTGGAACAGAAGACTGGGAGCATCCAGGCATGTGAGAGGACATGCCCGGTCATAGGCATGCTGCATGCAAGAAGGGATACCAGTAAGGCGAACCCTGAGAGCATACGGGTACTCAGAGTTGAGGCTCTGGTCTTGCTGTGGTTAGCTGCCAGAAGGTCCTGTGTACAACAGAGGGCTACCCGTCTGGTCCTGCATCATCCTCACACTTGTCCGTGTGTCTGAGCCCATCAGGTTCATACTCTATCGGTCCATCTTGTCAAGGGTCTTCCTCTTTGTAGCCCCCCTTCTATTTACCAAGCAGGCTGTCCTGCTCCAGGGACTGGTCTCTCCTAATAACATGTCCAAAGGTCAGGAGCCTTCTGGTCTTGCTAGAGAGCTTTCCTGGTACTGGCTCTACTCACCTGCAGCCACTGCTCTGTGGACACTGCCTGGAGAACTGAACCATTTCTTTCTCTCTTCCTATTGGCCTACCCTCCCCCTGTCATATTTTTATGAAGACCACACATTTAGTTTCCCAGCTGAGCCAGAGACTTTGTTCTTTTGGGTTCAGATCATCATGGAAAAAGTATCGCAGAATCCCTAACCCCAAAATGAAGGTAGAGAAGACAGTCCTTCAGGCTGATCTTGGGCAATCTCAACAGAAAAAAGTCTTAAACTTGGTGCGGCCCATGGACTGAAAGGGGTGCAATTCTCGCATAGTGTGACCTTGCATCACCAGAGAGAAAGAGCAGGGGAGAGGTGCCAACCTCTGTGTCACAGAGTGAAGCTTAAAGTAATTTAAACCATTACCCCAGGATGGAAGACCCTCCTGACCAAGGTCAGACTCACAGACAGAACTGAGCAGGTATGTGGCAGCTGGCCTACCACCGCGATAGATTTGGTTGAGTTGGGGCTTGGTATCTCTGAGATCAGAGATGTGTGCAGTTTAGGGCTGACTGAACTCAGACCTGTTTTCCAAGAGAGTGTCTAAGAGATGTGGCCTCAGAATACTTTCTCAGCCCTCAGGGATCGTGACCTCATGGGTTCGCTGCTTCCAAAGAACTCCGCATCTATTCATTCATCCAATACTTGTGGGTACTTACTGGATGCCAGTTTCCAGCAGTGTGACAAGGGTCCTTCAGGGAATGAGATCTCCAGGGTCCCTGCCTGAGGCACTGCCATTCATTGGGTGGCAGTGAGGGTGGGGAGCAAAGGAAAAACATTGGGACCAGAAGATGAGCACATAAAGTTTTCAGGTTAATGTGAGTCTTCTGATGGTCCAAGGCAGCAGCTCACTGGGGGGGTGCTTTGAGTGGAGACATTAGGGGTCGGACTGAGCTCGGCCTGGGAAGATGGGGGGTGGGGGTGGGGGTGGGGAGAGTCATACCTGCACACAGCCCTGGCAGAGACGGAAGAATCCAGCTTAGCTTAGAGAAGAGGAAAGAGGTCAGTGTGAAGGGAGCATGGAGGAAACAATGAAACCGCCTGTCATTTGCTTAACTTGATGAGCCTTCAGGGGAAACGCTTGACATAACAGGTCTAAAACATGTTGCCTTTATCCCTGCTCCCGGCAGTGATCCCTTAGGTCTGTGATGCAAGTCTCGCATTCTGCAGCATCATCAGAATGGGTCTACAGCTGGCTCCTGCTCCCCCTCCTTTCTAAGGGGCTGGGCTCAGTTGTTCCCCAAATCTTCCTTTAGGGGCACTTCTGCTTGTCTGTTTATGCCAATCTTGACCCAGACCAAGAGCAAGGGAGTCGCTCATTCATCCCCGACATGGCCTGTTCTCAGATTCTGCTCTCCCCGAACATGTGCATGTGGCCAGGCTGGAACAGAGGGTGCTTTGCCTCACCCATGAGCACCTCCTCTCTCTCGTACCTGCTTCCCTATTGGTCCACCTGTGGTAGGACTGTGTTCACCTAGTTGAACGTGCAGCAAGGATGGGGGAAAGAGCTCAACGTAGCCAGGCCATCTCCATGGAAACCCAGATCTGCCACCGGCTCTAGGTTGTCCCACAAGTCATTTGATCTCTCCATGTATCCACATTCACATCTCTTCAGGCAGTACCTATCTGTTGCCTTGTACGTGATTCTGCCTGCACTCTGTTAATGACCATGGGAATGTTGTTTCCTGGGCCCAGAGGGGAGTTTTCGCAGCACTCTGCTTGTTGGCTGCCTAGCACCTTTAAAAGAAAGATGACCATATGTTTGTCCTGTATTAGAGGCTTCCTGGGAGGCCATGTGCGCAGCTGTGCTCAGGGACTGTTGGGGGAGGTGGGGCCTCACTTCCTTGGAGAAGCAGGTGAGGGCCTACCTTACCTGTAAATCAAATGCCAGAGCACTTGCCTCAGGCATGATTGCTGTGGGCAACTGGCAACAGAGGAGCATGGCTCTGCCCATAGCCACCAGGCAGGGAGGAGCCAAACAGATGGATGATGAGGTGCCAGTCTCACCCTACTGCCAAGACCCTGCTCCTCTTATTCTTGCTCAGCCCACGATCCCTCACAAGGTGCCAGGAAGGACCATCAAACTGGCACTCACGATTGTGAAGAGCACCCAGGTTACATGACTTTGCTAAGGTCATTGGAAGGAGAGAAAAAAGACAACCCTCCCCAAACTCCTTGGGCAATGACTCTTGAAAGAAAGGCCTGGCATCCTACTTCTGAAAAAATCCATCATTGAAACCCCATGTACAGAGTACGGTTCTGCTCTGATATGCGTGGAGTCCCCATAGCAGCCCCACACTGAAGCTGGGTTCCTGGTTTGCATTGATTCACTTATATGACATTCTCAGTGAATTTTTAATACCCTGCTGTTCATTATCTTGTGATTCGGGCAATTTGATCACATCATATTGTGTTTAATGGAAACAAACAACCCACATCACTTTGTTATGCATACATATATAAACGGTCCTCTAATTTTCATGACCATGTTTTGGCACTTCTTACATATCGCTAACGGATGAGAAGCTTCATCATAGGTAAACAGCCAGGCCTTGGTTGACCTTGTAGAGATGAAGTCCCTTCTATGTGCTTTTAAACCCCTTTTTTTTCAACCAGATTCAAACCGTGACAAAGAAAGTCCTCGTGGCACCTCCGTCCGAAGAGGCCAATGCAACCAACGCTGTCATCTCCCTGCTGAACGAGACGGTGACGGAGGCCCCGGAGCCCACGAAGATGGCCATCAAGAAGGGCCTGGAGTTCAAGGATGGGATGAACGTCTTAGGTAGGCGGCGGGGCGTTGGGTGTCACCAGCTGCTCTGCAGGAGAACGATGGGGCAGGCTGCTTTAGATAAGAACGAGAGTCCCTGCAGCCTGGTGGAGGCTGTTCGCTCTGACCGTAGGTTTTCTATTAGCGGGAATCAACGCGAAGGGAGGATTTGGGTGGGGTGGGGTTGGGGACTGAGGACTGAGGGATTGGGGAAGAGGAAAGGTTGTGAAAGGTCATGGCAGCTTGAGGTCTGGGCATGTTCATCGACTTCCTGTGTGAGGTCAGCAAGGCACTTTTTCTTGCCACCTCATCATGTGCGTATCCCATTAGTTCATCTCTTGTTGAGCTGCCCTTCTGAGGCACAGTCGCACTGGGTGTGGATGTCCCCTCCCCGTGTGACCAGCTAGAGTGTTGTCCCAAGAAAAACATGTTAAAGTGTGTGCCTCAAAGAACTTTAGAGGTTGCATGATGGCCCCTGTGGGGATTCCAGGGGGCCCTTTCCTCTCCTCTGGCCTGGTCCTTCTGTAGCCTTCCATCATAAAGGTGTTTTGAACTGTACAGGTAGCTAGATCTGCACAGACCCCACCCCCCACAAGGGACCCCCTGTGTCTATAGTGATTATAAGTTTGGCCGCTAATGTATAGGTCAGTGGTTAGAACCCAGGATCCACTCACTGGGAGCAAGACGTGACTATGATTGTTAATTACAGCAGGGGAAAGTTTGTGGAATACTGTAGTTCTCTTTGGTCCTGTGATTCAATTCACTGCCCTCGAGTCTGTGCCGACTCCTGGACAGGATCGAACTGCCCCTGTGAATTTCAGCGACCGTAACTGCTTATGAGAAGAGAAGAAAGCCCCATCATTTTCCCTCGGAGTGGCTGGTGGATTTGAACCGCTCACCCTGACAACCACAGCCCAGTGTGCAACCACTCCGCCACCAGTGTGGTCCTATAGCATGGGTGTATAAATCAGAACTGCAGGCTTTTTTTTTTTTTTTTTGAGTATGGAGCTCCTATGAAGGAGGATTTGGATGGGGTGGGGTTGGGGACTGAGGGCTGAGGGATTGGGGAAGAAGGAAGGTTGTAAAAGGTCATGGCAGCTTGACCTCCAGGCAATAAAGTGCTTCCACTCTCTGAGCCTCATTTGTTAAATGAGGGCGGCTGGCAGCTACTGTGTCGGATTGTCCTGATCTTTAAAGGTGAAAGCATATGTAAAGCACAGAGTGTCTCTGTTATTGAAAGTGGGGGGAAAGCTGAGGAACTCCGTTAGAAGACACCACTACACAGACCCCCTCTCATGTGACTCCTCCTGACACACTAGATCCCTACTTTACCCCAAGCCCATTCCTCACGGTAACCTGCACTCCAGGCAGTGAGGATGGCCAGGTGACCCTGGCTGTACGCTAGGAGAAATGGGGGATCTGGATGAAAGAGAGCGCGATGCATGCCAGTATTGGGTGCAAGCCATTTAGAAATGGGTTAACTTGTGGTGCTATCGCTGGTTGCCTATCTAGAAAACCACATGCCTTTATCTCCCAATTAGTTAGCGTTGCCAGATCAAATCTAGAACTCTTACGCAACAGTGAATTTTAGCCATTGGTTTATTTTCATTGCACTAGATAGACTTATCTGTAAAAAGAAAAGTTATTTATCTAAACCAGATGAACTTGGAGTTCCGCATGTGTAGGTTTTAATTAAACCTGCTAACTGTACACTTTACCCACTTAGAAAAAGAAAGATAAAGAGGGGGAAGAAGCAGGGTTGCTCAGCTGCAGAAACCGGCAACCCCCTCCTGTTTTGTTTTTTTTTTTTTTTGGCCTGGCAGGGAGCAAGTTTGGGTAAAGGAGACTGAGGGAGGGAATAACTGGCTAGGTTTCTAGGCAACTGACAATCAATAGAAGTTGTTGACAATTCGTAGGAAGTTACAGAAAGAAGGAAAGACTGGAAAGTAGCAAAAGTTCCTCAGAGAAGCGGGTTTTGCAGACATCCTCCGCCTTCCTCCCAGGACAGCTCCTCAGTGCATCTGCTCAGACTGCCTTGGCCCCCAGGCCCTTCCCCACTCCCCCTGCTCTCCTCTGGTAGACCCGTCAGAGCACAGAGTTCCCCAGCCTTCTGCACCTTCTGGAGGAGGTTGAGGTCGTGAGTAAAAATCACCTTTCCTGGTTGCTCCCAGAGTCTCCGTGTATTCTGGGAAGTCACATGACCTTTGGCCATCCTGGGGAGTTTCAACACAGTTCATTACTCTTTCACCCCAGTGACCAAGTCGAGGAGAGCTTTGCCCAAGTGACACAGCCCCATCCCTGGGAGTGGGCTCGGTCAGACACTGCTTACAGGAAGAACTAACTCAAACGCCCATGTTAACAAGCTGGGGTTTCATCCAAATACAAATCCAGACTCTAGAAAGCCAAGGGAAAGCAGACTGTTGAGAGATTTCCCATTGTACAAATTATGGCTGAAGCAAAGGTTCTTTCTAAGAGTGCCTGTAATTTTATTTTATTTTTGACTTTGGAAAGTCCCAAGATTAAAGCATTGCAGTAAGCATTGAAGCTAGAACTCAGTCCGACTGCTTAAAGGACCCCCTTGTCATCTAAAAAGTTTTCAGACCCATCTTTGGCTCCCACCCTAATCCAGTCTGCTTGGATCAACTGTTGTGGGATTTTGCTCCCTGAAAGACATGTATCTTCAGTGCTGTCATTATGACTAGTTTCTGCTGACTGACAAGGGACTTGGATCCCAGCTCCTCAGCTCTTCCCTGCCATGGATTAGGACTGACCCTGGAGCCTGGGCTGGAGCTGGATTCAGACGGAAGTTCATGATATTCTCCAAGGGGGGAAGAGAGCTGAGAATGGCTAGGCACTAGCAAGAGCTGATAGTGAAATTAACGTTCTTGTGTCATGACCTTGAAAATAATAAATAAATGAAGACAGATCCTAACCATTTTACCAAGTGTAGAATTAGGGTACATTAATAAAATATAGGTTAAATAAAAGAACTGGATTAAAATCAAGGCCTCTCAAGTCATTTTGAACTTTAAAAAAATTTATTTAGCTCTGTGATTTTTTGTTTTGTTTTAAGAACCCTCTTGTGTTTGACAGGTAAGAATACAAAATTAATTTTTCATTTAGGCTGTCTGTAGAGTGAATCTTCAGTTAATCAGGGCTAGCACAATATGAATAGGGTTGTAGTCATGGAGTAGACAGTATTGGCTCATTGGTCTATGCTTTTCCAGTGTAGAAAAGCCCTGGTGGCACTGTGGATTAGACATTGGCCTACAATTTGCAAGATTGGTGCTTCCACTCTGTGGAAGGAATTCGAGGCTGCCTGTTCCTTTAAGGATGTCCAGCCTCAGAAACCTGCACAGGGTGGCTGTAATTAGAATCTACTCTGGGATTGGGGGCTTTGTGTTATTCCAACATAGAGTCCTATGATTCAGAAAAAGACCCTGTGGTAGTGCAGTGGTTATACCCTCAGCTACACACAGGCTGGTCCATGCAGGACACATGTGGTGTTCTGCTTCTGTGTGGATGTGCAGCCTTAGTAGCCCTGTGACACAGCTCTACCTGTCCTGTAGGGACTCTGGGAGTCCAGGCCAACTTGATGGTAATGGATGAACTCATGCCAATTATTTTATTACCCTGTTGACCCCAGAATTTGTATAATAAGAACTCCCAAGTTCCAACAAGCCTTTCCTCAGTGTATACACGTGGTCTGTTTGGGCCGTGATCTCTTGAAGTGAGGAAGAGAGAGAAGACTTTTTCATTGGGAATATAAAGTTGTTTGCCTAAAGGAGCTATCACTGCTTTTGTGAGAAATGTTTAGGCAAAGCATGGGGATGGAGCTTTCAAAGTGCTTTTCTCTTTCCAGGCCCTAATTCGTAGGGAGGCGTGGGGGTGGGGGAGAGGCGTTGGGAAGGTGGAGGAAGGGACATGAGCTCCAGATGCTAAAGAACAAGGGGGCAGAGACTTATCTGTCATAACGTGGCTTTCTGTGTGATGTGATTCACTCAACAGGCCTGATAGGGTTTTTCATCGCTTTTGGCATTGCCATGGGAAAGATGGGCGAGCAGGCCAAGCTGATGGTGGAATTCTTCAACATTTTGAATGAGATTGTGATGAAGTTAGTGATCATGATCATGTGGTAAGTGGACTGGCTCTTGCTCACTGGGTGGGATTGTGAGAAGGCCTTTGGGTCCCCAGAGAAAAGGATCAACAAAGACTAAGCAACAGGCTTTCTGGAAGGACTTCAAGAAAGGGAAAAGAGCCCTCTTTTCACCCATTTTTTTTGAAGCAGGGAATGGTGGTGGGCAGTGGGGGCATCTCTTAGAACGGGGATTAGCAAACTACCACCCATGTGTGGGCTGTGAGTTGAGAATGGTCTTTTACATGACTGGAAAAATAATCACAAAGAAGACACGTGAAAATGATCTGCAATGCACATCCCAGTGTCCACAAATAAAGTCTTAGGGGAACACTGCCAGGTCCATTTGTTTCCGTATTCACTGTGCCAGCTTTCATGTGGTAGTGGCAGAGACGAGCGGTGGGGCCTAGGCAGTTCACCCCACAGAGGTGGCCATTCCCCAACAAGGTTGCCCACCCCTGGGCTGGGACAAAAGAAGACAGGAGCTGGACAGTCTACTGTATAATACTGACCTGAGCAGTAGCCAGAGATGGGAAACTGGGTCCAGGATACCCAAGAAAGGGCGTGGCCCAGCATGTGTGTGTGTGTGTGTGTGTGTGTGTGTGTGTGTGTACACGGGCGCACATGTGCGCACAAGCGTGCATGGTCTGGTATCCCCAAGAAATGGCTCTTAGACCTGGGTTCCTCACATAAAAGAGAAGAGAGGTCGTTCTCAGGCCAGGAATGGATAAATGAAATGACAGAGGAGGTGCTGGAACTGGAAGTTGCCCTTAGAAATCTAGTCTCAACTGTGACCCACAGAGAAGAGAAATCCAAGTTCCCGAGACACCGACTCCCAGTTCTCTGAACGTTGTCCAGACAATGGTAACCATGGCTGCTACCAGGGACGGGTTTCTTGGCCTTGCCAATCCCCAGGACAGGTGCTGACTCCCTATTAAGCCTCGGCCCCATAACCCTGCCAGGTTGGTGCTGTGACTCCCATTTTACAGCACGGGCAACTGAGGTTCGTGGAGGTCATTGGAATGCCTAGGATGGTACATAGCAAGGGAGGCAGAGGAGGGACTGGAGTTCTCACTGATGGCAACATCTCCGATACCTCTGTGGCAGGGGGTTTCTTTTTGACTCATCAGCACAGTGCTGTCTTTGCTTCCTACCACACGTGTATCTGTGGGATGCAGCTTACCCAGGAGGGCACAAGTTCTCACTCCTTCCTCCAAGGGGTTGGGCAGCAGTCATTGAGACCGTCCAGTGACCTGCATCTTTCAGACACAAAGCTTCTTATAGGCATTTGTTACCGGCCCCTAGGAGGGTCTTCTTTGACTAGGAGTACAATACCCCAGTCTGAACCCATGCCACAACGCTACCTTAATTCCCACAGGAGCTTGGAGTTGCTTATTCTGCATTTCTACATGTTCATCTCTACCCTCCTCCTTCCCCGACTTGCCCCAAGCCCACGTCTCCTCAGCTGAAATCCTAGCTTTGGTCTCTCCACTTCCTTCTCTTGTCCTTAGCCCTCACCTCAAAGGAACCTGGTGGCTCAACAATTAAGCACTTACCTGCTAACGGACAGGTTGGCACCTTGACACGACCCAAGAAATTACAGCCTAGAGAATCTTGTGAGACAGTTCTACTCAATCACAACCCTGACCTCACAGGGTGCAAACCGATTCTTGACATCTTTCTTCTCCCCACATGATCAAACAGAGTGCTAGGTCTGTAGCAAAGTCCAAGACTTGAGGAATGGGTGGGCCAGCGACAGGCCCCAGAATCAAGGAAATGTTCCTCGTGGTTTTATGAGCCATGTTTAGTAGACCTAGTGTAGTCGTTTCCTAAGGCTCATATAAAAAATGCTAACCTGTAGGTGGTTTTTAAGAACAGAAATTCATCATCTCATAGTTCTGAAAGCTAGGAGTCCAAATTTGGAGCACCATGTTCTCTTTGTTGTCTCGAGAGTCTTGATCAGTGCTTCCAAAAGTGGATTATACATAGCGTTAAAATTTGTATGCGTATAAGAATGTGATTCGTTAAAAGAACCAGGGAGGTGATATGTTTTGTTATTGTTATTATATCGACTCTCCAGCTTTCTGAATATTTCTTTGTGAGATGAGTAAAGGATTTTAAACATTCTTCACAGCTGAAGAAAGGAGTCTGCTGAGGATTTAAAAAATTATAATATAGCAGAATTGGCCTTTTGTTATCAAACAATGGGATTTGCTGGAATTTCTAGGAGAGAGTATATCCTTATTCTAATCGTGCAATGTCTTCATTGTGCACTGCAGTAGTGTGAGTAAAATATACAAGTCCTGTCCTTCACCCCAGCCAACATCAGGAGCCCTCGCTGGGAAAGGAGTCTTTTAGACCACAAGTGAGGCCATGGAACAAAGCATCGTGGAGTAGGGAGTGGGATGGGCCAAGAAGTTTCCAGTCATTGAAACCAGAATTCGTGGAGAGTTAGCATCCTCTCCATGGGGATTAAGAGCAATTTCTGGCAGCTGTTTCATTGTTACCCCGTGATGTCACTAGAGCCGTCCTGGGGGTGTGGACCACATGGGTGACACTGTCAGAGGGGGTGGCTCCAGAATGGCCATTTGTGAAGTTTCTGTGCAATTTTTTTGGCATTTTGTTTCTGTTTCTGTAAAACTCATCTGGTAGTTAGAACAACAAAAATATTTTCCTAAGCCCAGATTACCTGTGCCAATACAGCGATAAGGCTGAAACTCTGTGTTAGTTTACTTTGGGGACCTTTGAGTGCGTTCTGCTGTGAGCCGTCAGTGTAACCTGGTTACAATGAGGCTTGGAATCACGTGCTCTCAGCTGTACACATGCTATGGGCATGCCCTGTTGTGTTTGCTGCTGCCAATGGATTGCTAGTCGCCGATTGGGTTTCGCTCTGTGGTGTGTCAGATACAATACCGTAGTCACTCGTAGTCTCTCTGTTGAGAATGGGAAAGGTAGTGAAAATGATTGGAAAGGCTTCCACTCAGCTACTAATCCTGTTGGAGTTAGTGATGATATAATCCAATGTAGAAAAATGTCACAAATTTATTTTGTGCTTAAGACTCTCATAATCCAAGAAATACTAAAGCTAAGCACTTTATATTTGTCACATAATGTTCTATGATCAAAATGGGTAATAAACACATGGGAGGAGTCCAGTGAGGTCGGGTCATACCACGATTTACCAAGATGAGCCTCACCAACCCTAGTGACACCATTTTAATTTATAGACACTCGGGGGTACTCTGTGACACGTGATGACCATTCTACACTCACACTGCTTTCATTCATTAACTGCCTTGCAGCGTCAGTATTTGCTAACCATGCAAATGAGAAATTGCTGGGTAAAGCAACCAGCCACTTATGAACTGACGCTTAAAAGCCTAAATAATCATTCTTCTTTATATTCTGTTTTTGTGTGTCTGAATGATTAGTAATTGTGTTTGTCTGGGTAAACTAGGGAAACAAGTCCACAGATATATAGATATATAGAGAGAGTTGATTTTATATTAAGGGTAAGCGTACATTAAGAAAACATTCCAACCCAGTGCTGTCCAAGCCCATAAGTCCAACATTAGCCCATCCGTCCAACACCCATCTACAAAGTCCTTCTCAAACTCACAAAACACATGCAATGATGCCGACTTCAGGAGAGAAGCCCAATCAGTGAGCGTGTAAATGACTCAGTGCTTGCAGGGGTCTCCACAAGGCTGCTCCAGTGCTCAGGGCTGTATCTGGGTAGGTCCATGTGGCTTCTCCTCAGAGGTGTCTTTGAGGAAGTGAGCCTTTCCTGATGAAGCAGGGCTTCATATAAGGCAGCTGTCCCCTGGTCCAACCATCAGAAAGCAAGAAAACCAAGAAAGGCAAGACTCACTGATTCATTTATCTCCACCCTTCAGTTAATACCACATGTGTCTATCGGCCAGGTTGGCACGATAAACTTTAACTATCTCAGTGATCATAAAAATACAATATGAAAAAAAATACAACATGGAAGAGCTGATCATGATCATTATTACTGAATGTAATTAAGATTTAGTGATGTCTTTTTTATCGTTTTATCGGGGGCTCTTGCAACTCTTGTTACAATCCACACAACAATTGCATCCAACATATTAGTACATATATTGCATTGTTCTTGTCTAGACATTTACTTTCCATTAAACCCTTGGAATCAGCTCCTCTCCCCACCCCACCCCCAACCCTCATGGCCCCTTAATAGATTATAGCTTAGTTTCAAATCTCACACTGACCACAGTGCCCCTTTCCTCCCTGGTTTCTGTGGTTCTTCCCCCCTGGATGGGGGTGTGTGGTTATGTGCCATTCCTTGTGATCGGTCACCCCTCCCTCCCCGCCTCTACTCCCCTTTCTCCTACCCTCTTGGTATCTCTATGCCCAATCCTCTTCCTGGGTTCCCTGAGTAAGGTCTCTATGTTCTTAGACTCAGTAGGATTTCAATTTCATATATCAGCTCATTTATTATGAAAGGGGTAGTAATGATTAAAGCTTATGATTCGAAAGGTCCCTGGAAGGTCCAAAAGGTTTATAGTTGACTGAAAACCTAAAGGTTGGTAATTTGAACCCACGCAGACCTGGTGATCTATTTCTGTATAGACTACAGTCAAGAAAACTATGGAATTCTGCCCTGAAGAATGCATGGGGCAGCAATGAGTTCAAACATGAACTTGTGGGGTTTGGGGTCTTATTAGACCTTAAACAACACCACAAGACCAACTGCCACTGAGTGGATCCTGATGCACAGGGACCTTCTAAAGGGCGTCTGAGTCTTTCAGGAAGCAGACAGCCTCATCTTTCTCTCTAAGAGGAGCCAGTGATTTTGAATCTCAGACACTGTCGGTGGCAGCCCAAAGCTTTTCCTTCGGTGTTGTCACAGCCCCTGAAGAGCCTGTTGTTGCTATAGCTAGGTGCCCTCAACTCAGAGCGACCTCATGCACAACAGATGCAAACACTGCCTGGTCCCGCACTGTCCTCGCAATGTAAGAGTCGATCTTGACCGGATTACTTTAACCTGTTCATTCTTCACAAGAGTATCCAGCAGAAACAGGAACTTTTGTTAGCCTTGCTTTTCAGTTGAAAAAAATACGGAACAAGAGGTTAATGCACCCAGTGTCTCACAGTTATGAGCAGTGGGGTCACACTATCCGATTTCACAGCAGATTAACTCCAGGACAACCCCTCCCCCTTTGATCTTATATAACTTTAGGCAAGATAGGCAAATACTCTAAACCCTTTCCTTCCTTCCTACTTCCCTACTTTTTTTCTACCTTCCTTCTTCTTTACTTTTATTCAGTGAAGGTTTGTTGAGCACATGTCATGTGCCAGTAATGGTTCCCGACACAAATATTTATGAAAGCAGGCTGCCACATCTTCCTCCAGATGAGCAGCTGTAGGTTCAAACCACCAATCTTCTTTGCCTTTTGATAAGCAGTCAAGAGCTTAACCACTGTACCATGAGGTCCCTCTGGGTTAAAGAAAGCCTCATTAATGCTTAGGTAGTTCATTAAACATGGGTGGTGAGAAGATAGAGTAAGTTGTGAAACAAGTAACAGCCTCCTTCAGCAGGAGTTGGGAAACTCAAAGTACTAACAGCTGCATTCATGTCCCGGGGCTCCCTTAACCCAGTCTTAGAATGTGGGAATCTTTAAACAACAGAAGTTTACTGTCTCACTCTCTGGAGACCAGTAGTCTGAGTTCAGATCGCCTTCGAAAGACCCTTTCTTGTCTCACCTCTCAGGTTCCTTGGCTTGCAGCTGTACCTCCCCATGGTCGTCCTTCCTTTATCAATCTCTCGGTGTCCCTCTCTTCTACAGGACACTATCAGAGTGGGTTAGGACCCGCCCTGTTCTAATATGACTTCATGCTAATTTAACCACAGCATCTCCAAGGACCCAATTTCAAAAAGGCCACCATCACAGGTACCAGAAGTTAGCTCTTCACCATAGCGTTTGTTTTGGTGGGCACAATTCAATCCATTACAACAGAGATGTCGAAGAGGTGATTAAAAATAGATTTATTGGCTTATACTTCACATATCATGCAAGTAAATCATTCAATCATTTTAAGAAGACTTGTACAATCATCACCACATTTTTTTTGCTGTTGTTAGCTCTCCATGTCCCCCCATCCTCCTTTGCCATGGCCCTAAACAATTTTCAATCCAGTTACCATCTCTGTTGATCTACCTCTCCTGATTTTCTATACAAAAATTCATGCAAAACACAAACAGGAAGCAAACAAATAAATAAAGAGACAACAATAGCAATGATTAGACAAAACAGAAAAGCCTTAATGGACAAAAATGCAGAGTATATTAAGAACAACCAACTATAAAGTGGGTAAAAAGGGAGGTTAAATGATAAAATATTATATTTTACCCTAATTTCATCTGCCGTAATTGATTTTACAATGTTCTCTATCTGATAGCAAGGCTACTCACACCTCTGGTCTCAGAGGGAAAGACCCAGCAAACGAAATTTGGATTTCCACTGTCCTCATAGCCTTCTACGATCCAGGTGGTCATAATTAGAGCTCTGATAGCATTTCTGCTTTCCGATTCGAATTTTATTGACAATCCTTGGACCCCACAGGCCGGCGTGCTTTGTGTTTAAAAATGCCGTCTTTGGCAGTTTAGAACTAACCTCTGTGTGCTTTGACTTGCAAATCTTTAAAATGGGAATGGAAAGAATCTTAGTTAAGCACTTGACTGCTGACTGGGAAGCTGGCGTTTTGAACTCAGCCCCTCTGTGGGAAAAAAGACCTGGTGCGTGACTTCTGGAATGATTGCCGTCTGGGAAGTCCCATGGAGAACTTCTACTCTGTCTTAGAGAGTTAGTCTGCGTCAACCCCGAGTCAGAAGCACCCAGCAGCAACAAAATGAGAGACGTTGGGTGGCAGAACTTGTTCACGACCACACAAGCTGCACGTCTTCTAGGTAGGCAGTTGATTATTGCACGGTATGGGATCTCTGCCCCTGCATGGTTAAAAGTTCCTGTGTAGCTTTTGACTTCCCCCAAACATACATTCGCTGTTGTTGTCAGGTGTCATTGATTGGCTCTGACCCCTAGTGACCCTGTGCACAGCAGACCAAGACACTACATGGTCCTGCACCATCCACACGATCGCCCTAATGCCTGAGCCCATTGTTGTAGCCACTGTATCAACGCATCTCCTTGAGGACCTTTTTCTTTTTTGCTGTCTTTCTACTATCCCAAGCATGACGGCCTGCTCCAGGGACTGGTCTCTCCTGAAAACATGTCCCAAATATGTAAGGCAAAGTCTTGCCATCCGTGCCTCTAAGGAGCACTCTGGCATACTTCTTCCAACACAGATCAGTTTATTCTTTGAGTCGTCCATGACACTTTCAATATGCTTTTCCAACATCACAATTCAAATGCATATATTCATCTTCAGTCTTCCTGATTCAGTGTTCAACTTTCACATGCATAGGCTGCAACGGATATCACAGCTTGAGTCAGGTGCATCTTAATACGCAAAGTAGCATCCTTGCTCTTCAATACTCTAAAAAGGTTTTGTGCAGTATATTTAACTAATACACTATGTCTTTTGATCTCTTGACCGCTGCCTATGTGAGGATTGGTTGTGAATCCAAGCCAGACGAAGTTCTGGACAGTTTCAGCCCTTTTTCCATTTATCATCATGTAACCTATTGGTGCAGTTGCGAGGATTTGGTCTTCCTTACATTGAGCGCCAGTCATCCTGAAGGCTACAGTCCTTGATCTGCATCAGCAAGTGCCTCCAGTCCTCCTCACTTTCATCAAGCACCGTGGGGTCATCTGCGTACTACAGTTGCTAATAAGTCACCCTCCAATCCTGATGCCACACTCTTCTCCTTATAAAAAATAATGAATTTTTTCCAAAAGTCTTATCAATAGCACAAAAAATTAATTAACACATTCTGTATGTTATATATAAAAGGTTTTGCAAACATGTCCTAAATTAAAAACCAACAGCCATCAAGTTGATTCTGACTCATGGCAACCTTTTAATAGCACTGTGTTTTCAATATGAAATTTAAAAATTCATTTTGTAAATGTGAAAGTCATTCACACCTGCTTGCATATGGCAGCACAGCTCCACAAGTTTCCTTTTCTGTTTTATCAATGGCCCTTACACTGGATTCTTTTTTCCTCACATGGTGGGCTATCACAAGCAGCTGCAGATCTTCATCTACAGTACATATCAAGAACTCAACTTTTCCAAGGATATTGGATGCTATAAATTCTTCCTAAGATAGTGTGTATAAGGTGACAAAGAACCATGAACTCGTCACCAAAGCACAAACATTTACAGTTCAAGGCATTCTTGTCTGTAATCCTCAAAACATCAAAATGGAGTTGGGGACTTCCCACAATCCTTGCCCTGATACCTAGTGTAGTAGGCCAATGGCAATCAAGGAGGTCCTCTTTTCTGGGCTGCCATTCGACCCAGAACAAAAGCAGCAGAACAAAAGCAGCAGATCAGAAACGCTCCTGGCATGCAGAGATTGAACTCTAGCTTCTGATCTAGATGCAGCCCCCAGACATGTGTACTTGGAATGGGTGCATCTAAGATTTAGTCCCCAACTAACTTGGGACCAGTCATTTGTTTGTCCCAGCCTTTCTGATGTCCATTTTCGAGAACCTGTGGACACTGCTGCATATATATATATACATATATACATATACATATATATAATATCAGCCAGTTTACATTTTTGCATTTGACACATTTTATAATAACAAAACAAAATGTTCTTATAAACCAAAACTCTGAACTGAGAACACTTAGATTCCACTTGTAAAAATAAATGACAGCAAATTCAATTCTTTTCACAATTGAGCCTCCCTATTAAATGCAGTGTCTATGTCAACTTTTTCCACGGCTATGTGGCAGTTTGTGTTAAAGATAGCCAAATAATGAAACAAGTTTGAATCTGCATATGATAGAGAGTTTCTTTTCTCTGATGAGATTATCATTATTTGTCTTCCCAAGAGGAGATTACCTGAACTAGATACCTGAAACCCAATTTATGCAGGAATAAATCCACTTAGCCTATCTGTAAAACTATTTCGCACATAGGACATTTATACTAAATAAACAAACTATTGAAAACACCAGGCTTCTTCTTGTCATGTCAGGGCCCTGCTTCTTTGGAACCCTTCCACACAAAGGGGCACTTTGTGTGTGTCTCAGGGTGTCGTTCAACTGGATAAAAAATGGGCGAGATCACTTTTCATTGGGATATGCAGCCCGCTGGAGACAATTCGCATAGCCAAGTGTCTGCAAGAGAAACTATGCCCGTGCACTCCTAATTCAAGCCTCGGACAGTTGTTGAAGAACGGTGTGGCTCTCACGGAGTCCTGGTGTCGTGGTTGCGCCAGGCTGCTAACTGCGAGTTCGGCGCTCCAACACCACCAGCAGCTCCTGGGGAAGTGGGAAGATGAGTTAGAGCCTCAGAAATCCACGGGACTGCCCTACCCTGCCCTACTGGACCGCTGGGAGTCGTAATCTACGTGATGGCAGTGGATTGGGGGGAGGGGGGTGGTGGTGCTGTTGTGCAAAGCTCGAGCTCTGACCTGAGATAGGGCTTGCTCCAGAGTCCTGCTGAGCAGCTCTTCCTCCCTCCCTGCCCTGGTCCTTCTTGGGAGCCTTATGTAGGGACCTCATTGACACCACAGGCTTGCTCCCCAGTATATGTCCCAGATTCTCAAGGTTAGCACCAGAAGGTCCCCCAAGCCCAACCAGGTCGTGCTCTAGCAATATCAAAGTAGGTATTGGGACATCAAAAAATAGGAACTTGTGGAACATGCAGACCAGAAAAGATGAAAGTGAAAAGGGCTTCGTTTACCCAAGAGTGAGATTGCCAACTAATTTCTTTTCTTTTCTTTTTTTTGTGGCATCACTGCCCTGGTGGGAGTTGGAAGCCCAGCCTTGCTCCTGGCCAGCTGCTGCTGGATTTGAACTGTCCACCCTATGGGCCGTAGTCCCACACAAAACCACTAGGCCACCAGGGCTCAGCCTGCCAACTAATTTCTAAGATCACTAAAAAATAGGAATAAGAGTAAAGAAAGATACACTAAGTCTGTAGAGATGGACTTGTCATGTATAGACTATGTCCATCTGCTTATCGACACAGGGTTAATATTGCTAAAGGGAAGTGGTTTCATTGGGTGTGCATAAAAACCCATTATCAGAGTCTCAGAGCCCTGGGTTTAAATTACTCTTCCTGGTGTTGTGGTTTCACTTTTCAGAACTTTAGTGGGATTTTTGTTTGCTGAGGGGAAATAATGATACCTAGATGCCAAGGCTATTATAAGAAGATGACCAGCAAAGCAATGCGTGGGAAGCTTATCATGGAGTCCTGGACTAACTCTCTGGACCCTGGATGTAGTGTCCCAGAAATGACTGTCGCTGTTGTTATGGCAATGGAGTGAGCACCGCCTTCTGGAAAACCCAGAGGCCCCGGAACAGAAGGGCTGCCTTGTCCAGGGTTTTCTCCCTGATTGAGTGGAGACTGCTCTGTTGTGCATCATAGAGCTTTCAGTGGCTGATTCATGGAAATAAGCCCCCAGAGCCTTTCTTCCTAGACTTAGTCTGGGAACTGCTGCCCCCAGTCCAGCATCACAGCCTGTGTGCGTCCCACGGTCCTGGGCAGTGGCCATGCATCGGTTGTATTGACTAGGAATCCAAACTGGCTCTTTGGCACTGCACGTAAGAATCTCACCAGTGAGCCACCTCTACAAGCTCCCCAATCACATATAGTCAGTATTGTAGCTCAAGAAGTGACTAGGGGCAGGGGGTGGGGTCGGGGTGGAGGGGTGGAGTGGGAACCAGAAACAAAAAACAAAACACACTCTTGGATTATAAGTACCGGTAATGAAACCACATTTCTTGGAATACGAAAAGACTTCTAAACCCGGTGGGAAAGGTTCTATTATCTTTTCATTCCATTTCCCCACCACATGTTTGATGCTCCCACATCCAGGAATTCTGGTGGGGTCATGGGTTACGAGATGCGCTGCTCACCACAGCATCCTCACTCCAAACCTATCAGCTGCCCCCCACCTGGAGGAAGATGAGGTTTCTCCTCCTGTAAAGATGGACGACCTGGGAAAGCATAGAAGACAGCATCATTAAGATAGTCTCGCTTGAAAATAATAGAGATCTATTGAAAATAATAGAGATCTCTCTCAAACAGAAAAGTGAAGGGTATCCTTGGGGTGAAGGTCGTTGATGGGCGCAGATTATGTTTTAACGTTCTGAATCCCATCATGCTTTCTTTAACACTTTCCCCCCTTTTTATGTTTTTCAGGTACTCTCCCCTGGGTATTGCCTGCCTAATTTGTGGGAAGATCATTGCAATCAAGGACTTAGAGGTGGTTGCTAGGCAACTGGGAATGTATATGGTAACGGTGATTGTGGGCCTCATCATCCACGGGGGCATCTTTCTCCCCTTGATTTACTTTGTAGTGACCAGGAAAAACCCTTTCTCCTTTTTTGCTGGCATTTTCCAAGCTTGGATCACTGCCCTGGGTACTGCTTCAAGGTAGAGAATCCAACATATTGCCTCTTTTTGTTTGTTTTGCTCTCTTTCTCTTCTTTTCTAGCTTCTTTCTGAATACCCTTTCCTGTTTCAAAATGGAGTTATCAAAAAAGTCAGAGGGTCCTAGAAGGAGCTCAAAATGCAAAAGGGTTCACCTTTTCAGAAAGACTTAAAGATGTGTGAAAAGTCTACTCATTGAGCTTTGAGAAGTCAATGTGGTTTTCATTGATGACTAGTGTGTGTGTGTGTGTGTGTTGCCTCAATATGGAACATCTCCTTTTAGAGACATCAAAGTCGTGGCGGGAGTCAACGCCTAAGAATGAACTTGGAGGGTGTTTTTGTTTGTGAGTTTGGCTTTTGCCATCACAGCCCCAGGAAAACAGAACAGAGCAAATATCCTTTCTGCTTCATGATCCCTTGTCTAGGCGGCAAGCTCAGAAAAGTCTGGGCGACTTTTCTCAGGACAGACAGATGGAGGGAGGCCTTCCTGGGGCAGACCTCTTAGCATCCCTCTACCTGGAGTGCCTTCTATTGAAGCTACTTGGGAAGAAGAGATGATGTCCAGTCGCTGACAGATATTATTAGTCATATTTGAAGAATACTATCTGAGCTTTAAGGCAGGAGCCAAAAAAGAAAACAATCCCCCACCCACCCCCCCACCCCCGCCAACCCTCACCCAATCCAGGTCAGCCTGCCAACATAGGAAAGAGTTAAAGCTCCCTGTACTTGAGTTTCTCCCTGGGATCACTGAGGATCAATGGATGCTCAGAGACCCACAGAGCCAGTTGAGTAGAGGAAAGAGACCATATTTTCATGGCTTTAAGACTCTGTGTTGATGCTTGGACAAAATGGATGCTATAAGAAAAACGAATGTATTCTAGAAGTCCCAGAAGTGTCCTTCAATCCAAAGGTTTGAGAATCCCGGCTTCACACCACAGCTGTGCAGACCTTTCAGACCAGGCACAGGTCCTGGCAAGCCTTGGAAAGGGCCTCAGAAAGAGGGGCAGTGACGGATGGAGGAAGATGAGCTTCTCCTTAGAGCAGCCGGGGCAGCCAGCCTGGTAGAATCGCATCGCCTGGTACTGAGGAGGCCAGACCCCATGGTTTCCTCAGGGTTTGGAAGGTGTGTGCTGAGAGGCAATGCCTGCGTAGCATCCATGCTGAAACACTCCACTGCTAACCAGAAGGTTCTGGAGGGTCAGAGTGGATTCTCTGACAACTGGTCCTGGGAATCATGAAGCCTTTCGAACCCCTGTTAGGTCTTCTCCCTACTGAAGACCAAAGAAGAGGCACGAGGTCGTCAGTGTGGTCATAGGTGACTCTGGACTGCCTCGAGTCGCCCCTGGCATCTTGTGGATCAGTAAGAAGCAAACCTCAGGGGTCTGATAAAATCCAGTGCTGAGCACTCCTAAGTTCAGAGCAACCTTGGTGGCACTGCCAGGTTAAATGTTGAACTTTTATCTGCATGGCCATCAGTTCAAATCCTCCAGCCGCTCCTCAGGAGACAAATGAGGCTCTCTGCTGCTGTAATGGTTTGCAGTCTCAGAAACCCTCTGTAGGGTCACCACAAGTTGGGTTTCAGCTTGATGGCAGTGGGTTTGGTTTGGGGAGTGTCTGTGTCCTGGTGGCCCAGTGAGTGGTCAAACAGCTCAGCTGTGAACATAAAGGACCGTGGTTCGAAGCCATCACCTCTCTCTGGGAGAAGGATGTGGTCATTTTCTTCCAATGGGATTTAGAGTTGTGGGAACCAGATGGGACGCTCTACTCCGCCCTGTAGGGCTTGTAAGTCAGAAGAGATTCAATGGCAGACAGGTTTTTTGTTGTTTGTTTTTGTCATTTTAATGCTACTGATTCCTTGGTTCTAAGTAGACCCAGGAATCTGCATTTCATTTTGCTCTAATCCTCCCCCATTCTCTGAGAAAGCAAAGCCACTGTAGTTGTCCATCCAGGTCTGCCAGAGCCTTCAATCTGTCCATTGGAAAGAAAGAAGGACTAAGGTTACACACGCAAGGGAGAATTACTTCCAATTACTCTCCAGATTGGAAGTTTCCCAATTCACTTTGCTTAAAAAAAAAAATGTGACTTCAAATCAAAAGAAGCTGGACTCCAGAGCTCCCCAAAGGTCCCATTTGGCCTTTTCTATCGCTTTTCTCATGACTCAAGCTTTGAAGCAATTCAACCCCCACCACCCCCCTTTGCACCTCTGATCCACATGGAAATAATCTTCTGGCCTTCGGGTCTCTGATTTGAGAAGATTCCGTGAATATGTCAGGAGAACTGGCCTTTGAGGCTGGGTCATGCGGTCATGAAATCCCCATCCCAGGCTGGGAGGAGTGGGGATGAGGTATTTGATTAGCTATAGCTCCCTGGCTTTCCTGTTCCATGTCACTGGAGAGGTTTGGGAGCTGGCAGATGTCCCTTTATCAGCTGATCCATCTCCGAGGTTCTCCAGAGAATTGTTGGAAGCTCAGGGTTTGAGCTGACTGGTGCCTGCCCTGCTTGTCCAGCCCTCTCGGAATCATCAGGTCCAGCTCAGAGCAGTTCCCAGGGGCTGGACACAGTCTGTACAGTCATCTCATTAGGAAGAGCGTTCCTAGCATGCAGTGATGGGTCATTCAGAGAGTTTTGGATCCTTTCACACTGTTGACAGCTGATTCTTCTTCTGACACAGTGTGTTAGGTTTTTGGTTCTGTTTTTGTAGCCCAATTAATGTGTGTAATCAGATACACTGCAGTATTGGGTCCAAGATGGCAACAGTGACCAAAGGGAAAGGAAAACTTGAAGCTCTAAGCAGCTCTCCCCAACAAGAATCCACGAGAACCTTGTGCTGCCTGTTAGCATCATTAAGGGATTGAACTTGAGCTTCTACTTTTCTGGCTTTTCATTTAGTTCTAGATATTTTTTTCCTTCATATTCTGGCCTGCTGTGTTGCTTGGTTGAAACAAAAGACCAAAAACATCTGGTCTCTCACTGTGCACCATGTCCTGCTCTTTTAAAATGGACCTAACCTTTGCTTTTCTTTGTCTTTTTGTCTCTCAGTGCTGGAACGCTGCCGGTCACCTTTCGTTGTCTGGAGGAAAATCTAGGGATTGATAAGCGTGTGACCAGGTTTGTCCTCCCCGTGGGAGCGACCATTAACATGGATGGCACGGCCCTGTATGAAGCAGTGGCCGCCATCTTTATAGCCCAGATGAATGGCGTTGTCCTGGATGGGGGTCAGATTGTCACTGTGAGGTACGTGAAGTGGGTGCCGGGAAGCACAGCCCTCTCACCCCGTCCCCTCTCTCACATTCACTTCCTCAGCCCCTTGAATTTCAGTTCTCCGAGTGGACTGGCGATAAAGGGAATTAGAGCAATGATTGGTAGGCTCACAGGGGAGGGTGGTGGCAGGAAGGAGGCATGCTAATGCAAATGACTGCTGCTTGTATTGCCGGTGTGGGGCTATCCTGGGATTTGAAGATGGGATGTTATAACAAGGCTGTCATGTAGGGCAGGGTCAGTGGACTGAGAGAGAAGTCTGAATCCACTCAGAAGTGCCACAGAAGAAAAGCCTGGGAAGCCATGGCTGAAAAATCCACCACTGGAGGCACCGTGGAGTCCAGTTCTACTTTGGCCCTCTGGGGCCACACTGATGGACTTGAAGGAATCAGAATCAACTTGAGTGCGAGGGCCTGGCTTTCATCAGTTTGGAGTCGAAATACCCACTCCAACCTTAGAATTTTCGAAATGGAAAGAGAATACTTCATCTAGTGTTTTTTTGTTTTGGGGGGGAGTAGTGTGGGGGGTTGGCACTCTCCCCAGCCTAGTTGGGAATCCTTATTTTCGGATGCGTCTTTCCATGATGAGATGACAGCTTTTATAAATGGCATCCAGAAGAGAGGAAAAGTCACTTTTTTTGGCTACAGAGACCATCCAGCCGCACCCCACGCCAGTGTCCAGATGGGACTGAGAAACTGTGGGCTTTCCCTCCTGCAGGAATGCCCCAGGCTGTTGCCGACTGGGCTGGGAAGGAAAAGCATCAGATGTGTCAGAGGGAAAGCCTCCCTTTTTCCCCTGTCATTTCTTGTCCCACCCTCCCTTCCCCCTGAATAATGTGTTTTCCAGCTCACAGTGAAACAGTCAGGCATCCGGAACTATTTGTTGGGGATCCATTGATTTGTTTCCCCGATGTCCGCTCAGTTGTGTCTGCATATCTGCTGAGCTCTCATGTTAACCTTGGCTGTGGCCTCCTCGGAGGCTTGCATGCTGTCCAACGTCTCTGGTGCTCATGGAGAATGAAGGTGGCAAGAAGAAATGAAGACAGTTGTGTTCCCAAGGAGAGGTGGGGGCGGGGGGAGAATTAGGTTGATTTGTTTTCCTACTTTAAAGCATCCTGGCCTGTGGTTTTAGCTGCTTTGGGCCCTGTGATGCATTAGACTAATTGGATTTCAGGAGGGGGAGAAACCTCTGCTCCATCAAAGTATAAACTTTCACTGCAGCTCAGCAGAATTCCAATCACCTTGGGTCCCTGCGTCTTCTGTCTCTGGATCCTCCCCATTCCCCGTGGGAAACTGCTTTGTGTGACTGGCTGGAAAATCAAAGCACAGACTTGTCCAGAGTGGTTTTGCCAACGACTCTTTCTCCTCTCCTGACCTGGCCTTCTCTGTCTTCACAGTCTCACAGCCACCCTGGCGAGTGTTGGTGCCGCCAGCATCCCCAGTGCCGGACTGGTCACCATGCTGCTCATTCTGACCGCCGTGGGTCTGCCCACAGAGGACATCAGCCTGCTGGTGGCCGTGGACTGGCTGTTGTAAGTGCCTGTGCATGGGGTTCTGCTGGGGAGTGAGTGCAGCTATGTTGTCAAGTCTCTTCTTGGGCTTGTATCTGAGGCTTAAAACCCATCATTGGTGTTACTTCTCCTTTTAACAAGTCATACTGTGATAGAATGCCAATCTCACTATGATGAAAGTGACCGAGTAGAAAAAGTGAAAATAACAGGAGAGATGAGGAAAAGGATCTAGTATTTGGGAGGTACCATGAGACATTTCATGCATTTTCCATGGACTCCTTGGACTCGCCCTGTGGTGTCTGTTGTTATTGCTCAGCATGGTGGGAGCAGCCCCAGCTCATGCAGATCTCATGCCCAGTGGCCAGAAACCCTGCCTCGTCCTGGACCAATCCCCCCCCACCACCCTCGTTGGACTGAACCCATGTAAGCTCTTGGGTTGTTGTTGGCTCGCTTTCAGAAGTAGATTACCAGGCCTTTCCTCCGCATAGTGTTTGGCCCTGAAACCTGTTCAACATCATAGCAACCCCACACTTCCATTGACAGCCATATGGTGACCTTGCATGCAGGGCCATGGGGAGAATGGAACCCAGTTCCCCTGCTTGAAAGGTGAAAATCCGTCCACTGGATCCTCCATGGTATATGTTCAAGATGATCGAAGCAAGAACCAGGGAGAGCAGATCTCTCATCTGGGGGCACAGCAGAGGTGGTGGGGTCAGCTCCAGGCCACTCTCCTTAGCCTGCATGGCCTCCCATTCAGCAGAGGCCGGGGGTCAAGAAGGCTGCGGAAGATAAGCCTATTCAGGACCCCCTGGCACTGCGTGCCAAGCAGATCATTTGGGGGGAGGGGGTCTGGGTGTCCCTCCCCACCCGGATTAAAACAAACAGAACAAAAAGCCTCAGTGGGCAAACCTGGAGTGTTGGCAAGGCCTCAGCATGCAGGTCCTCTAGCATCAGTCTTTCTGCTATTGTGGCCTTGATCTTCTTGACCACATTTCCTCTCAAGTCTGATGGGTAGGAGGCATTCCGTGAACCTTTCAAGATCCTGCCATCTTCTGATCTCCCTGTTACGGGGAAGAACGGGAGGACTGAGACGTTCCCATGCACCCATATGGGCGCTCACATGCTCCCACTCACCCAGGTAAGCAGGGCATGCTAAGTTGAGGGTTAAGAGAGACCAGCAGAAGGGAGCTGGTGGAATGAAAAAGGCATGATACACTCGGGTTGACCATAGTCATGAAGTCATCTCCGAGGAAACGACTCCAGGCTGGAGCTGGGAAGGAAGGAGCAGCTGAAGACTTATGTAGCTCAGGCTTGGAGACCACATGGAGGGAGGGCAGGGCAGGACAGGGCAGGGGGGAGAAATGGGGAAGCAGGAGCCCTCAGTATGGTCTCTGCACTTCCTGTCTACTGGACAGGTCCTTCCTCTCTGGGCTTTCACAACCTTCAGGGTGACAATGGGACAATAACCTATTGGTCTGCAAGCAGGAGTCTAGTCAGTGCCCTTGAGGGTCCTTGTAGGTCAGAGACCCAGAGTCACTTTCTACTGGTGATGGATGTTTGTCTATGGTAAGCATGAATGTTCCTTTTAAGCAGAAAAGCGCAAAGGAGAGAAAGGATCCTGGGAAAATGTGCACAGGGGTCTTTAGCAAGGTCAGGTCTGCTTTGAATTAGTAATGGCGCCACATTTTTTCTCGCTAGCAAGTAGAGCCCAGGGAACAGTCTCTTTCTTAGTGGCCATTCATGTGCTTTGGGGGTGCAGGAGGAGAAATGTGTGGTTAAGTGCAGGGCACGCTAGCAGTCCCTAAGACAAGTCATCCCAAAGGAAGAGTTATGATCAATCAAAGTGGGGTATCCTATCCCTGCTATCCTCTCTCCTCCCCCCCAACCTTTTAGACAAGGATTGTAAGAGTTCATAACTCCAGCAATTTTCCAGCATAAAACCGAACAAAGCCTGCAGTGACATTTAATGTGCCATGGAGTTTGCCAACTGCTGGACACCAGCCATCCTCATTACTGCCCGTCAAGCCCTGGATGCCTTTCAGCGGGCAGGCTCAGCAGCTGTGTCAATGTCGGGGTAATAACCTCAATTCTGGAGCCCTGGAAAGGTTCAAGTCTTGGAGCACCAGATGGGCGGGTCTGGTAAGACCAGAATCTCCCTGGAGCCCAAGGACCTCTTTGTGCCAGGAATCCTTCAAAGATATTTATGAATTCTCACCGACACACCCTCTCCTTCTCTCTGAAGGAGACAGGATAGGGTGGAAACAGGGAGCTGGAGCCAGGGAGAGGTGATAAATACTTGAGTTTGGCTGCAAGTGGGAAGTGGAGAGCCAAGAGGCTTTAAGTAGCCCATGACCCATTGTCCCGGAAGGTCTCCTGGGGAAGGCGTGTCTCAGGTCACAATAGCTCATTGGAGGAGCAAGTGAGAATGACACTGGGGAAGAAGACTGGATCACCCCCCTAGATCGTTCTTGGTGCTGTTGAGTCCACTGCAACTTCAAATGAGCTCAGGAAGCAGAGGAGACCTGACCCGTTCAACTCTCTGGGCCGTGGTCTCCACAGGAGCAGATCACAAGGATCTGCCTCAACAGACCCACTGGGCGTGTTCGAACTGCCACCTTTGAGTTAGCAGCCAAGCTCTCCATGGTCACACCACTTTTGGGGAGAGCATCTAGGAGTGTCCTTTTAAGAAGCTCCCACCCCACTGGAGAGACTCTGAGGCTGCCCTCATGCGAGTTCCACCCTGGAGGGAACAGACTGCTAGGCATTGGAATCTTCTGGAAGGCTTGTTAAAACACAGGAATCCTGGGTCCCACCTCCCGAATGGTCAGGGCTGCATCCTGAGCGGGTGCATTTCTAACAGGTTCCCAGGTGTTGGCGGCTGCTGCTGCTGCGAAGCTGTCCTCAAGGGGCACTGACTTAGGGACAGGAGAGTAGAGGTTGCCGGGATGTGGCATTTGAGCACCTCTGCTCATCACCTATGTTGAGAATTTCTGTAGCCCTCAGCAAAATAGACTGAATGGCTGCAGTACTCTAAGAGCTATCGTGTTTGCACATGAATAGCATGTGCATTACATGGGTTCTACAGGTCATACAGCCCACCCCCACCTTTGCTTCCCGTGTGTGCTGTGCACCATCTTTACTTGTGCAAGTGTTTGTGTACATTATATTCAAAAGACAGCAGTGCTTCACACGCTTCCATTAGACACGATTCCAAACACTTTGCATGGACTTATTTAAGCTTGGCACCCAGTTAGTTGGCAGCTAATAGAACTAGTCCTATTTTAGAGTTGAGGCTCAGAGGAAGTAACTTATCCCAGTATATTATTGGTAGTCACCATCCATAAGATGGGCCTATGCACAAAGAGAACCGGCCATTGTGTTGTCATTGGTTCATCTTTCAGCCGATTGCCAGACTTCTCTTCCTAGTCTGTCTTAGTCTGGAACCTCCACTAAAGCCTGTTTAGCATCAGAGAAGCATGCAAGTTTGCACTGATAGTTAGGGAGTGGCTGCACTTGCAGCTACTGATTGGCTGTGCTGGGATCCAAACTCTGGATGCCTGGAGTTTCTTGGCATGCTATTTGCATGAATATATACACATGCACTCATCTGCTGAATGTTATAGATGAGTAATAGAGTCCAGGTGACTTAGTAATTAGAGAGCTCTGCTGCTAACTGACCAGTCAGTGGAGGAAAGATATGGCAATCAGCTTTCAGAAGAATTTACAAGGCTGAGCCCCAGTGGCGTAGTGGTTGTGTGCGGGACTGTGACCCACTGGGTTGGCGGTTCAAATCCAGCAGCAGCTCTCTAGGAGCAAGGCTAGGCCTCCTCCCACCAGAGGGCAGTGATGCCCTCCCCCCTCCAAAAAAGAAAAATATATAGCTGTCAACGATGAAATATGCAACTTTCCTCTAGGTCTTAAAGGCTTTCCCTCTCACTATCATGATCCCAATTCTACCTTACAAATCCGATTAGACCAGAGGATGGACACTGGTACCGATAGGAACCAGAAACACAGAGAATCCAGGATAGATGATTCCTTCAGGACCAGTGGTGAGAGTGGTGATACCAGGAGGGTGGAGGGAAGGTGGAGTAGAAAGGGGGAACTGATTATAAGGATCTACACATAACCTCCTCCCCAGGGTATGGACAATAGGGAAAAGGGTGAAGGGAGACATCAGACAGTGTATGATATGACAAGACAATAATAATTTATAAATTATCAAATTTTGTGAGAGAAGGGGGAGTGGGGAGGAAAGGGGAAATGCCAAGAGCTTAAGGAGAAAGAAAATGTTTTGAGAATGTTGATGGCAGCAAATGTACAAGTGTGCTCTGCATACAATGGATGGATGTTTGGATTGTGATGAATTGTATCAGCCCCCAATAAAATGATTAAAAATATATTTACAGCCATGAGAACCCTATGGAACATTTCCACTCCATCCCAAAGGGTCACTCTGAGTGGGAATTGACTCATAGCACTGGCTTTGAGTTTGCGGATTTTCTGGTGGGAAAGTAGGCCAATCCCTCCCTCCGCCACAAACAAACAAGCCCACAACTGTGGGGTCAATGCTGACTCCTGGTCATGATTCATCGTGATCCCCTGTAGACTTCTGGGACTGTAATCATTGACAGGAGTAGAAACCCAGTGTTTCTCCGGTTGAGCTCCTGGTTTTGAACTGCTGACCATGCAGATTGCAGCCCAGTGCATAGCCACTTCACCCCCAGGACTCCTATTCCCTTTACATCTCTCCAAAGGCTCTTACTTCAGACCCTGGCGTGCTAGGGCTCTACTCTAGAGACTCACCATCCATCTAACAAGTCTTTTGCTTTGATTTCACACTTTTTCTGAGGTCTCCTGCTTTCTATATCTTACCCTCTCTCTAATATGTGTCAGCCCAAGCATGGACTGTGGCCCCTGTGGTGTCGTGTCCCCCACTACCACCAAGTATCCTTAATTGAAGGAAGTGTAGTTGCAGGTAAAGGGGAGTTCAGAAGGCCATAGCTCTGTATCCTGCCCTGGCATTGAGCCCACTCGGGCCCCTCGGAACTCTACAGGACCGAGTAGAAGTGCCTTTGTGCATTTCCAAGACCGTCAATCTTTATGGGAGTAGAAAGCCTCATGCTTCTCCCTTCCAGGGAAGGGTGGTTTCAAATGGATGTGTGTGTGTGTGTTCCACAAGAAAACAAAGACCAATCAAGCTCATTGCCACGAGTGGAGGCTGACTCAGTGCCAGAGAACAGGGTGGAACTGACCGCATGGTTTCCCAAGACTCTACCCATTAGCAGAAGAAAGCCCGTTTTTCTCCCTTGGAGTGGCTGGTGGTCTCAAACATTGGACCTTGCGGATTGCAACTCCTAACCACTACACAACCACAGGAAGTGGCCCCACAGAATGGCCTAGGTACCAAAAAGAAGAAGTATTAGATGGGGTGGAGGCCCCGGAAGGGAAGTGCATCGCTATACTTTTTAGGCGGACTTAAAACAAATGAACAAATCTAAACCTGCTACTGTGGAATTGATTTCAACTCATAGCAGCCCTAATGGAGTACATCATTTGAGGGAGTGCACGTCGTTCTCCCACAGAACAGCTGATTGGGCGGGACCACTGACCTTGAGGTGAGTAGCCCAATGGCTAGCCCATTGCACCACCAGGGCTCCTAATAATGGTAATGATATAAATGTGCAGCGATCAACAGATCACTTCGTACCAAGCACGATGAGAAGGCTTTTTCTGTGCGGGGGAACAAATAAAAGTTGGCAGAAGACCTCACATATGACAAAGACTCAGTACATGTTAGCTGTTAGGATTTTCCCACTCTCTGTGGGGATAGAGATGACTTTTCATATTTTATAAATGAGAAAACTGAGCTGGAAAGGCCGTCACTTGTCCTGGTGGAGACAGGATTGCCTCTTATGTTTAGACACAGAGCTCATAGTCTTCACCAGTATTTAGATGGGTGCCCCTTCTCTTCCCTCACCCCATGTGGCCCTAAATTCTAGTCTCTCAAGCCACAGATCTGACACCTCCGGTGACCCCTTTTCTGCCCCACGGTGGCCCTAAACATAGGAGCCCAGTTCCCTGCCTTCTGGGAGATGGACAAGTTAGTTGGTGCCTGTTAATGCTAATCCAAATCATATGGAATGGGCAATGTCTGACTTCTTTAGACCTAGGGACATGACAATCTCATGGGGTTCAACCCAGGACAAGAAATCAGACAAGTCCTGGGTGATCCTCGCTTTCATTCTTCTGTGAGAATCCAAACTTTTAGACTATCTCACCATCTTCCTGCCAGAGACAGAAAAAGCACCTTGAGAAGTGCTCTACCTTCCAGGGAGCGAGACATGGTATCTCGCTGTGAAATAACTGAGGAACAATCTTGGGATACGGGTGGGCCCCAAAGGAAAGCTCTGTCATCTGTAGAAATCCCTTCCATTAAAGACATACTCCTAGACCCGTCCCACTCCCACTCTAGATGTACAACTTCTAGACCCAAGGAGGGTGCATCGAACTCTAAACTCCCTGCCATCGGGTTGTTTGCTGATTCACCAAGCACTCAAAAATTATGCCCACCATGTAGCCAGAAAGCTCCCAAGGTCAACTTGACAGGTGTGAGTGACCTGGGCTGGTTGTTAAAGACACAAAAGTTGTTGTCTTTGGAAGCTCTTTTTAGTCTGTCAAACAATGCCTCTGGGTTTTACAACCTCATAAATTTCCATATCCTGCTTTGGGCAAGAGTTGGACTTCCCCAGAAGTGGTCAAATGTTCCCTGGTGGTTCTGGGTAATCTGCTCTATACTATTTCCAGAAAGGGAGCTACCGACAGAGAAGCCATGGCTTATTTACTAACGGGGCGTTCTGGGAACTTTCCTACCATGCTTTATGCCAGAGGATCCTGGCATGATAGGGTTCGAATCTATTACATTAATCCAAATTAATACTTCTATTCATATTTTCATATATACTATGACTTCTTATTGCTTTACTTTGAAATTTGTCTTCGCAAACTTGCCCTTACCTCCTTTGGGCCTCATGGACTCCTGACTTTTCTTCTGTAGGGATGGGATAAGTCTCCCTCCCCCCTTAAAGCCATGGCCTTCTTGAGCCTGCTCTGAAGCTCATTTCTTTCATTTTTCTAGGCTCCGAGCTTCATCCATCATTCCTGCCTCTCTGTATCTTTCTTTTCTACACTTCTGTTGATGTCCTCTCATTATGGTTCCAACATGTTCAAGTCTGAAAATCAGACTTGATTTTCAAATCTGAAAATCTCCTCTTAATGAACTTTCTCCCTCCATCCTCTATTTCTTTCTCCCTCCATCCTCTATTTCTCCTCTTCATTAGTTGGGGTCTCCCTTTCTTCATTTCTCAGTCAAACATCTGCTCACTGGTTTCTGTTCCAGTCTCTGGACTGAAACTGCCTTTGCTGGGCCAACAATGAATCTCCCCCTGCTGATACTACCATGAGGCAATCCTCTTCCTGGTTTTACTTGACTTCTGATCACTCATGAGCATTGTCTGTTCTTGAAACATGTTTTCTTTCATTTATGAAACTCTAGATTCATGCGTCTAGTTTCCTCCCCCCCTTTTCAGACTCCTCTACCTCTTCCTCTCTCCCCACCCCACTCCTCTTGTTGAGGAGGAGAAAATGTACAAATTTGGGCTTCTGAAATGTTCAACTTGCTTGTCTGCTGTCCTCACTTTGTGTATGCTCTGAGGGCGAGCACAAACACCTTGGTGGCATCCCTGCCACCTTTTCACTCGACATCTGAATGGAACTTCTAGGTCTCTTCAGTCCATATTCCCAATCACCTCTTCTTCACTGGCTCACTGGTCTCACACTTAACATGTTTCAATGGAAACCATAAACTTCCATATTCTCACAGATCACACCCCACCCTATTGTAGGTGAAAGCAGAAACCTGAGAGAAATCATCTCTCTTTTTAGTAGTCAATCAATCCCCTCCTCTCTCTTATGGCAGTCTCAAACCCATCTTCCTCTGTGTCACCATGTCCTCACCAACTGACTTTCTCATCCTGAGGAAGGTTCCCTGAAGCAGAAGGGTGAGAAAGAGTCTTCCAAGATGAAAAGTTGCTCCAAGGACTCAGAATCCAGCTCTGATTTCTGTTTTTTATTGGCAGCATCTTCCAGGAGGAAGCAGAAAGGCAGCAGACTTGACAAGTGTCTTTAAAGATGGACTTGGGAACCAGGGCAGATTCCTCCCCATGAAGCTTCTATGTTAATTATTAGTCTCTCGTGAGAAATAGATTTGATAACAGCAGCAAGCATTTCTTTTAGGTGTTTGTTCCAAATAAGAATACAGATTCTCCATTAGCTAGCACTTAATCTTACTACGCCTGTGTTATTTAAATTGAAGGCTAGAGAGTCCAGGCTGAGAATGTTCCATGACATCTTGTGTTAGTCTGGGTCAACTAGAGAAACAAATACATAGACTCGCATATTAACATAAGGGTACAGTTTATATACAAGAGGAATGGGACATTGAGAAAGCATTCCAACCTAGTCCAGTTCAAAGCCATAAGTCTGATATTAGCCCATATGCCCGATATCAGTCTATAAAGTCTCCTTCTGACTCATGAAGTCACAGGCTAGTGGGTGCAGAGTCCCGGCACCAGCAGGGGTCTCCCCATGACTCCTCACTTCCAGGGCTCAGGGACTTCAGGGCTTCCATCAACAGCATCCTGTGGTGGTAGAAGCAACTCAGTGCTGGCAGGGGTCTCCACGTGGCTTCTTCAGTTTCAGAGGTCTGGTTCCCTCAGGACAAGGCTGTGTGGCCTCTCTAGCTCCCCCTGCTCCTCGGATGCTGCCATCTTGTCTTGTCCACCATTCATCTTCTTAGAGACTGACTCCCAACAACTGGAGAGATAGCTTTTCATCTTCACGAGGAAAATATTGTGAGATTTCCCAGAAGTCTTAGGAAAAAGCTATGCCCACATGAAAGCATCATTGGCTACTCAATGGCTATCTCCAGATTAACAGGCTAGACTCCACCCCTACATCTCCATCATGAAATTAATATAAGCACATGACTGCCATACATCTTTACCTAAAATTCCTCCCCTTCTTTTGTTTTTACTTCTTTCCTTTCTTTTTTTCCTTCTTCCCACCTTCCTTTTTCCCTCTCTCTATTTTTTCCTTCCTTCATATGATTTTCCAGCATTCTTCTTTATAAGGTTTTGACTATCTAGAAACATGTCCCAAAGGACTTTTCACACTTATGGATGAAGACAAATTCATTATTAAGAACTTTATTGTCTTTTATGGCTTGACTTTCTAAGAGGGATCGTTATTAGACATCTTTTTTCTTTTCCTTTCCTTCAAATTAGAACTTGGGACATAAAATTTGCCAAGGATTTTTTAAAAATACTTTTTGATTCAAGAGGTATCCTGGAAGGGTTAATAAGTTGTTGATGAGGAGGAAGTAATAAGAACAAGATAAAATCGTTGGAATTTTCGGAGACACAGAGTCATGATGCTTATTAGTCAATGAGCACATCACGACTGGGTTCTTTATCCAGCAAGATGGGGGACTGTGGGGAGGAGTGGGGCGGCGGGGGGGGGAGGCTGGGGTATAAAGGCAATGATACTTCCAACTCTTACAAAAAATGAGCTTTCTTTATGAAGAATTCTCTCTTAATTTTCTAGCATTGCTATAAAAGAAATACTATGACTGGGGAGTTTTAACAAAGAGTAACTTATTGTCTTATAGTTCAGGAAACTGAATGTGCAAATTCAGGGAAATAGCACTCGGGAAATGCTTTCTCTTTGGTGTCAGCTTAGGAAGAAGGTCATTGTCTCCTTTTGATGTCTGTAGACAATGTTCTTGGAAATCTTTGTCTCGGTATCAGTCATGGTGAAATCTCTATTTCTCCTTGGTCTAGAAGTTTTTTCAGCATGTTCATCCTAAGCTAGAGACCTAGTGGCCTAACGGCTGGTCAGCAGTTTGAAATCAGCGCTGTGTGAGTGAGAGATGAGTGAGGCTCTCTCTTTCCATAAATATTTACAGTCTTGGAAATGCCTGGTGCATTTCTATCCTGTCCTGTAGTGTCTCCAGAATGGACGTGATGGTGGTGAGACTCTAGGTCTGAAGGACATGCTCCACTCCTGGCTCTTCATAGTGGTAATGAAATCTTTTTTCCTCTTTCTTTTCTTTCCTTTTATCTCTTATAAGATCAAGAGGGTGACTTGAGCCTGGGATGTGGTGACGAGAAAAGATGGGACTTGAGTTGTGCCCTCTTGTAAGGTTGTGATTAAAAAAAAAATTGTGATTCAAGATACCATTCACCCTAATCTTGCCTCAATAACAGAGGTTTGAAACTAACACATATCACAAAATAGAAGATAATTGTATCATATTAAAAATTGAAGGACAACTACACAATCCTGGAAATCATGCCCTAGTCAAATTGACATTTATTGAGGAGGTGGGCAAAGTTCAATTGATGACAAGTTACCAGGTTGTTCATTTTTTCCATTAAGCATATTACAATCAAATAAGTGGGGGTAGTCTGAAACATCCAAGGAACAATTCAAGCCAGAAGGAATTGCTGGACACAGGTAAGAGTGACTGAAACCTGGCTATTAATTTTGAAGTTTGGGCACATGATAGGTCCCCTCAAATTCCTTCCTTTCCTTTCCACTACCTCCTCCTCCTTTTCCTTGCCTCTTGTTTATTGAGTTTTTATCATTCATCAGCCTTACCTTGTCCCCTTTACTTTTCCCACAAGTCTGCCATAGAAGCTTGATTATTGGCTTAAGTTGGCATACAAATAAATCAAGATTGGGGTACATACAAAATTGAGGTAACTTGCCCTAGCGTCTCTCAGATTCTAGACATCGACCTCATTGCCTCCATCTTGTATTGCTTTCTCATTAAGCATTTTTTGTTCTTTGTTCCTAGGGACAGGATGAGAACTTCTGTCAATGTCGTGGGTGACTCATTCGGTGCTGGAATTGTCTACCATCTCTCCAAGTCTGAGCTGGATTCCATTGACTCCCAGCATCAAGCGCATGAGGACATTGAAATGACCAAGACCCAGTCCATTTATGATGACATGAAGAGTCATAGGGAAAGCAACTCAAATCAGTGTGTCTATGCAGCACACAACTCTGTCATAGTAGATGAGTGCAAGGTACCATTTCCCTTTTTGGATATTGAGACCTGTATATAGTAGTGCATGCTCAATTTCTTACCAAAAAAAACACAAAAGCCCTGCATGTATTATTGTCATATTTATTTTTCTAGAGTCACGTAACCCATGCTTCTATGAGTCCCAGATCATCTAACTCTGTGTCTAATATGGCCGGAAATCCATAAGACTAACAATGAAAGAGCCAATCACTTGCTTGTTTACTCAACATGGTATAAAACAACATTCTGATACCCATGTTCACCCACTTCCCTGATGAAATTTTTCTAATATTTTCCCCAAGAACTAGTGGATATCAGAACTTTACTGAGTATCAAATATTTTATGCCTCAAGCAAAAGACCAATGGAACTCTCTGGCATCATCTGATTTGTAATACACAGGTTTTTCTCCTTATTGTACATCATGTCCAAAAGATACCCTGGTGTCCACAGAACTTTGCACAGCTCTCATTCAGTTTGAATTTTGACCGATTAGTCACTTTGCTCCAAGAAGGAGAAACCAATTTCAAGTAAAGGATAACTGTCCTTCAGGACATAAAGACTTAAACCAAAAACAAAGAGAAGGAAGAGAATTGGGCTGGTACAAATGGCGAATGTTCTTGGATGCTAATTGGTTGGAGGGTCAAGTCAACCTGGAAACACCTTAGAAGAAAGACCTAGTAATTTACTTCCCACAAAATTCTGCCTCTGCAGACCCTGTGGAACACAGTTACAGTATGGTAACAACAGGGTCACCCTGAATCAGAATGGACTCAATGGCAACAAGTTTGTCCACTTTGTACATAACCTGGAAGCACTATCGTTCCTGCAACAGGGTGTTCTGGGCTCTCCTGCAAGCCATTGGGTGCTAAAAGCTACAAGCTTGATGGGTTCTGTCTGATCTTCTCTGTAACTAACCTTACATTTTCAAAGACATATGGTCGTGACCAGAGTGAAGCAAACTTGGAGAAACCTGGCAGGTGAACAGAGAGACCACACTGAGGGTTTGTTTGCTAAAATGGTTACAGACAGCAACTGGGAACAATCCCACCTCAATCCTGGTGTCTTCCAAGTCTCCAGTTCCTGCAGATAAGCCCTCCCTCAGTCAGTAGTTGATTTCTTTATGAATGACTTCTGGGTCTTCCCAAATAAACACAATGACTCCGACCAGGCAACTAAGGGTAACACAAAAGCAAGTCTTTTTTTTTTTTAATCAGATTGAGGAAGATGTTCAGAATTCCAGGGGACCATTCACAGTCCATGGCTCAGACTCTCTGTATCAAGTCCATGTGTCGGGAACTCACACTGGGAGCACAGATCAGAGAGGGAATTCACCCATCTAGAAGTAATTGCATTAAGGAGTTTTAATCAAAATTATTCAAGTTGTTAGATGATGTACTTAAAAAGGCCACCTTTATTCTTCTCCTGAAAAGTTAGCATTTCCCACATTTGGATGAGTGGGTTGGATTATTTCCCATCAGAATAGCAGTTTGGGACCAGGGGCGTATTGCCTGCAGGCTAAGAAGATGTGCACTGCAAGGGCAAGCATTCCTGTGGACTGGCTTCATGCTCTGCTCTAATTAGCAAGGATTTGTTACATGTCTTGTAGGCTTTAGTTGCATGTCCTGTCTCGTTTCGGTGACCTGCGGTATCTGGACACTTACTGAGTTTGGGTTGAGTGTCCGTTACCTTCAAAACCTCTCATTAGGCACTAAGGTCAACAAGATGAATCTGTAATGTTGTAGTGGTGATAAGATTTGAACTCAAATTGATAATCATACAAAGAGAAAAAAGGGATTAAGGGAAAACAATAGTTGCACGTATATGGATATCTAGATTTGCAGTGCATCTAAGAGTAGACATAGCATTTATTTGCCTATGGTGTCACCTTTTGGGCGGGGTTGGCCTGGGGGCAGGGAGGGCTTTTCAGCCGACTTTTGCATAAGACTTGCTTTGCTAAAAAGTAGACTGACATGGAAGTACTTTTGATTTCATACTTCCCTGAGTATATTTTTTTTCTTAAAGGCTATCAAGATTATCTGGAGATGTTTGTTTATTTTTAATCAAAGCGATTCAAAGGAAATGTGTCCTAGCATAGTGCCCGGCATAGTGCCTGGCAAACAGAAGTGCTCAAGAAACAGTTGCAGGAGGGCTCCTTGTAGCATCTCCATCCCTGGATTTGTTGTTTAACTGAACCTTTGGCCTGCACCGTTCCAGAGCTACAGCAGTTCAGCCTCGTTTTTACTAAAATTTACCCACAGACTTCATGGTAAATGAGCATTTAGTTAGTCAAGGTGATCAGGTCATGGAGCTGGTGAGAGTGGCCAGCTTGGTTTGCAGACCATGGTAGCGGTTTGTGTTTTTAGGGAGGCGTTGGGCTCCACTGAGTGAAACGTCATTGCTGTACAGTGTTACTACCCTGGCACTCAGAGAGTGAACTCTGCCAACCGACATGGGAAGGAGGTACCCAGAGCAGTGGAGATGAATTTACTCCCTTTCCCAGAATTTCTGTGTCACTTCTACTCATTCTTTTGAACTTCCTTCTGGTCAATTCCCAACCTCTTTGTTTCTAGGTTTTAAAAAAAAGCATACAAAAACTCAACTGGGGGCCATCATGTGATTACTGACAGCCCCTCTCCTTCTTGTGTCCCCCTGGCCTTGGTGAAGCTCAGGGGTGCAGTGGTTAAAGAGCCCAGCTACTAATCTACAGGGGGGTGGTTCAAACTGCTCTGCAGGTCTGTGGGAGAAAGGTAGGGCATGGTGCTTCCGTCAAGATTACAGCTTTGGAAACCCAACCCGGAAGTGCTGCTCTGCCCTGTGGCATCGATGGGAGTCAGCACCATTCGATGGCAGTGCGGCTGCTGCCTTGCTTATTTCCCTGGTGACTGGGACAGAGGGAGTGGGATAGGTTCCACAGTGTCCTTTTGCTTGCCCAGGAAAGGCGATGCCAAGAAAGTTAGGCCAGTTGCCTGGGAAGCATCAATCCGACAAGGAAGAAAGCTCCCCCATGTGCTCTCTGGTTCTTGCAAAGGCACCACTAATGTGATTTATAATTTTGTGCTGCTACTGTCCTGGTTCATGATTGGAAGCCAAATGGGCACCTTCAAGGTCATGGTGAAAGTCAGCTTTCTCCAGAGAGTCTCTCTCTGGCATCTTTCTTGCCTGTTCACTGAAGGGGAACCAACTTTGCTGATGCTCTGGTCAAGACTTGAACCACTCCAAGCATTGCTATGTGACACTGACCTCTCTGTTTTCAAAATCATGCCTGATTATAGCCATTTCAAGTCATGCAATAGCTGTGTGAACGTCATCAGCGTAACTGCATGAGGAGCAATCATTGCTTATTGCAGACTGTCTGAAACAAACAAACAAACAAACAAACAAACTTGGTGGCTGGAGGAATGAATGGCCTATCTTTTCATTTGCTTGGTTTGTGAAGGGCACTTGGTTTTCTGTTCCTAGCATGTGGTGTGTGCTCTTAATGCATGCATTTCATTTCCACATGGGTAAGAATGTCAAATTTCTTTCAAACATTGCTGCATTTGTCATGTCTCCATATCCTAATGCTTCCATAAATCCAGTCTCTCCATTATGTGGAATATCAGTCGTGGGTTTAAGTTTGCACATGACGTTGAGGACAGACAGATGGAAGGTAAGCTAGGAGAATAACTTAGAAATGGCGACGGAAACCTCCCCTCCTCTGTAAGGGTTCAGTTCACTTTGAGCCAAGGAAACAGGATGCAGACTGCCTGGTGGTTACATATCATTACAAAATACTTGCATTGGAATAATTTAGGGACACAATGTCGCTGATCTCAGGCTTTTAAGCCTTCTCCCTCAAAAGAGAAAAAGAAAAGAAAAAACAAACAAAAAACCCAAATCTTGAACACCTGGACAGTTTGCTTGATAGAGCCAAACCACTGGGATTTCTGGTTTTAAAACTGGGCATAAGTAGAAACCTCCTGGCCTCATGGCAACTGAACCCTCCCCATGCATGAGTAGAACAAACGAGCTACCTAGTCTGGAGTTGTTCTCTGTGGTTGTATGGAGTAGCACGCACGCGGACTGTATTCCAAGTAAGGCCTGAGCTAGAGGGCTTGGTCTCTGAGCAATTAGCTACCCCTTCGGCCTGAAAAGCATGGCAGAGATGACTGCTCATGTTGCCCAGTAATCCCTACTGAGGCCAGCATGTGCATTTTAATATTCCCAAGTGGACGCTGAAAACCAAGAGAGGCTCAAAGCCAATTTGGAAGGAACAACATTTAAAACAATATTTAAGGCGTACAATACAGCCCCGTAACTAGTGCTCCTCCACATAACCCATGCATTTGGGGGTATTTTTTTCTGGTTCATGGCCTATAAGTTGGTTGTTGATGATAATTATTTTCAGGTCACTCTGGCAGCCAATGGAAAGTCAGCTGACTGCAGTGTTGGTGACGAGCCCTGGAAACGTGAAAAATAAGAATGTGACTCTCAGCAAAGCTTTGAATAAACTCCCCAGCGTGTCTTATGCTAAAAGAGGATGTAAAGATTAAACAAGCTTTCTTTTTAAAAGGAGAGGGGGGAAAGGAAATCCACACATATTTCTATGTTTACTTAATCTGTTAGCTGAGGCTTAGAGGAGCTGTTGTGCATTGGCGATGATAGGCACAATGCTGTCTTTGCCAAATAATGCTTCATAACCATCTAATTCTTTCACTTGTATTATTGTTTGAATGGATGCTGCTGGAGGAGGCCGTTTGAATTGAAGACACATTCTTGCCAGCTTCCCTTCTCTCTCAAGATGCAGAAATGTGGATGCTCTTTTCCCAGGGGACAAGACTGCAGAGGTGTGGTACACTCCAGGGACTCGGGATAACGAGCAAACACACAGTGTGTTATTCCTTAAAGTATTCTCCATGTCTCGTCTCGTGATGCACAAAAGATTCTTTCAGAAGCCTCTAGAAGTTATTTCTTTTAAATGTCTTGTAGAGTTTGGCACATGTGTTGATTCAAAGCAAGCATCTGTCTTAGGCAATGCTCACAGTCTATCTTTTGTATCCTCTTGAAGTTAAACATTTCCAAGTTTTAGCGGGAGCTATAATCTTAAAATCAATTGACCATGGAGCTCACTGCATCTCTGCCACAGTTCTAGCTAGTTGTGTGAATAATTAAGTTCAAGATATGTTTAGAATTATTGATAAGTATGATCATGGATTAGGAAGTAATTTACATTTAACCACTACATATACATTGATAAAAAGAAAGCACAGGCAATATAAATGTTAACCAGATTCATAACGACAAATTTGCTTATACTTAATGTGCACTTAGCTGCCATGGTGGAATGATGAGATGGTTTATCTCTGTTTCACTTTTTGTCTGTTTCTTTTGCCCATAATATTCTTGTTGGGGCTCCTTAAAAAAGAGAGAGAGACATGTTTAATCCCTAAGGGGTTCAGTCACATTCTCAGCAACCTAGAAGGTCGAATCATCACTCTCTCCTCACATATGGAGAATAGCTGTGTAGGCTGTGTATCTTTTAACCATCTCAAGACTACAACAACAACTTTTCATTTTTGTAATATACAGAAAGCTTTTTGTTATGTTCTGTCAAAGTGCACCATTGGAAGTAGAACCAATCTTCTTCTCCCATCTCCTCTATGTAAAGGAATAGAAAACAAACGTGCAAAATCCCATAAAGGTGACAGTGCAGTGACTGAGTCCAGGTGGCCTTCGACTATGAAATGAGATGACTCTACATAGCTTAGCATAGACCTTTTCAAGACTATGAAGGTTAGAAGGAATAAACCATCTTTACTTGGAGAAGCTAAATACCTTGCAGACTGGAGACCACCCAGAGAACTCATATTGATTAATCATACCATGAATTCTTCTATGCAAGTGAAATGTTTTAGTGTCTCTAGCATCATTTACTATTGAATAACCCAAAGTATTTTCCTAGGTTGCTGGTTAGGAAATTTGTTGAGGACTTGAGCATGAACCCCTGTGAAATAAAGCACCTTTATTTCACTCTAAGGAATCTGTGGACCTTGGTCCACACATGGGAGGAGGGTATTCATGAGCAGTCATAAAATGCAAATTCCCTGAGGAAAGAGTATTTGGGGACATCACATACCCTTCATACTTCATACCTATATTGCCTACTCTTTCTGATTCCTCTCTTACAACTGAGACTCCTTTGGAACATACAAGACATAGTTGTTTTTTGCCTCTTAGCCTCAAGTTCTTTTTGGATAAGGATGGCTGCTGATCAGTATTACACCGCCCCCCCCCCTTTATTGTCCTTAAAAACAGCATTGGTCATAATTTTCATTAAACACCAAGTTACCAAGGTGGTGAAGGATATGCTGAAAATTAGTAACAGAAAATACATCCTTTAGAGCAGACACTGTGGGCCCAGCAGACCTGGATTAGTTGTGAAACTATTAAACATGGCCTTAACTGATGCTCCCAGGAACGTCCTTATGAGTAGAATGCTCTTGTTCAACTTTTTATGAGTTTATTACTTTTGTTGTTGAAGTCCAGCTTCATGCTTGAATATTTCTCAATAAGTGGTCAATTCCTGAATCCCAATGTGCACTTCCAGAGAATTAGCTTCCTAGAACTCTGCTGAAAGGTCCTGCCAGTTTGTTTTAGCTTCCACTTTTTTCACCTAGCTACCCTGTTAGCTTCTAAGTATATAGGGAGACAATATGTTCAAAAGAAATGGCGCATCGCTCTTAACAGAACAGGCTATTTTGATTTGAGACTCTATGCAGTAAGTCTCATAAAGATATCCTTAGGAAGTCATATTCAACTGGACATGCAATAAATCATATTAAAGATAAGCAATTTCTAAAATTAATGACAATCCAGAATGTGTACATTAGAGCTGACATATGAATATGGACTCTGTTTCATTCTTCCCATGCCACACCTACTAGGGTTTCTCTTGCCCAACATATGTGCCATAAATGCAACGAATGGATCCAGAGTATACCTCTAATGACTTTTTTCTAAATGATATATATATATATCCATATATCCTGCCAGTTATATGTAGAGATTTATATTAGTAGATCCAACACAGATATGAATGCTTGTAACAGTCCTCTAACATTTGATAATGCATAAATATTATATTTCTATACAGACAAAGCAGGTCAGATTCATACACTGCATCCCATTAGAAGACACAGGTCTTTAACTGAACACTTTAGCAATACAGTTTTGTTATATCTCATTTGAGAATCATCTCCAGAGAAACCCAACCAAGTCCATACTGTTCTTTCCCTCCCTTGTTTTTGCCTTTTAGAGAACCCAGATGCAATCCCCATTTAATTATTTACTAAAAATCGAATGGCATTTTATCAGTAACAGCGGATGATCTTTTAAGGTAATGCCTTACCTCAGGGCTTTCAGGATGTGCCTCTGTATGCAAGGAGCCCAGCAGCACAGTGGTCACATGCTCAACTGCTAGGTTGATTAGTGTGGTAAGGTTATCAGTTCACACCTCCCAAGAGTCCCATAAGAGAAAAGGCCTGGTGATCTGCTCCCATCCACGTGTCTGCCAGAGAAAGCCTAGTGGGGGCATGTCTCTTCTGACCCTTAGGGCCACTGTGAGTAGACTTGACTTGGCAGCATGCAGCACCATTCGCATGCAAAGAGCCGCAGAGAAGCAAGATAACCAGTCGGATTGCACAGCCCCTCAATGCAGGGCTTGGGTGGCAGGACCTGCACGAGGTAGCGATCTGATTCATTCCTTGGCTTCATTTTTGCATGTGGAAACACAGCCTGTAGTTTCATTGCCTGATGAAAATTACCATACCCCACAAAAGATAAGTATTTACTTCCCTCTAACAACTAATCAACCTAGGTGTTCATGAAAGCCTAAAGATCGGGTGCCAGAATGTCTAGCTTCTGGATTTAGTTGTGAAAGCGGAGAAAGACTTAGGGGAGATTCAGTTCATGGGGAGATTTATATCCTCTTTGGTGATATCAAAATTTACAATGACCACTTGATTAGGAGATCACAGGCTGTTTCCACTAGTGCACGGGAAGGATAACATTTGCCAATGTGTCTAGTCCAGAAACTTCTCTTAAAAAGGAGAGTGGGGTAACTCATCTACTGCCCTCCAAAGGAAATTCATCTGCTTTTTTCTTTTTTTCTTTTTTGCTAATAGCAGACTTCCCTTGGCTCTCAATAGCAAAAGTTCTATTTTTAATTGTTTCCTTGTGTCAGAGTTAAGGTTTCAACCTGTGCAACAGGGTCCCCTGAAATACAGCAATAAATCTACAGAAGGATGCTCATGTCTCCATAGTTCAGACTCTTGATAAACAAGTCTCAGCAGCACTGGCATCATTGCATGACTAAAAGTATTCCATTGTAACACCCAGTGGGGGTGGTTCTTCCCACGCAACTCCTCCCACCCTTTGGGCCACGCAACGGTCAAGATTGTGCCTTCCTTATGCTCCAGTTCCATTCATTCCAATCCAAGAAAAAGGACCAAATTGGGTTTCTCAGTTGCTGTCATTCTTGCTCATTGCCCAAGAATATCAGGATCTAGGGAATCTCTGAAGTTAGAGTCAAGAGAGCCTGAAAATGAGAGTTTTGTACATTGAGTTGTTGGGGAAAATTCCTGGTCTCATCTGGGGTAATTTCTGGCCAAAACCTAGAAGAGCCACTGAATACCAGTTCAGGTGGATGGCTTTAACAAATTCTTGTTCTCCTTGGGTCAAATGAGTATGAATCTGATGATGTGACATGTTTTGTCTTCCAAGGGAAGGCTCAATTTCCTTCTCTTCCTTTTCCACTGATAGTTGCTGCTGCTTAAGAAATGACTTACACAATAAATGACCAAATACATTAGCACAGGGGTTAGCTTTAGAATCGATGGCAGGGAAGTTTAATTGGATAGTATATTTTCATAGCAGAAAGCAGTTAATTCAATAGTGACAAAGAGAAGCTTCAGGATTTATTGGAAGAAACAGCTGATGTAGACTCTACCAATGTTTAGCTGTATAAAACTACACAAATCACATTATCTCTGCACCTGATTTTTTTTCTTCACATTTGTAAAGCAAAGAGGTTGGATTAAATAATTACATAGGCCCTCTTTCCCGCTCTAAGAAACCATGGTGTTTTGATCTTGCCATTTTTTTTTTTGTTCTTACTCTGACAGAATGTTATTAACTTATCATTTCAGTTAGAGAAGCCCACACTAATTACCAATCAATTTAGAATTTTCTCATACCCTGTGTGTGTGTGTGTGTGTGTGTGTGTGTGTGTAGGGGGAGGGGTGTTGGATTAAATCCAAAACCTTTCTATTCATTTGACTTTTTTCATGGTTGGCATATGACTGTGTTGATCCACAGCTTGGCTATTGGGGTCACAAACAGACATCCTTTTATAAAAGTGTCCATGACCTACACTTGCTGTCTTAATACAAGTAGTAATTCAGCTCAGAGAAAAACAGAAATGCATGCTTACGGCATCACCAGGAGATGACTGGGCAAGTCTACCACCTCTTCCAACCTCTTGCATCATTGTACTGTTGCAACACACCCGCTCTGAATAACCAAAGCACACAGTTTTCTCCAAACAGGCCTAATTGCCAAACTAGTATGGGATTTTGGGATCCGTTGGCACATAAACTTAACACTCATGAAATTTGGTGTAAGACTTGCACAGTAATAGCAACTCCCTGCAGATGCCTCCCCTGCACACAGACATGCACATATATCCACAGGTAAACCTAGCCCATGTCCTTTCTTTGGACAGAGAGGTAGGTAGGGCTATCAGACGGAATTCGTTTCCCATGGTTCCTCTTCTTTCTAATTGGTGACATCAGAAAAGGTAGAGAAAAACCTTCACCTTGCCACAATGAGGTTTTGCTGGCCACCCCTGCACTCTTCAGTGCTGGAGGAGCTCTAGGGTGGAGGGCTGTGGAAGTCATTTCAGAGAATCCATGAGCTGCAAATCCATGTCACCAGCCATAATCCCAGAATGACTTCTTGCACTTTCTGGTCCTGCTGCCTGGACTGTTGTTCTCATCACTGCTTTTTGTCTGGACTTATGCAGAGTACAGGCTAGCATTGGGTTGGGTTTCCCATCCCGATCAGTGAAGGCTTTGGTTCTTTAGTTATGTGGATGACAGCTGTTAGAAGGATTGTTTTTCTTCCCACTGATACAACAAGGCAAAGATTTCCTTGATTTATCATATGAGCCTGTAGAAACAGGAGAAAAGTTCCTGAGTCCTTATTCTAATTCACCCTAATCTGTATCATTTATCCACAGTTTTGGGGTCACCCCCCCTCCCTTGGTCTAGTTTTCCTTCAACTTCCTAGGTCAGGGCCACATCTCTATTTTTATATTTTTTTCATAGTCCTTCTGATTTTCATGCAGGGCCCTTTTATTCTGAGAATAAATGCTAGTGGAGTCAATTTCCCCATTCAACAGTCATCACTTGACCTAGAGAATGGATAGCAACAAATGCCCAGCTCCTCTGGAGACCCCGCCAATCCCTGGGTATGTGCAGGAACTAACAACCGACTGTGGGCCTTGGGAGCATCCCCAGTGGCCATGGGATGATGCAGTGAGAGTCTCACTCCTTCTGGGGCTTCGTTTCCTTTCCTGGCAACCATTTAGCTTGCCTGGAAACAGCCTCTTGCTTTTGTAGGGGAGAAATGCACATACACAATGACTAGCCAAGGAAGTTGGTCCCGCACATCACTATAAAGTTTGACCTCCACAAACAGAATTCCCTGAAATGTATGATATGAGAGCTGTTTGCTTGATACTCGGAAAGAGTTTGTTTTCTGACTCCCAGCTCATCCTGTGGCATCAGTTCTTCTACATATTGTCTTAGGCTCCTTCCTCCCACCTTCCCCCAGAAAAACCTCAACATTGCATCTCCACGTCCCATGATTATCTGGTTGCTATAGAGATTTGTATATAAAAGGCTACTTTTGTGAGGATTTTTATATATTGCTTTTCTATTTGTTTTCTACAGTTTGAGGAGAGAGCTGGCAAAACATGAGTCTAACTTGGTCTTGCTGCCAGTAGATATATTTTGACTTCCTGGAACCTATGTTAGTAGGGGCATAGATTGTCCCTCTGCTCAGTGTCAGACCCCAAACCCACCAATTCTTTCAGTCCAATCTTAGGTTCTTTTTTAAAAAATACAGATACTCTAGCTTCTTTGCTATTATGTATAAAGACTGTGAGAAGCATGTTTGTAATCCTGCATATACTATGTTTGATATATTAATTTAATCTTTCCTACAATTACACGTTTTTATCTATCCTTCAGAAGTCATTAAAGAACTCAGTGTAGACTGAATTCACCGATGTGGTATCTGTAATTTTGCAGACAGATATTTTCTTACGGTATTTTCTATATAACCACAGATGTCGAATTATAACTAATCAGAGCACAAGATGGTTCCACCGCAATGTATAGCCATTCATGGCTTCCTGAACCCCTAGTCACACTCGAGACATTTAGGACTGCAGCCCTTCGCGGTGCAATGAACAAAATGACTACTGAAAACAAGGGCTTGCTTCAATTCCCAAGCTGGGTAATGCATCCCTTTAAACAGTTCACTTTTTAAACTAGAGATAGGGTGCTGATTCCAGATTTTTGGACACCATGACTTGGGTTTTTTTTCCCCCCAACTAAACTTTCCAATCTTGCTCCCCCTACCAAAAAAAAAATATCAAAAACAAGGGGGAATCCTTTCTAGATCAGAATCCCTAATGGGATGCCTAATAGAATGCCTTCCTCATGGTTTATGTGAAACGTGGATTTCGGAAAAGTCCGAGTACTGAGGCAGTAGAGTGAGTGCCGAGAGACCATTAAGGACAGATTAGTTGCAGTTGACGCTTGCCAGGAAGATTGGAAGCAAATGTCATGCTGTGAAATGAACTGAGCACATGTTTTCACGAAAGGAAGAAGGCATGCTGCGCACCAGCTGTGAAGCAGTGCCCTGTCACCGGGCATGGTGCCTTTAGTCACGTTGAAAATGTTCAGCAGAAGCCCAGGTGGGTTTGTCCTCAGGTGAAAAGCAGGCTACGTCACCTTCCCCCACCAATGGCAAATCGGTAGCCACTACAAAGAGTGTCGTCCTTCAGCCAAACACACTTCCTGATAGGGTTGGTAGGGCTGTATTTTGGCCACTGTCTCTGTTTCATAAATAGTTGTTTACATAGAAAGTGGACTGATCTGTATTTGAACCTGCTCCTCATTAAGTAAACAAATTAGGTGTGCCCTTACCTGGCAATGAGTATATCTGTGGTTTTCAAGTACAGGTAGCTGTCAAAGCATGAAGTTTTGTGTGTCCACGCTGACCCTTCGTTCACGCATGAAGAACAGTGCCTAAGCACTCTGTGTAGCTATAATGTAGGTCATTGTGCGTAATTTCAGTGAAATGGTGTATAGACATACTGTAATTTAATTTAAATGTTATTTTGGCTGTTCAACTAAGTGCGGTAGACATGTTGATTGGTGTCACAAAAATCTTTCTTTTTTCTTCTTAGACACCTAGCAGTGAGTCCTTTCTTCTCTTTGGTAATGTGATTTGGGTATATATATGAGTGAAGAGCTAATCTGTGAGTCCTGTGTACTAATAATTGTTCAAAAAGTCTGTGTGTCTGTGTGTGCGTGCGTGCCTGTGTTTCCAGCGCCTTTCTGAATACACAAGAATGTGTTCAGGTTCCTAGTGAATGGACATCTGACTGTGTGAAAGACATGGTAAATGCAATTGCAGAACTTTTCATTCCATAGGCTTAGGTAGGGGGAATTCTCTATAGTCCTTCTTTGCTCGGTAAATTGGGCTCAGAGTGACGAAAGGTTACTCTGTTCTCGTGCCTGTTAGCACCATGTCCACAGGCAAGGGTCAACCTCTCTGGTTGTCAAGGATCAATCATGATTTTCATGATTTAAAGATTGTGAGAGCCTTGTCTCCCTTGACTTCTTGAGTCAGGGTACAGAAGAAATCCACAAAGTGTCTCTGCCATACAGGCAAAACCTTACAAAAGCACAGTTCTACCAGGAAAACGCACAGTTGTCTGTAGTAAGGCAGAACACTAAAAGCACAGGAATGGTCAGGGTGCAGCTGTGGTGTTGCAGGGCAGGGAACTTATGAAGCACAGATCCTACATATGTGAAGGAAGTACAACTTCCTGTACCTAATATTCTGTGTGTGAGTGTGTTGAGTGATTGCAGATGAGAGGATGATTATGCACTTGCCTCCTAAAAGACATATTCTGTCTAATTACCATTAAGTGAAGTGAGGTATCTTGCTCCTGAAACCCCTTCCACCCCCTCTGCAAGGACAAAGAAGAAATGGTCAGGGTCTGTTGGGAACCCTGAATGGATCTCTCTTTTCTGGGAGAAGTGACACCTCTGATCTCCCCTAAGGACAAGGAGCACATCCATTTTCAGTGTCTTCTCCAGATGAGTGGAGACAGGGGTTATATAATGGACAGGCATTTTTTGCCCCTTGAAATGGTGGCTTTTTCAACTCTTGTCATTGAAATTATTGGATGGAAATCTTACTGAAATAAAACTATTCTTTTGGCAGATTCTCTTTTAAGATTCATGCATGTGCAGAATGAAATATAAGATTGTTTTCCTTCCATTCTCAATCCCCATTGGTGTGAAGTCTTGTAGCATAGAGCATCTATAATACATAGTGTTTAATGACTAATAAATGCAAAAAAAATTAAAACCTTCAACTAATGTTTGGGTTGTTTTTTATATTGGGTACTAGGCAATGCCTTGTTGGCAAAGCACATCTGGGGTCAGTTTGTTTCCCCCTTTCACTCTGTATGCTTTCTTACAACGTGGATGGATTAATGTAACATTTTATGTGTAAAGTAACTGGATGTTCTTTATAGGTTGGAAATAATCTGTGAATTCAATATATCAATAAGTGTTTTAACTTTTGTGTATATATCTCTCATCAATAAATATGGATTCAAATTTTCTCTTGATTGCTGCCTCTTCGTCAGTTCTCATTTGAGGCTATTGTTGGTGGTGTGATAAGGTTCAAGAGCGCTCCTTTCAGAGAAGTTTGTGGATGGAGTGCTGCATTGCCCATGAGATTTTCTAGGAAGCCTAAAAATAAAGTTATAACATATATTACTGTTAATATCTAAAGTTAGTGAGGAGGAATAAAATGTACAATAAAAAAATGTACATTTTGACCTACAATCAAAATGACCCTTATGAATCAGACAGAATGAGTTAACTCCCAGATATCAGAAGCCGAAAGCACCCAAGGTTATTTTTAATTCATATGACATATTGTCCAAGCTCACCCAATCTGCCAGAAGAGGATCCAACCAAAGACTTCTATCCTTCCATTGTGAGGGCCAGTTCAGAGGGTGCTTTACGTATCATGACACAGAAAAAGAATTTGGGAGATGGATATAAAAGGAAGTTGGGTGACTGGGAGTTATGAGACAAATGTTGGACTTTCAGCTCAGTCACTAAAGATGTTTGTAAACTTTTCTAAGTCCCTTGACAACTTAGAAGTAATTTCAACATATGTAAAATGTGAGGTTTGGTTTACATGCTTTCTAAACTACTTGTGAACCCTGATAAATTTTATCACCCAGGTAAGTCATGATACCTACAGACATATTCTTCTTTTATTATCTTCCTCACATGTCCCTCACACATAAAAAGGTTTGTATGCAACTGTTATGTATCAAAATTCTACCCCCTGATACCCGGTTTACCACATGCATAGTGAGTGTGCTGCTTTAAAGCTGGCAGCTATGCCACTTTATTGCAGATGCCATCAAGGACCCCCATCATGGACCAATGCCAGCAGAACTCCCCTGTTAAGATAGGGAGGAGGAGTGGCCTGGTGATCTGTTTCCAAAAACCATCTAGTGACAATCCGATGGATCAAAACAGAGCCTGTCTTAAAGCGGGCTGGAAAATAAGATACTAAACAATAGCTACCAAGAGTAAAACTCAAGCTTGTCAAGGTTGATGGAGATGGCACAGGAGCAGACCATGCTCAGTGTATTGAACGCAGGCTCCCCTTGAGTCTGAGAAAACTTGACAATGAAAGCAAAACCCTCAAAGTCCTACTGCTACATGACCCATGACTATGCAAACCAGTTACTCAGAGTGAGTACTCCGGCGTGACCAACAGCAGCCTTGGTCTTTGTCTTGCTCCCTCATCCCATCCTTCCACTTTATTCCCAGAAGAAGATGCCCCTTGGAATTTTGTGTTTATCATCATTTCCTGGCTTAAAACAAAATTTTGTCATGCACCTGCATGTGTGAATCAGCTGTACCTGAGCTTTGTAAGCAAACACTGGATGCAGTCTTCCGGAACTTGCCTCCTTTCTCCTTAACCTTGTGTTTCTAAGTTAATCCACACTGTTAAGGAATTGCTACAGGAGTATCTCGCACTCATTTTCCCGGAGGTATAATCATGCAAGGGGGACAGAGAAGGTCTCTTCTTCCCAGAAAGTGTTACAGTCTCAGGAACTCTGTCCTATACGGTGGCTATGACTTGGCATCAATTTGATGGCAGCGAGTTTGGTTTATTGATTTATGATAATATGTGAAATACATCACATCGTTGTTTATTCATTTTCTTAGCAGTAAACATTGACTTAACTTCTGATTGTTTTGCTCTGGCAAGCAGTGCTGTTAGGCACGTCCCTGCGGTGATCTCCTGGGGGTATAGCCTGGGGAAGCATTGCATCTGTGTTCCTGGAGACGCGAAGCAGACACAAAAGTATGCATGGGATTTCAAACCTTCTATTCAAATCTTCCACTGTTTTAGCGTGGATCTACCCAAGGATAACTCTTGGAAGTTCAAATGAACCATTCTGTTCCTGGCTTGTCCTTTGGCGTCCTCCTGTCGCTCCAGTGGGGACTCCGGACGGAGGTGGGCAGAAGCAGGTCATTTGTAGAAGAATTTAAGTTTACAAGCTGAACCCTTAAGTAGAAAGCAAATGTTTTGAGAACGATGAGGGCAACAAATGTACAAATGTGCTTGACATACAATGGGTGTATATACGGATTGGGATAAGAGTTGTATGGGCCCCAATAAAATGATTTTAAAAAGAATTTTTAAAAAGCGAAGCCTGGTTTCCTTAGGCTCCATTTATAAGGCCTTCACGAGCACAACTCTGATGGGAGCGAGACAGAACCTACTTTGTCTTTGATCTCATCTCTGAACAACTCCTCTGGACCCCGAGCCCCTTCACCCAACATCATTGGGTTACTTGCACTGTGATGGAAACAGGTGTTTGAGCTAGGACCTTGCAGGAACTCACCAGAAAAAACACCACGCCCAAGAACTGGCAGTAGCCCCCCTTAGCCACACCCCCTTTCCTCACCCAGGAGGATGGAAGAGCTGTAGAGGGTGATGTCTCTGAAGAGGATGGGCTGTGTTTTTGCCATGAAAGGCACTCTGGCTCCCTCACCTTCCTACCTCACAGCGACACAAACAGGAAGCCAGTACCCTGTACACCAAAGAACCACAGGTGGCACAGGTTTCTGACACTGGCAGGGAAGCTTCACGGTGCATTCTGCTTCTTGTCATTCTCGGCCCAGGCAGGAAGGTGTGGGTGGAGATGCCCACATTTGACATGGGTTGCAGGAGGAGCCCAAAAAACCACATGTTTTTAGCTTATACAGTTCTTCCTGTAAGTGTGTTAAGTTTAGTGAATGTTTTCCCCACAGAAAGGGTGGTGGCAGTAGAGGATAGACACAATTCCCATGTCATTGTAAGGAAAACATCAGAGCTGGATCCCAAATCAGAAATGTTGATTGGATTCTGGCAGCTTGCCCGACGAGGGTACCAGGAGAATAAAACTCTCTGAAATACTTTTGCTTTCATGCTCGTAATTCATGACTCTGACTTCTAGCCCAGTGGACTAAGATGCAGTGAATCCCTATACCAGGGACAAGGTGGACAAGTCATCAGCACAAATTGAATGCCCACCTGAAAATAGGTCTAGGTTTCACTTTTCCACATATCCTGGTAGGCAGCCACGTAGAGGGCAAAATCTCCTCATCTTGTCCTACCTTGTCTCTTTCTCTGTCTCTCTCTCAACCCCACCCCCCAGACTGGGTCACAAACTTGAAAGACCCTGCCCTTTTTCATTAACTCCTCATGTGGTTTTCCACCACCCACCCAGAAGTGAGTCTACGTCAATCCACCCTGTGCTGCCAGTTCCCCACCACAACCATCACCCCCCCATCCCCAACCCCGGTTCATTGCCTCCGGGTGTTTACTCATTGTCTGGAACAACTCACAAAATCTACAGAGATGATCACCCACACTTTCCAGAAAGAACACCTGCAAAGATGCATGTCGGGCAAGATCGGGGAGCCGTCCCAGCATGCCATGCCTCCTCTCCTGCATGGCTCTTCTCACCGATCCAGATTCAGGAGTTCCCAAAGGGAGCCCTTGGAGTTCCCGGGTGCCCCCGTGATTATAGCTTCAGGGAATGGAGAGAGGTGGACTGCAGACAGGGGTGTTTGCTGATTGAATTGATGTACCTTAAAAGGCCCACATGGTGTAGTTTCATTGAAGTCTGCCATGTTATTTTCAGAACCCAGAGCCAAGAGGCCAAACCAAGCTTCTTTGCCTCACACATGTTCTAACACGGACAACAAGAGTATTGTTGTACAGATTTTCTTCTCTTTCTCCCAGGCCAGCGTGAATCTGCAAAAACCTCAGTAACTATTTCCGTCTGTTATTTGAGGTCATCAGCTTTTAGCCTTCCAAATATTTTCGGGGAAAAAACGTCCGTCTTCCAGTGAAGGGGAAAACGGGCAAATAAAGAATTGTAGTCACCCTCGGTGGCACGCTCCTTTGTCCCGTGACCTAGCACTCCTGGAATTCTCCATTTCCTTTGGTGACTTCTTAAAGGTTTTCCAGGCCCGGCATACGTTCCGCTCATGAGTGGAGCCAGGAGATTTCGCGCTTGCCTTCATCTGGGTGGCCAGCTTGGCTTGTGCCCTTGCCCTGCTCCGCTGGTTCACCCTTCTGACCTGGCACGTTACTCTCCGCTGATGTAAGAGGACGGCGACCCACCAGATTATCCAGCTAGAAAGGAAGGGTCTCAGAGGGAGAAGATCGGAAGTTTGTTGTTGGTAGTTACCATGGAACTGGTTCCAACGCGTGCACAACAGAACAAAACCACATCTTGCAGTACTTCTGGTCAGTGGCAGATGGGACCATGGTGATCTGTAGGTTGTATGCACACTGGCTGATTTTGGAAAGGAAACTGCCAGGCCTCGCTCTCTGCTCTCTCTTACTCTGGCGTCTCTGCTGGATGCTATTTAACACCCTAGCAACTCTCATACGACCCCCGATAGGCCGGTGGTGACTACCATGAAGTGCACTGGGTAGGAATCAGAGTCAGGGCTCCACGTGGAAGGCGGAAGTCTCCCACGGGATCACCCGTGCTCTCCTATCACAAGCTTAGCCATACCTCCTCCTCCTCCTCCTCCTTCTTCTTCTCCTTCTTCTTCTTCTTCACAGCAGTGTACATTGATATCCTAATACAAAATGCATCAGCAGACAGACCCACAGTAAATCCTGCCTCTTTCCCTTTCTTAACTATGAGCCAGGGATAACGAACCGAATCATAGTGACCAGGTACAGGGAATTTTGAGGCTGAACATCACTACAAGAACAGATAGTGTCATCTTTCTTCTGATGAGCAGCTAGGGCTTTGGAACCACTGCCCTTCCTATTAGCAGCCCAACACATAGCTGACAGAGCTGGTGGGGCACCTGATCAAGGGAATTTGGTGTGCAAATAATAAAAAAATAGTAAGCATATCACTCAATGCCATAGAATTGATGGTGACGCATTATAGGCCTCTAGGACAAGATAGAGCTGCCCCCATGAATTCAGAGGCTGTATCTCTTCAGGAGTAGAAAGCCCCATCTTTCTCCAACAGAGCAGCTAGGGGTTTTGAACTGTAGACCTTGTGGATCAAAGTCCAATGCCTAATCACTACGCCACCAGGGCTCTTTGTGCTGGCATATGGTAAGGGTCTAATCAATGTAGTTATCATTATCATCCTTTGCATAAGTATCTAGTGACTAAATTGGCAGAAGCTAGGTCTCTTCTTCTGCCTTACCTTTCCCTTGTTTGTGTCATGTGGTGTCCAGCACGTTAACTCAGTGTTCAACTGACTCTGAGCATCTGGCCGTGTGGGGAAACCATGGCCTCCCTGGACCTAGTATGGGGTGAGGACTTCATTATTCCTACACCAAGTCCAGAGGCATTATGAGCTTTTGCTATTTCCTGTCCCAGGAGCCACTCCATACTTCCTTCTGTTACTTGCTGAGACTCCAGTGTGGGCCAGTGAGGAAAGGCACTGATTTCTTCAGGGGAAAGAAGTCATTCTCAGCCTGGCCAAAGTGGGCTCTCAGTTAAGTTGAGAGTCTGGCTGGTCTTCCAGCAGGAAGTAGAACATCCCGAAATGAAGCAATGCTTCGCTTCACTTGAGAAGTCCCCACAGGGACGCCCCAGCTCACAGCACTGTATGTACAAGAGACAAGTGTCATGAGAAAGGCCGAGTCTCTGGAATGTGCTCAACCCCGCAGGCCCCTCCAGAGCCCCTCAGCTGAGCTCATTCCCAGTGAATTCCCTCCCAGCACCCCCTTCCCTTTTGCCTTGCCTTTTTTCACAGATGACATTAGGTTTTGCCCTTAAGAGATTCAAGACCAGATCGGCAAGGAACTTTTTGCAGCTTGTTGGTGGGAAAGCTTACCCATTGCTACATTTAAATTCTTCTCCAAAGGCTCCCATCTTGAGTTTCCACCAGTTTCGGGATAGCGCTGCATCTTAGAAACCTGTTCTTGATGCTACTGCCTTTAGGTGGCGAGCCCAAGAAAGAGCCTGAGACGGAATTATGGTGTATGCTGTGTTTCTGCAGGAGTCCTTGTCGGAAAAGACTGAAAGCAGCTGGTGCTTTTGCTAAGGGCTTGAAGAAGACCAGAAATGGAGGAGCAAAGAGGATAGTATCAGAGAAGGCTGAGCATTCAGCTTCCTCCTTGAGGCAAAGAAGCTTGCCTCTGGTTGCCCATATCAAATAGTCCTTGGCTGAGGACCAACCCTGAGAGATGGGCAGAAGCTCCAAGCGGGAGGGCCCTTTGCTGGACAAGAGGGCCTGATGGTCATGTCTGTCTTCCACTAGAGTTCTCCTGCAACCCCTCCAGAGTCTCCATCAGGAGTCTTACAATTCACGCCTAATAGAGAAGAGATGTCAAAGGGAGGACGAAAGTGTGCCTATAATCACTGGCCTGCCTAGTTGCAGTTCTCTTTCTTAAAATATTGCTAAATAAGGAGTGTCAACTCTGACCAGCCAAGAGTCAGGAAGATTTTCAGCCAAGAAAATGAGCCCAATAGATTATCATTGACCGCAAGGATGAGGGAACAGAGAGTGGCCTACGTTAGTCCAACAGCTGCCATTCTTGATTGCATTCTTGGATGCTGAGTGGTCTTCTTGTGACCACCCCCAAATCTCAGTAAACCCCCCAATCAATTTTATCTCACATGATAGTCCCACAGGTGCTCACATCTGTGTCCTACCGTAGGGAGTGCACTCACAGCAGTCACTTGGAGTCCTAGAGGACACAACAGCCACTGTGGTAGATAGTAGGGAGCATTGGTCATGTCGATTGTGAGATGAATTGCTAAACCAAGGTCAGCAGTTCAAGTCTGCTTCTTGCTTCACAGGACAAAGATGAGATAGTTTTTCTGCTCCTGTAAAGATTTGCAGTCTCTGAAAGCCAAAGGAGAAGTCACGTAAGGTCCCTGTGAGTCAGAATTGTTGCTTTGTTTTGTTTTTATGGTAGACAGGCTGTGTACCAGGCCAGAAGAAAAGAGAACTTTGCAATGTCCACACACAAAAAATTAAATTGTTGGGCTGCATTCATTTTGAGGATTTAGAAGTTTCATGTTTTTTTTTGTCATTATAACTTCTAAAATCTTTGCAGTCATTTCTCTGTTTGGACCTAATCACTCTCATTGGATAGCTCTCGCTAGCTCCACTGAGACCTGTGGATGTTCTTCTGGTTAGCAGCTGGCTAGAGACTATGTTCCTGGCTTTGTTCTAGGTTATAACTAGGTTCAGAAGTAAGCAGACATCCTACCTCATTCAAACACCATGAAGAAGGACTCAAAATCCAACCAGTGAGTTGTGTCATTTTCCCAGTTGACATATCTCTTGCTATTACTTATTTGAGTATTTTTTCATCATATAAGATGGGTTGGTCCAGGCATTCCTTTTTATATAATCCAAGATCCCCTTTTTCGTCATTTAAAATGTACCATTTAGTGAATGATGTTGATTACATTCTCCCAGTTATGCAACTCATGCCACTATCTCCAAAAGTTCTTCCATCACTCTAAACAGGTCAGTGTCCTTTTAAGAAATAGCTTCTCACACTTCCTCCTCCCTCCTGCCTCTGGTAACCACTAATCAACTTTGCCAATTCAAGAGACGATGTAGGTGAGACCATACAATGTTTGACCTTTTGTGTCTGGCATTTGACATTGCATGCTTTCAAGGTTCATCTGTGTCATCGCAATGAAGTCTTGAACTTAATTTCTCTGTATGGCTGAATAATATTATACAATCTTTTTATATCACATTTTGCTGAAACATTTATCTGTGGATGGACACTTGATTGGTTCCATATTTACCTATGGTGGGCAGTGTTGCAATGAACTAGTATATATTGGCACCCCTGCTTTCAAGCCTTTTGGGTATATAACTAGGAACAGAATTTCTGGGTCATCCAGAGCAAAAAAAAATAATATCATAGTGAATGAGGGGGAGTGTGGAATGAAGACCCAAAGCCCATCTGTAGAAAATTGGACATCTCCTTAGAGAAGGGTCACAAGGAAGACATGAGACAGTCAGGATTCAGTGTAGCACTGTTAAAACATACAACTTTCCTCTAGTTCTTCTTTTTTAAAAAATAATTTTATTGGGGACTCAACTCATCACAATCCATATATCTATTCATTATGTCAAGCATGTTTGTACATTTGCTGTCATCAGCATTCCCATTCCCAAGACATTTTCTTTCTACTTCAGCCCTTGATATCAGCTCCTTGTATTTTCCCCACCTTCCCCTAACCTCCTTCCCTCATGAACCCTTGATAATTTATAAATTATTATTATTTTTTCATGTCTTACACAGTATGATGTCTCCTAAGGTGACCAGATTGTAAGCGGGACACCACTGACCCAGGGGTGGGGGTTCTTGATAAAAATTATGGTCTATATGGAGCAACAAAAATTTTCATAAAATGCAAAAATAGTATTGTAATATATTTATTTTAATTTTATACTGCTGTGGGACATTGTTAAATTGTTAAAAAGCAGGATGTCTAGTCACTTTATCCTTCACCTGCTGTTCTACTGTCTCACCCCCAGAGAGGGGGATCTATGTAGATTGTGGTCAGTTGCCCTCTCTCCCCCACCTTTCTCTTCCCCTCCTAGTATTACTACTCTCATTATTAGTCCTGAGGGATTTATCTGTCCCAGGTTCCCTATGTTTCCACCTCTTATCTGTACCAGTATACATCCTCTGGCGTAGCTGGGTTTGTATGGTAGAATTGGGATCATGATGGTTGGGAGTGGGGGAAAGCATTATAGAACTAGAGGAAAGTTGTATGTTTCAATGGTGCTAGCCTGCACCCTGCCTGGCTCATCTCCTCCCCCCAACCCTGCAAGGGATGTCTAGGGCTTTGGGTCTCCACTCTGCACTCTCCCTCATTCACAGTGATCTGATTTTTTTTTGTTCTGGGCCTTTGATGCCTGATGCCAGATCTTATCAACACCTTATGATCACGCAGGCTGGTGTGCTTCTTCCATGTGAGCTTTGTTGCTTCTCAGCTAGATGATTGCTTGTTTATCTTCAAGCCTTTAAACCCCAGATGCCATATCTTTTGATAGCCAGGCACCATCAGTTTTCTTCACCATGTTTTTTTATGCCCTTGCTTTGTCTTCAGCAATTGTGTTGGGAAGATGAGCATAATGGAATGCCAGTTTAATAGAACAAAATATTCTTGCATTGAGGGTAGTACTTGAGTAGGGGCCCAATGCTGATCTGCTACCTTAATACTAGACCTATAAATATGTGCATATAGCGCTATTTCCCCATTGTCATATATAAATATATTTACTTATGTACATGCCCGTAGTTAGACCTCTATAAATGCCCTTTGTTTCCTAGTTCTTTCCTCTATTTCCTTTTACTTTCCTCTTGTCCCACTATCACATTCAGCCTTCATTTGGGTTTCAATAATTCCTTTCAGTTACATAGAAGCCCTATCAGGTCTCCTGTACCCTCCTCACCATTGATTTTGGAACACTTGTTGTTCCTTATCCCTGGGGTTTGTTAACACCCACTTCCTTTCCTCTACCTCCCCCTCTCCCATGCCCATACCCCACCCCTCAGTCATCAGTCCTGTTGTTTTCTCCTCCAGATTGTTTTTCCTGCCTATCTAATCTGCTGAGATAATAAAATGCACAAAAACAAGAGAGCAAAACAAAGCAACAAAAGAAAAAACAACAACAACCAAAAACAACGAGAAAAGAAAAGCCTTTAAATAGTTCAAGGTCTGTTTGTTGACCTATAAGAGTGTTTTCCAGTTGAGTCTGATTGGGTGCCATGCCTTGACCCCAAAGTCTATTTTTGGTAGTCCATGGGGACTTCGTTGCTCTGTTCCCCTTGCTGTTCTGTTGCATGCCCTTAGTGTTTTGCCTCAGTGTGGTGGGGTCAGATCAGACACAATTCCCACATTCCGTCTCCAGTGTTGACTCCTGTAACACTATGGGTCAGTGAGGAATGTCATGTCTCATAGTGGGATTGGCCTTATAGTCTTCTCTGAGCTTTGGCTGCTCTGAGTGGGAATATCAGAATTTTGTGGACCAGGATGTGTTCCACGCTCTGTTCCTGTCCCTACATTTGCTCCTGTGTGCTCCCGTCAGACATGTTCCTTTCCCTGAGCTGTAGCTTCAGTGCTGTCCTCTGGAATGAATTCTTCTGTGGGGAGGTGGGTGCTGTTCACATGGTTGGGGTTGGGGCTGGGGCCAGTCCCTCAGACCTCTCTACTGATTCCCTGCTGGTATGTTGCATTTACGTGTTGGAGCACCAGATTGAAGTCTAGTCCCTTTTTCCTTGTGAAGATATAAAAATAAACCTGTTCTCTCATTATTTAAGGCATCTTTCCCCCCAATTATGATGACCCCAATTCTACTTTATAAATCTGGCTAGATCAGAGCATGTACACAGGTACAGATGAGAGCAGGAAACACAGGGAATTCAGGACAGATAAACCCCATCAGTACCAATAGAGAGAGTAGGGTTACCAGCAAGATGGGGGTGGGGAGAGAAAGGGAGAACTGATCACAATGATCTACATACAACCCCCTCCCATGGGGACAGATAACGGAAAAGTGGGTGAAGAGAGACATCAGTCAGTGTAAGATGTAAAAAATAATCATTTATAAATTATCAAGTGTACATGAGGGAAGGAGGGGAGGAGCGAGGAAGAGAAAGGGGAGGAGAAATGAGGAGCCGATACCAAAGACTCAAATAGAAAGGAAATGTTTTGAAAATGATGTTGGCAACAAATGTACAAATGTGCTTGACATTATGGATGGGTGTGTGGATTACAATAAGAGCTGTCTGAGTCCCCAGTAAAATCACTTAAAAAAAGAATTTCTGGGTCATATGATAAAAACCAAATGCACACTCAGTGACATTGAGTCAGTGCCAACTCATAGCACCTTCTAGGACAGCATAGCACTGCCTCTCTGAGGTGCTGAGACTGTATTTCTTTATGGGAGCAGAAAAGTCCGTCTTTCTCCCACAAAGCAGATTGTGGTTTTGAACCCAGCAGTCAGCAGCCCAACACATAACCACTACACAACCAGGGTCATGAGATAGGGTAGGTGTCTATATTTAACTTTTTGAGGAGTCCCTTTGAGTATTTTCAGACTCCTTTATGCTCCTGCAAGGTCGGGCCACCATAATGTTCTTGCCTCCAGCAGAACCTCTTCTTCTCCTTTAGCCCTTCTTTTTCTCAGCCTTCTCAGCCTTCCATGTTCCTTTTGTTTAACTTCAACCTGCTCCTTATCCTGAAAGCAACTCACCGGGGGGGTGAAGGCAGCAATTTATAAAACATTTCTGTGTGTGTTCTAGGTGGAAATGCACAACGAAAATGACTTTCCCTTTTAACAATTTAGACACAGTGGGCGCAGTGATGCTGGGTGCACCCCCCACCCTGTGTTGCCATGCTCCCCATCCCCTCCCCCCACCCTGCTTTCCATGTCCATCCTTGCCTTCTCGCATCAGCTTCTGGGTAAATGTGACCATTGGGCTTCAAAGACTTGATAGTTCTAAGGAGCACCTTTCCCAAAGGTGTTGTTTATCTCCAGGAGTGGCTTCAGTCCCCAGGATAAACTAGTGTCATGGGTGATAGATAGTCTTGGTGATTTTCCTGTTGGGACTTTGAGTTTTGTTTTACACTTTCCTCCCATTCTAACTGGAGCCTTTTATTGTGCCCCTGTCGTTCATGATAGCCAGGCACCATCTAGTTCTGGGGCTGGAGGGGACCATGGTTTATGGGGGCATTCATCCTGGGGACTCATTTCTTCCTGGAGTTCTTGGCTTATACTCCTCTGTTCCTGAATGGAGTCGTTCACTAGCTTTGCAGGCCTCCGATTCATTAGCCAGCAACAAGGCTGCAGCAACGGATGGTGTACAAATAGAAATGTACCAACAAGCTCCGGAAGCACTCGAGACACTCACTCACTCATCAGGCGGGAGGTATGGTGACCATGGGATGCTTGGCGCACTCTAGGCCACTCGCTCTGTATGGGTGGGGTGATGGGCAAAGGTTGTGGTAGGCGACCAGTAGCTTGGGAGTGCTTGGTGTCACTTGTGTTTGTGGGGTGAGAGCAAAAGGAATTGGCTATTGGGAAGAAAGATTCAGATGCTGGATGAACAAGGCATCCAGGAAGACCTGGGCACGGGGCACACGCTTTTCTGCTCACAAGGGCTGGGTATATGGACATGCCTCATGCCTGCAGCCAGCAACAGGAACCTCACTCTGACAAGGAGAGGAGTGGCCTTCTTTCCGTGATCTGGCCGCGTGAGGGGTCTCCTGCTAACACTCTCTATTCCTGTGTGCTCCCCCCAACCTACCTCATGATTGTCCTGTCTCTGGCTCCTGGCTCCCGCTGTGCTCAGGGACGCCAAGAGTCCTAGAACAGAAACCCTGCTTCCTATATGTTTCCTCCATACAGCCACTTTGTGTTCAGCTCACCTTGTTTGGCTGCAAGTGTGTGTGCAGTTTCTCTCTCTTTCGCCTCCCCATACACCTCACCATGCTGTGCCGGCCAGCACACAGCAGCCTCCACTTTGCTTCTCTGCTTCTTTGTGGCTTATGTTCAATGTCTTTTTTCGATCAGCATCTGATCCCATGCTCTCTTTCCATTGGTGCTCAGGGTTTCAGGGTTGCTGTCTGTATCTGTCTCAGTTCTCTGCTCTTTGGTGTAGTGGGTGTCTTTTTCTAAGCTATCATTTGTGCCAAGCACTCTTCTGGTACCAAGCACACTGCAGCAGAGTTGGGATTCAGCCGGTTCGAACCGGTTCTGCCAAACCCAGACCTCATATTTTGTTGAGTTAGGGGAGCTGGCTGTGAAATGTCACTTGTAATCAGGCTTTTCTCTAAGGTGGGCAGCTGGAGAGCTCACATTTATATTCCTTACTCTTTTTTCCATAGCATAGTCTAAATGCCTGTCGTAGCAATGTTCATCCTGTCCACCAGTATACAAAGTTAGACACGGCTCTGCTTGTAATATTTATTGATTCATTTTATAAACTTGCTCCACTTTTGATGAAATACCACATGTTTATTCCCTTGCGTTTGTTACTTTAGCAGACAAACATATCACATAAAGAGAAAAAGTGTCAAACATGCTCCCAAGTTCCATGACATATTAAGAATTAATCATGCAATTCCTGAAAGTATTCAAAAAACTAAAACTATCATCAGAACAATTGCTATTCATTGAGCAGACATGGAATGGGATTTTTTAAAGATGAGCATAATGTGTTCAGGGAAGAGAAGTCACTCTTGTTTAATATCTGTCACACAATGACTGGTATCTAATTGGTCAACCTCTGAAGGAAGGGAATCCCACTCCTGGAGTGAAAAGATGGTTACAGAGAAATTACATAGCCAATGGTATTCAGAGAAAAAGATTGCAAGTGAGAATGCCAATCAAGAAGCAATATGGAAATATCTTAAATCACGGTTCGATTGTTTTTGCCAGGGATCATTTAATATTCTTTCATTAACATATTAAAGCTCTAATGACCATCTAGTTCTGTGTATCCCTTTGATTGTTCTTATTTAAGTACTATCAAATAGTAAACTATCTGGAAACAGAGGGAATCCAGGACAGATGATCCCTTCAGGACCAGTGGTGAGAGTGGCAATACCAGGAGGGTGGAAGGAAGGTGGAGTAGAAAGGGGGAACTGGTTACAAGGATCTACATATAACCACCTCCCTGTGTGATGGACAACAGAAAAGTGGGTGAAGGGAGACGTCGGACAGTATAAGACATGAAAAAAAATGTATGCATTATCAAGGGTTCATGATGGAGGAGGGAGTGAGGAGGTAGGGGGAAAATGAGGAGCTGATACCAAGGGCTAAAGTGGAAAGCAAATGTTTTGAGAATGTTGATGGCAACAAACGTACAAATGTGCTGGGCACAATGGTTGGGTGGATAGATTGTGATAAGAGTTCTACAAGTCCCCAATATACTGATTTTTAAAAAAGAAATAATAAGCTATATATATATATATATATATATATATATATATATATATATATATATATAAATTTATTTAGCACAGTCCTTAGGGCAGCTAACCTGCTGTGGAATTATTTGGATCCCACCCTGTGTTGTGGGGAATAGGACACTGAGCACGAAGGTTAGATTTCTAGTGACTGTGGCCTGGGAAGCCTTACATAAGAAGGGAGTCGGGGCCAGGGCACTGGGCCCCGGTAGAATTGACACCGCATCCTTGTCCTCCAGCCATATAAGCCCACAGGCAGGTGACTGTGTGTCTCTCTGAGTATATGCATCTGTGCGCTTCCATGTGTACTGACATGGTCAAGTACTTGCCTACTCCAGCTCTTTCTGAAGGCTTCTGATTTCCCCACCTTCCATGTGGAACGTCTGTTTCTCCTCCTTCAAGTGAGAGTTGTTCCGAAGAGAAGTGTCTTCTGGATTCCCAGAGGCGAGTCCTTGTCTCAGGTCCCTGGAGGGTGGGAAAAGAAGCATGATGAGAAATGATTGCCCCTGGTACTGGCATGGCTTCTCCTGGATGAACTGCAATCCCACCTAGCTCACCACCTCCAGGACGGATGTCCTTCAGAAAGGCCCTGCGCGGGTCTCTGTAATAAACCCAATTTCTCTCAGGAATCTTTGCATCCTTCCAACATCATTAAGTTATTGGACTTATGCTAACGGACCATTTGCTTTTACCTCACCTCTGAGGGAATTCATTAGGCTCTGATGGTCCTTTATCATAATGAGGATCTTGTCCTAATCACCTTTCTCTGAGCTATGGGGGCTGGGGAGTTCGTCCTGTCATAGTAATATTATTTGAAAATTAACTCGTTTATGTACTTGTCAGTGAGCACAGAGGACGCTTTCAGTAAAAACAACAACAAAAAGTATTTTCCACATCAGCTTTCTGTGAATGGGGCATTTGTCAGAAAACAGACTTTTGGTTGTCTATGAGTCATAAAAGTCATCATTTAACATTTTTAAAGTTTCTCATTCTCTCCGGAGAAGAATCTGGGACAGAAAATGTGCCAAAATCTTCTTGAAGTGCTCTTACGTTCTCATACCAAGTTCATTGTGCTAAACCCTGAATTGAAAGCCAACATTTTTGGTAGAGAATCACACTTATTCCCAAGGACCAAGTGGACAGGTAATCTGTGTTGCATTTACAGAAACAAAAAGTCAAAATGTTTCGGTGGCCTCTACCCCCACCTCTGATGATTTTGAAACTTGTTGACCACCTGAAAGAGGCAAAATCTATCCATCTTCAGAAGCTGTACACAGAATCCTTTCTGTTCAGATGACTTCCTTGGGTTCATTCCTGTGGAAAGCATCAGCATGTTCTGCAAAGAGAGGCCGATACTAGCCCCCTGGGGCACAGGGGTCTGATCTGCAGCGCATCACAGGACGGAACAGGCTGGCATCTAAGACAGCCACATGTTCAGACAGAAGTATGGTGTGCTGTGACAGGCGTGGGTGGCCCACAGTGATCTGCAGGTCCTGCCAGTTGCTAATCTGTAAAATGAAGATTACACTGGTCCTGAATTTCACAAGACTGTGGTTGGATACTTTTCCTTTCCTTACTTGGACACGCACTTGCCCAGAGCTGTTTGTCTCAGGCGTGGTTCTAAGACTAACGGTGTTGTCAAGTCGGTTCGACTCATAGCTGTGCTGTGGTTATCACCTATTTTCCAGATGACGGAATGGGAGAAAAGAAAGGCCACTCATTTCCTTGAGTTCACAACGAGCTCTCATGCACAGCCTTGCTTGTAGCTGGTACATTCAAAGGGAGTGTCAACCATCATGAGCAAACTTTTGCCTTTAATCCCTTCCTCATAAGACATTGTCGACTGTGCTTATGTGCCCGGACAGACGGGATTGGAGCCTCAGCACCTAGTGCAGTGCCTGGTGCTCAGTAGAGTCAGTAAATTAAGACTGGAGGACAACTAATTAATGCTGCCTTCTCCTCGTGACCTTCGAATTCTTTTCACACCAGATGCTGCTTTAAGAGAACAATGTGAACCCGTGCTGTAGCCTGCCCCTTTCTTGGTTCCACCATGCAAGCAACTGAGTCCCGCTTTCACTCTGCATCAACCCTTCAGCCTCCCTGTTCTTACCTTGACGCTTCAAGGAGGGCAGGCAGGCGCCAGACCCGGTTTCAAGCTGGACTACTGAGATATTCTGAAGCATCCACCAGGGGGCCCATCCACGCTGAAGAAGATGAACAGGTTGGCATTTCTGGGAAGGAGAGGAACCTAGGTGGAAGGATGTCTATTGTCTTCCTCCTTGATTCACCATGTGGGCACGGTAGATCTTCACTCGCTTAGTGGTACACAATACTCTAAAATGTGTTCAAGGAGAAAGCAGCTCTGAGGAAGGCGGGTATATTGACAGAGGTACCGGCCTGATTCAGTCCCCAGGGAACTCAGCACCAATGCTGCCGCTGCCCAGCCAGACGTGCTCTTCCCTAAGCAGTTTGGCATTGGAGCCCAAGAGAGGTGGCTTCAGAGACATCAAGCGTCAAGTGAATGGGAGAGAAAGGGGAGGTGCGACACAGTCAATTCCACCTGCCCTATAAATGCAACCACTACATATTGCTCAAAATTAGAGGGGAGTTTGTGTCAGTGGCGATGATGTTATAACCACTGTGGTTTCTCGATCTGGTCTTAGGTGTAGAAGAACATTAAAATATTAATAAATCATGACCAATTTTAATTTTTTGCGGGGAGGGGGAGAAAAATTATTCAAGTCGAGTTTATCTCTGACACTCTTCTAATGCTCTTCTTACACACCTGACAGCTTTCCTGATGTTTCTTGCTTCATCTCTCCGAGAGATTTAGAGAATTCTGGGAGAGGCAGATGAGAGGGAGTGCTCTTTCTGAACTCCACAACCGTGCCGGAAGCTTGGCTTTCCCTTAAGCCTTTGTGGCTGGAAACCTGTCTTTCCACTTCTGTGTGTCAGCTGAGGATCTCTGGAGCCCAGCCTGTGGATTTTGAGGCCCTTTCTTCCCTCCTTCCACTCTGTCCCTCCCTCCAGACTCTACCCTCGTCTGTGGAAGGGCCTTTGTAGAGTAAGGACTCTGACAATAACAGGCCTGCCTATTCCACCTTTCTCTGGAGAGGAAGAGAAAAAAAATCCTTTTCTTGATTGAGGACTCTTTGGAAATCTTCTGGTGGGAAGGGGTAAGCTTTTAGGATCCCAATCCTTGAGAGGATGTGAAAAAGGCTTAGAAGTTCTTGGAACACTTCTGACTCCCCTTAAACCATGGTTTCTATCTATCCATACAAGGAAGCATTAAAGAGAGGAAATGAGGGAAGGATCTGCTTTAGTCCCACCCCGACCCCAGCAGTCTTTCTGGTAGAGACTGCCACCCCCATGTGACAGATGGGGAAACTGAGTGCAGAGCCACCAGTAACTTGTATGGGGTCACACGGGTGAGGAGAGGAGCAGTGGGAGAGTGGGATTTGAAGGCAGAGTCTTTGTTTGAAAGCACACTCTTTTCAGAAGACACTTTAGTGGCCTTTCCTGAGCTGTTTCTCTACTTGAGGGAGAAAAGAAAGAGGAAGTGGTTTGGATCGGACTTCTGGAAAACAGTAGTCACCAAATGATGAAGCAAACTGTGGGCGAGGTTCAGGAGGTGGCACTCTGGAGGCAGGTTTGGGGAGCCCCCGGTGGCCAAAGACTGGAGGAGAAAAGACAAGAAGAGCTTGAGACTGGGGCTGCTGTTGAAATGGGAGCTCAGGCAGCCTTCCCCGTTTGCTGACCTTTTGCCAAGGGCATCATACGAAAATCATGTTCATACCCACGCCCACTCCCTTCCCTTCCAACAAACACAACATGCTTGAAGTTGCTTCTGGTTTCCCAATGAATTCTATGGCCCCCATGGCCTCCAGGGTGAGCACACCTTTGCTAACCCAGCTCCAAGTTCCCCACATGGCTTCAGGAAGTCCTTTTATGGCCTTAGCAGGCATTGAGAAAGCAGATGTGATACTCTGGCTTGTAACGGTTGCAGACACTCTAACATTAGCAAATTAAATCCTTGGACTGGTGACGAGGGGCCAGAAAACACAGAAAGCTGGGGACTTTGAACAAAGCTGAGCATCTTTCCATAGTCTACTACTTATTATCTGATTGGCTTGGGGAATCACAGTGTACCTCTCCTCACCCCCAGGTGCCTTGCTTGTTAAAAAGGAGCTACGAATGCTCTCCTACTAGCTTGTGAGGGAGAACCCTGGCATTGGTAAGTGCTCTGTAGATAAAAATGTGAGAGGCCAGTATTGAGCTGACCCCGAAGATGGTGCCGTTGGAGAGACAATGTCAGATCCTGCCCCACAAGGTTCAACTTCTATTGGAAGAGACAGAGTCAACACCATACCAATGGCATAGGGACAAGGTCAAGAGGTAGCTGTGAGAAGAGGAAACTGTGCGTTATCTAAATGACATGGCATGAGGCAATTTTCTGAAGTGGCAATCAAAGAAGTGGGTGGAGCCAAAAATGTGGTCAAGCTGCAGCCACAGCTTGGATGGCCAACCTTCACCAAAGGATTCTAGCTCATCTACTTTCAGAACCCTTGTTTTAAGCAAAGCTCTGTTGAAAACAAAGGGTTTCCTCTGTGAGAAGTTTTGCATACTGAAATATTCTGACTCAATCCATTCCACCTTAAGTTGATAACTGCACACACTTAAGCTGGTTCCTGCTCAGGGAACTGGGAAGGATGACGAAGAACCTACCTTGTGTATGTGAAAGATGGAAAGCAGGAATTAATACTTTTTGAGGAGCAGGAGGTATAGTTAATACATTGAGCAATTAAATTTGGACTTTTAACCAGAGGATGACCTTGAATATTGGAAGAAAGATCTCATGAATTACTTCTGAAAAGTAGCCACTGAAACCCTTATCAATCTTCTCCAACACACTTGGAGTCAACAGGAGTTGAAGTCAATTGAATGCTTCAATGCAACTGGTTAATAGATACCAAGCATTATAATCAGCCTACTGAATTGTTCACCCCTCATAGAAACCCAGTGGAGGTCTCATCTCGCCTCACTTCCTGATTCAAAGGCAGATGCTCAATGCATTTAAGATGTGTGATCAAGCTTGCACAGTTAACGGGAGAGTCAGAATTGAGATTCAGACTTGTCTGGGTCCAAAGCTCAGGTCATTTCTACCATCTCAGGCAGTATCTGAAGCATAAATAAACTTAAGTTTGAACATACAAATGCACTTGCTACTTTCTTTTCTGTTTTCTTTTCATTGTTTTGCCACTTTGTTTTCAAATAAACATGGCTTCTATGAAGTTGTTCGTGGTTGTCTAAATACTATTGCCAACACAGCAAAAAACATGCTTAAAAGCTGTGCCTAGCTTATGAATTCCCAAGTGTGTCTTTAAGTCAGATACATAGGAAAGTTGAAATGGGTGCCTCTGGTCCACTTTTAGCCTTACCTGAGTGCAAGAAAAAGCTTGAAGTCTTCGCCACGAGTCAAAGCTGCACACGCAACAATTGTAACAACTGAGCCGTCCAGGTACCAGGTACGAAGTATGTGAGGCAACGTCATGCCATCCTCACTTTGAAGGAGCACTCGGGCCATACTTCTTCCAAGACAGATTTATTTGTTCCCTGTTAGTCCATGGTGCTTTCAGCATTCTTCCCCAGGGCATAAGTGTAACGCACCGATTCACCTGTGGTTTCCTTATTCAATGTCCAACTTTCGCATGCACATGAGGTGATGGGAATTGTTACAATGTTGTTACAATTTGGGTCAGGTGCACCTTAGTCTTCAAAGGGAAGATTTAAACAACACGATATGTATTTTTATTTTTTGATTACTTTGTTGTCCAACTTTCACATGCCTTTGAGGTAAGAGGGCAAATTTACAGAAGACTAAAGGACGAAGAGAGATTGTCCATAATTCTCAGTTTATAACTCAGAAATGTAAGAGTAGCATGAGGTGCGTTTGCACACAAGAATCTTTCAACTCTTTTAGTAAATTTATTTTACTAAGGACCTTGATGATTGTCCTGGTTGTATCCAGATTCTTTGCAATGTCTGTCCCATCAGTGTACCTCAGCAAGAAGTAAACATTGTTTCCTCTTTCTTACATCCCCGCCCAGATCGGGACTTGCTTTAGTCCAAAGAATACCATGCAGTGATTACCTATGAGCAAGGAGCCTTAACTTCAAGAAGTCCCTTGTGCGGTTGCTCTCTCCTGGAACTCAGCAGAGCTGAATAAGCCAGCTGGGCATGTAGGATTAAGATGAATGAGGCCCCAGTCACTCCCGGCCATTCCAGATGAAGGCATCTTACCTCAGTCACCTTCTCGTTGACCCTGTTTATTGACCACAGGGACATGAAGGAGTCTTAGCACAGTACACCTCAGATAAAAAGTACCTGGACAACTTGTAGACTCATAAGAAAGAATAATATTTTGTTGTTGTTTTGTTCTAAGCTACTAAATTTGAGGATAATTTTTAATGCATCAATATTTAGCTGTTCTAACCAAGAAATACTTGAATTTTTCATTACAGGTCAGTAGAGCTAAAGCATTTATTTTTCGGATATTAGTCAGTGCTTCCATCTGGAGCAATTTCCCCCTGTATTTCCAGTACCCTTGTCATTTTGGGAGCTTCCTTGATCATCATCTTAGGAATTCCTTTATTTTGTTTCCCAAATTCATGCCTTCCTCTTTTTCCGTAATCCTTCCCTGACTTGTCGGCGGATATCTTTCAGGAGTTCTTTTAAAAATTTTCTCTAAATTTTTAATGGCTGTTACTATTTTTTAAAATAATCTATTTCTTGGAGCAATTTTGAAAGTACAGAGTTCCCATTTACCCCTCCTTCTTACATACTGTTTTAATGACCAATATATTGCATTCATGTAGTACTTCTGTTATTCTTGATTCAGCAGTACTGATACATTATCATTAACTAAATCCCATAGGTTACATTAAGGTTCACTCATTATGTTGTATAGTTCTATGGGTTTTGACAAATGCATAATGCCATGTGTGGTAGTTACATAATCTGGTGCCAACTTGAAACTGTTGAGTGAAGGGGTGGAATTTAGCCTGTCAATCCCGTCACAGCTTGATGACCTCATTTGGAGGCACCATGGAAATATATTGCTTGCTGAAGGTGGAACATACAAAGACTCTCTGCAGGACATACCTGTTGATAAGCCACATGGAGCTACACTGATTAGAACCTGAGTCTTGAAGCTGGAGGAGCTACGTGGAGACCCACGTCAGCACTGAGGAGCTTCCTCTGCCACTGGATTCACAAGATTTTCCACCCACTGGGCTGTGATCTTCCTGCCTTTGGTATCATTGCATGGCTGTGTGAATTTAAAGAGAAATTTATGGATTAATATGGATAGTACATGGGGTAATATTAGACTTGATCTGGACCAGGCTGGGATGTTTTCTTAAGATGCCATTGCTCTTTGATATAAAGTTCTGTCTTATCCACATATGAATATCTTTGAATTGGTTTCTCTAATCAGCCTAGATGGACACACCATGTTCATATCATTACAGTGCCATACAGATCAGGTTTTTACCTAAACATGTCCTGTGTTTTTCTTTCCTTCTCCTTCTGAACTCTAGATACTTCAGGATTTTGAAGGCACTGTTTCAAGATTTTCTACCTTCCAATAGGAAACTTGAGAAACCCCACCTATTTGGACTCTGGGACTCTGCATGTCCTCTCCAAGTTTATGGACTGATATTCAAATTGTTCAATAACATACTTTCACTTGGTTCTCTTCATCTAAATATCTATGTCCTTCAATTCTGAGAGTTTCCTGATTTATTTCTTTGATGATATCTTTTTTTATGTTTTCTCTTTCTGTGAACCCCTACCTTTAGTATGCTTCTTTATCTTTTCTGCTGTTTCTATGTCTTTTCTCTTTTTCCACAATCTCTTTCTATTGAATTTATTTTTTACTTTATGCTCTCATCATTAAAATTTGAAGAAGTTACTTTCTATGTGTGCTCTTATACCTTAGCAGTGTTATTACTTCATAACTAATAATCTCAGATCTCACTGAGGTGACTAGTGATCCCTTTTTTTTCAGTTTCATCTCACTCAATAGTCTCTTTCTTCACAGTTACCTTTCCGCATTGATCTGAGCCCCCGGGTTTAATACCACACGTTTCATCAAATGTCTGATGCTTTTGGTCTAGTGTTCATATTTGAGAGGGAAGCACAGAAAACCAACATGGTGGGGCTCAGATCTTCACAAGACATTGATTCGCCAAGGAAGCTACCACGTTAATGTCTTTAATAGTCGCAATCAAGCCTTCCCCAAATGCTGAAGTCTGACCTCTGTTATCTATGAGTGTGAACTTGTTTGAAAACACAGAGGACTCTAATTAGAAACTTGTAGCAAATGTTCATGAAAGTTTAATTTTATTTTTCCCCCACTACCTTTTTGAAACCATCTCAGAGGGTCTTAGCAATTGTATTCAGCTAACAGCTGATCATAATGTAATATAATGGGCCTAAACTAATGTGACTGGTGTCCTTGAAAAAGAACAGAAACACAAACTCAGACATGAGGCAGCCATAGGAAGATGGATGTAGTCAGAAGCTAGTGTGATGCAGCCATAAGCCAAGGAACACCAAGGATTTTCAGGGTAGGGATGCACAAGGGAAGATTTTTCACCTACGTCCTTCAGAAAGCCTGACCCTGCAGACACTTTGATTCCAGACTCCTGTCTGTGAGACAATGCATCTCACTTGTTTTAAGTCACTTGTTTATGGTACCTTGTTAAGGTTGTCTTAAGAAACCGAGAAAGGTTCTTTGGGGTTTTCTCTCAGGCTTCTCAGATTCTCCAGACAGGCTGGGATCCTGCCCAGAGGACACTCTGGTAGGCAACTTGAGAGTCTTAATGTCTTTTATGTAAAGTTTCACTTTTTCAGTCTTGCATTTCAGTGCTCAACTATGTATCCCTTAGGGTTCTTAACCAGAGACTGTTCCACTCTCTCCAGAGAATAAATTTCTAACCCTTTGCAAGGTTAGACTCACCTAGCAATGTAGAGCATGGATGTGTCTAGCGTTCTACTTGTTAAATAAATGTTCAACCTATCTTTCTTACTTTAGTGGCCCTGCAGGTTAAGGATTGGGCTACTAACTTTAAGGTTCATGATTCAAACTTACTGTCCACACTGCAGGAGAAGGATAAGGCTGGGTGCTCTCATGGAGTTACAGTCTCAGAAACCTGATAAAGGGTCTATGAGTCAGTCTCAACTCCGTGGCCTTCCGTAGCTCATGCTCCAACCCCCTAGTCTTTGAAGTAATCTGGTTGCCTTTCATCTTCCCATTTTCTAGTTAGGATTCAGATTTTCCAAAGTTGCTTAATCCGTTACCAATTAATCATACTTTCTGGCTTCACAGTTTCATTGCTTTTGCCACCTTTTCCATTCTCTTTGGCTCTATGGGTTTATACATTTTGGGAGTATCCCTTTACTGTCTGTGTAGAGGGTTTGCATGAGAGAATGAAGGCAAATGTCTTCACACTTCCCAACTGGACCCCCAGGGGTAGCTCCTGAGTCTTAAGAAGCTAACACTTTATGGGATCTTATTCAGTTGGTAAAATATGGATTATAAACCTATGAAAAAGTCAAATTTTCTCCACGGAAAAAATTTCCAAGTGATGCAAGTCTGTTATGATAAAAAAAAAAATGAGTCTGTGGTTTCCGTCATTTCAAAACTCTTTGACCTCATGCATCCTAATTACTCAGAGCACCAGTCAATCACATCTCAGCCCCTCCCAGCTCCTAGAAATTAGAGACTTCTCAATACATTTCCATTAGCTTTTTAATATTTTCCAATAAGTGCTTTCATGTGGACACACACATATTGTGTTTTCCTCATGATGACCGATCCAGCAACTCATGTACAAAAATTAGAGAGTGGGGTGTGGAAAGACAAAACAAAATTACAAGTGTTCATGGTGCAGGCACAGACAATAAACTGTTCTTTCAAAAGTCAGCACAAGTGATTTGCAAAACTCCATTCTTGTGATACAAAGATGAATGAATGGATCTTGTTATTTTGGTCCCAAAGTAATTTTTCTCTCTCAGACAACCTGGGGGTTTCCTTTTTCCCACTCCTGTTTTAGAAGTATTGGGTAAGCCTTGGCTAAGAATGAACTCAAATCTCAACATACACATTTAGAGAGGCTTTTGCTGGAGAAATCCATTCTAACACATTAGGTCCTGCAAGCAAATGGACACAGAGGTATCTTTTGTCCCCTTCTATTTTTCCAAATCAGACAGTTATTGGAAACCAGTGGAACAAGGGAAAGTGCTAACTTAATGCAAAGTTCTCAGGAGTCACAAATGATTTAGCATTGCAGGAAAAAAATTATACCTTTAGCTTTCAGGTGCCTTACAAATTAATTAGTTAAATGCAGAACCTTTACTTTTACAAGCAAGTCCCAGGTGGTGCAAATCATTAACATGCTTTTAAACAAGAGGTTACAGGTTTGAGTCCACATTAAGGTGTCTGTCCCAAGAGATGATATTTTCTTTTTTTAAATGACTTTTACTCGTAGTTTATTCTTAATTTCAAATATTGAGAAAAGAAAGAGGAAAGATAATGAGGGAATGTGATAGAAAGAAAACCCAAGTTATGATATTTTCAATCACCTGATATGCATGTGAGAGTTGGACAGTGAATAGGGAACGCTGAAGAGTCACTGATGTGTTTGAATTACGGTGAGGGCGATGAATATTGAAGCTCCCATGAACTTCCAGAAGGACAAGTAAATCTGCATGGAAAGAAGTACAGCTAGAATGCGCCTTAGAGATAAGGACAGCATGACTTCATCTCATGGACTTTGGACATGCTGTCAGAAGAATGCATCCCTGGAGGAGGATGTTGTGCTAGGTAAAGTGAAAAAGAGAAAGGTCCCAGGCAGGATGGATGAACCCAGGGGCTGCAATCATGGAACAATAGTGAGGATGGTGCAGGACTGCACAGTTCTGGTGTGTATGGTGTCCCTGTGGGTTGGAACAGACCCTGTGGCATCTAACCACAACGGAGGTTATTCTGAGTCAGAATTAACTCGATGCTTGATGGCTGTGAGGTCCTTCGTTTGCTTGTTTGTGTTTTGAGAAGTACCTTGGAAGAAAGGCCTGAGGATCTACTTCCCCAAAAAGGTAGTCGTTGGAAACCCAATGGGGCACATTTCTACCCTGACACACACAGGATCATCATGAATTAGAGCTACTTTGACAGTGAGTGACTACTGGCTAAGGCCTCAGGTCACTGGGAAACCCACTGGCAGGAATAATTATACAAGGAGTGCTTCCAAAATTGGCCAGTATGTTACTCAGGTGAGAATACACCAAATTCCATGAACTTCAGGAAAGATGGCAGGAGGATTGCATGCAAAGACTTGAGCAGCTCTCCATTAAATGCTCAGAAGCCATAAAATCCACAAGCCAACGACATGCTGTGAGAAGCAATAGCAATACAGCTGTCTTCAAAGCACAAGCATATACAAGCTGGAAGTAGCAATAACAACAAAAAGGGGTATACTTAATTTAAAAACCAAACTGAAAACAATTTATCTCAATCTATTTGGGAAGGCTTAGAAGGGGTGGAAAGCTAGGAAACTGGTCTTGCTATCCATGTCCCCAGAGGGAATCTAAGAGACAAGAGCGCCTCATATAACCTTCCTAAATCTGGACCCACAGGCTATAATGAGTTTGTGGGGCTGAAGCAGGCCCAGGGAAGCTCCTGGAGAAATTGGAACATCAAGGGCAATCACAATACAAGAATCAGAAGGAACTGTCATTTTCGTTTCTTACAGTTTTTGGGACAAGAATTAGGAGAAAGCCAGACAAATGATGGTGGAATTGGTCAATTGAGATTCACAGAGGAAGGGCTAGAAGGTTTCCAGAGTCAATGCATGGTGGGAACAGAAGTTGGATGGGGGGTAGAAGCGGTGTGGGAGAGGCTAGACAGAGGCCATCTCTTCTTTAAAGTCTATCTTTCAGAATCAACTCTATAGGTAAGCCCTGTTCTAAATTACCTGGGCACTTAGCTCTTCTCCATCCTCCCCTTCGTACTTTTGTTTTTTTCTGTGGGAGATGCACTGCCATTTAATCACATCAGTTTAGACAACAGGTGAGTTTTCTCGGCAGCCTATAGAAGAGGGTGCATCATTTTATAGGAACACAACTTGATTGATTCTATCTCTTTGATTACAAGTAGCCTTTTGGAAGGCCCTGGACCAATGGAGACTAATGGCCAAGGCACAAAAGCAACAAAGGACTTATTGAGCCGGGGGATGGGTGGGCAGAACATGAGGTTGGAACATAAAGACAGTCTTCACCTTTACTGCCATACAACTGTCTATTTGGTGATAAAAGGTCAAACAGTGGTAAGCCCCATAATCTTTTAAGGCAGTGATTCTCAAACTGGCAGTCGAACGACCCATTCACAAGGGTCGCCCGATTCAGAATAGTCACAAATTACAGTGATGAAGTAACAACTAAAGTAATTTTATGGTGGGGGGTTCACCACAACACGAGGAACTGTATTAAACAGTTGCAGCATTAGGAGGTTTGAAAACCACTGTTATAAAGGATTCGGCAGGTACGAGACTTATCCTGAGTAACAGCAGGGGAAGTGGAGGCAACCGATTTGTAAGTATAAATAAATAGCTAGAATCCTACAAATACTTGAGCAGGATTTACAAAACCCTCACCCACCCATTCGCCCATTCCAATCCACTGACCACTAATTATAAGCTTTCATTTCCATGGGCTGATCCTTTTATTACAAGTGGTCCAAAAGGGATGTTGCATTTTCCTGCGATTTCATGAAAGGGAGGGTCTGTTTCTATGAAGCAGGATCTCACAAATGGTAGGTCATGAAAATCTCATTTGACTTTAAACCCTGTTGTTGCTTCAGGACACAGGTGGTCATGAAAGCACAAATGTGGCATAAGTCTCTCTTCTCACCAGGCTGGATACGGGTGGGGAGTAGATGCCTTTGTATAACTTTATAAATAAAATAATGCTGTCTTTCTTGGTGGGAGACGGATGGGCTTCTGACTCCTGCTCTCTACTGAGTCATGGCTTCAGAAACTCACAGAGGTGGTTCTACCTTGTCCTCTGGGGCAGCATGGAGGAGAACTTGACTCCCTGACTGGTAAGTCTTTCTTGGTCTCCTTGACTAAGTGAGCCTGAGAGGAAGCCCAGGGACTCTGAGATGACGGCTCTCAAGGAGAATCGTTCTTATAGCTCTTGGATTGGCCATAGGGACCATACATTGCTGACTTAGAACCCCAAGAATCACAGCACAAAGAGTAAAGGTGGCAGTACAGATGTTTATTATGCATCAGCTTAAGCCCTTTTATGCCTCTGACATAGTAATCTTTTAAAAAAAACATACAGATAAAAGGACCTCCAGGGTTTGATATTTCAAAAACACAGATAAATAGCTTACTACAGATAAATAGCTCCACCCTTTGGGTGTCTCCCAGAAGCATCTGAAATTTTTCCACATGGGGTCTAGAGATAGGGATATATAAGCAGTACATCCCCATCCACTACCTCATTGGAAAGCAATGTCCAGGATTAGGTTAGTAGAAGGGCAATATGATTCCATTCAAATTTCCTCCAAGAGACCAATCCCTCCTTCTCCTGGGGAATGCTCAGGTAGCTCTCCCCAGGAGGTGGAGTGAGAGAAGTTTGGGAATCAGGAAGACATATTTGTGACTTTTGTTACAAGCCATCTCCATAGGTGAGAGGCCTTTAGTTGGGAACTGGAACATTCAAATTCATGCCAATTACTCTTTGGACTCTCATTCCAGAAAGCAATGCTGATTTTCTAAATTGAACGTGACTTACAAAAAAATCCCACACACAAAAAGTAGAAAATGTTATGCTAAAAAAAGATTCCCGATAAAACAATCAGTAGCACATTGCATCTGTTGCATGTCAGTCCCAGTTCCTGCTAATGGTGGTCTCTCTGACTGTTTTTTTCTTTCCCAGGCATAGGGTGGTGTTACACGCCGATCTTCATGTCCACATTCTGCAGGTTCCGCGTCTCATCGGCTGTCATGAACTGGTCTGGGGTCTCTGATGGCTCCTTGTTCACCAAATGCACCATTTCCTGAGACTTGCTGGCTTCTCCGTTGAGCTCGCTCGGCTTTCTGTCCCCCACTGCGCCATTACCATTGATCACCAGCTTTTTCTTCTGTCCACACCTGATAGCACACCATAGGAGAGAAGGGAGCAAAGACACAACCGTCAGCATTGCCATCCTGCTGTTACCATCAACTTCTCCACTCAGGTTTACATATTTAACAGTTTTTTGACGTGTCATTTGTGTACCATACATTTCCCTGCAATCATCACCGCGTCAGTTTGCGAACAATTCCCTCATTCTTGTGCCCTTTATTGTGTGTAAGATGCTCCCCCCACCCACCCACCCGCAACCTCCCCTGGCACACCCTACCTAAAAACAAAACAAAACAAAAAAAACCCCAAGACCCACCAGACCAAACTCACTCATCAGACCAACTTCATTCTGACTTTTAGAGTTGATTCTGACCGATAGTGAGATCAGATCCCTTCTCTTTTTCCAAGTCTAACCATGTACAGAAATAGAAAGCTTCTATTAGGGTCCCTGTGCTGTGCGGAGGGGTGATTATAAGGTCCACAGTTAGCTGGAAACCACCAGCTGCTCTCAGGAGAAAGACCAGGTTTTTACTACAAAGCATGACAGCCTCAGGTGGCAGTTCTACCCTGTCCCCTAGGGTCAGGATGAGTTGGTATTGACTTGATGGCAGCCAGGGAATTACTGTTTCTACAGATTTACCAATCCCGGATTTTAGACCAAGAAAACTGTATCAAAAACCCCAACAGTGAGAATAAAATAAAACCCAGAAAAAGCTGCATCCAAGCGAAAACAGAGGAGAAGCTAGAACAAATTGAAAACAGGTGAAAAGGGAAAACAATGATCAATGATCAATGTGAACCTGTCTCTATTTGCAAGGACCCGCTTTCCAATGCCCTCTGTCTGGGGGCAAGCCGATTCACACTCCTGGTCCATCAGTTTCTGGGAATGCAATGGAGGCTTAATGCGGTGGGGACCCTGGAGATGGACTTTGGGCTTCTCTGTCATCATAGCCTTCTGCAAACCGGGTGCTCAGAACACCATGGCAGTTGAGGATGGACTCACTTTGTGTTCAGTGCTTTCTCTACTATATCTTTTGGACTTTTAAACAAGAGTGGTTCTCAAAGTGAGGTCCCTGGGCCAGCCTTAAGAGAGTATTACCTGGGCAATGATTGGAAATGGACATTTTCAATCATGTCCCAGATCTACTGATTCTTCTGGGGAAAAAAAAAGACAAACAAACCTGGGGTGGGGACCAGGAGCTGTTGCACTTAATGAGCTCTGATGCAAAATCAAGTGTGAAACTCGGTGATCATCACCAACCTGGGTCGCAGGTGTTACGACGTCTCCTCTATTATGGGTGAGAAAACACCTCTAACCCACTCCCACTGACCTCGAGCCATCTTTACAGGAGCAGACAGCCTCATCTTTCTTCCAAAGAGCATGGCACCACCACAGCTGCTGCCAAACTGAATTCAATTCCCTGCCACTGAGTAGATTCTGACTCAGAGTTTTCCAAAGAGCCAATCCTGTCCCTCTAACAGCTTTCAAATCACTCAAGAGCCTTAAATGTGCTTTTCCAAACAAATGAAATCACCGTGACCTGAAATCAAAACCTTCCCATATGTTCAATGTTACTTAGAGCCCCACATTCACCCTGAAAGAGCCCCATGTGGCTCTCCAGCTGCAAGGTTGCTGATCTCTGCCCTAGGCCACTAGAGAACTGCCTCGGGGGCTTCCAGGGCTGTGAATCTTTATAGGAACTGAAAGTCTCAACTTCCTCCCTCAGGAGAGGCATGTGGGTTCAAATTACAGACCTTGTGGCTAGCAACCCAAAATGTCACCCACAACAGGACATTCACTGACTTGCTCCAGGTCACTGGGTCAGTCAGACCAGGGTCAGGATTCAAACCCAGGTCTGCCTGACTCGCAGTTCTAATTCTCCTTCGGCCCTAGGAAGTAATGGAGATGTTTCCCTGGTGATGAGTGTTGGCTTAGGCTTAGGCTAAGGCTTATATAAACCATCAACCTGACTATTAATCATTCTGATTTGTGTACTCAAGAAAGACACACCACTTCCTCTTTCAGTCAATACTCTGTTGGCTTTATCAAGGCTAGTATTGCCAATGCAGAGAAGAACAAAACTCTTCTGGAAATATAAGGCCATACTGATTTTCCCCTAACACTAGTTAAACTTCCCTTTGACCCAGACAGAGCAGGTTAAACTAGGGAAAACAAATTGTTAACAATTGCTTTAAGGGGTCTCAGGAAATTTACTTAAGATGCAAATACGGAAGTGAGTCTTTTATGAAAGAGCTTGACTTTGATCTTATCCCTGGGCAGGCCCTGGCTTTGCTTCACCACACCCGGTCTGACACATGGCTTCCTCTTTCGGGAGCATGATCCTCACTGTAGACATAGCAGTCAGACTGTGCTTAACGGAAGCAAAGTTTCAGAGCCTCACAATTCCAGTGATATGGGGGAGAAGAAAAAGGGTCAACCATTCATTGGACGGCGCCTTCTGAGTGCCAGGCACTTTACCTGTGATGCCATGGAATGCTGCTACTCACCCCACCCCAGCTCATATTCTCCCCCATGACACAGCAGTGGAAACTGAGGCTCAACAAGGTTTGCTGCCACACAGCCAGGGTCAGACTTGGAAACCCATGAAGTCAGCAGGGCCCCCTTTGCTGCTGGATATTTGGAGCTGTAGAGACAAAGCCTCTTTTGTTCACCAGCATGGGTCATTTGCTCTAGAAGGGCCAACGCCAACAACCTTAATCTGGTATTTGGGGAACTAGAAATGATACCTCCTCCATGGGAGGGCTAACCTTTCTCTCTAGCACCAGGCTTGCTGAGGGGTGGAACAGAGTGTTTGGCATCCATTCAGGGCGCTGGGTATAGATGTCCATATAAACAGGAGTGCATGTGGCCTACATCAGGGCCTTGAAAGGGCTGCTTTTGAGCCCTGACGGGACACTTGGCTGGCAGTCCGACTTGGGAACACCCATTTCACCTCTCCGAGCCTCAGTTTTCTTATCTGGAGCTGTGGCTCTTTAAGAGTATCAATGCAGAAAGCAAATGCTTTGAGAATGATGAGGGTAAGAGATGTATGAATGTGCTTCACATACAATGGATGTGTGTCTGGATTGTGATAAGAGTTGTATGAGCCCCTAATAAAGTGATCAAAAAGGAAAAAAAACCCTGATAAATCCTAATAATTCTGTTAGTAAAAAAAAAAAAAGAGTATCAACGTCATAGGATTATGGAAAGTCTTAAAGCAGAGCATGGCATTCAATAAGTGCATTTATTATTGTTACTACCTGTTGGTTCTTATTAGTGGTAAGAAAATTAAAGCCTTGGACAGGCATCTAGAACAGTATCTGGAACATATGAATCGTTCAAGGCATGCTAGCTGTCGTTGCTTTTTTTTGGGGGGGGGCAGGCATCACTGTCCCCTGGTGGGAGCAGGAGGCCCAGCCTGGCTCCTGGAGAGCTGCTGCTGGATTTGAATCACCAACCCACTGGGCCACAGTCTAGCGCACAAACACTACACCACTGGGGCTCAGCCCCGCTAGCTGTCATTGTTCATTCAGGTTCGGACATGCTTCTCATATTTCATCTCTTTACTTGAATCAACCTTGCTACTATTTTTTCAATACTTGCTATTATTATTAAGGAAATTATTTCAAAGGTCAAAGATGCCATGCTGCTTGCAATATATCAAACTCTCACATGGTCACCGGTGATCTTTGAAAAAAAGGTGTCTTATCAAAGTAATTTTCGTTTGCCTACCTAATAGATCACTGAGGAGTTAAATGAGATTTTGAGGGGGAAATAAACATAAACGCTTTGGGGGCATGGCATCGCGGGGCTTATGTCGTGCATCTAAATGAAGCTGGTTTTGAAAATGGATAACATGTGACGTATAGTAACAAAGGAAGACTGTACCTGGGCCGAGTCTTACCCTATTTCTCTTTGGATTTATGTGTCTCTGTTCTGGGGCCCTCTTCCCCGCCCCCAGGAGGCCAGGATTATGTTTATAAATTACTCAGTACAAAGATTAGTGTTTCAGGCATGCAATAAGAACTTTTGATAAACAAATCCTATTTTTTTCTTTGTTCCCCTGTCATAGGAATTAAGAAAGGAACATCAGCATTAAAGGGCATTTGGAGACCATCTGGTTTGACCTCTTCCCTATATAACAGCTCTGAGTACCAGCTCTGAGCTTAAGGATACGATCCAGTCCCAGACTTTATCAGGGCAAGACTAAACCACAACCAATTTTCTGACTCTGAGGGCAGAGGTCTTTTGAAACTGCCCAGCCCATATCTATTTTCCCTACAAATGCCAGACAGTAACTGAGCAGCTAGTGACTCCCCACCTCCACCCCCCAGAGTGGAAGAAACCAGGTTACTATACATCTAGGACATGAAGGATTTATCTTGAAATATCTAGAAGAGTAGGGGAAACCTCACAACTGCTCTCTTTCCTCCTCAACCGGACAATCTTTAGAGATACTTGGAGCTTCATTTTTGATTCAAGAGTTGTGTCATCTCATAGAGCAATCACAACCCACATTCTGTGATTTTTATGAGAAAAAAAATGAAAATGAAATATTAAGTGTTCACTTCTTCACATTCTAAGTGTTCAATAGCCACATATGACTGGTCGTAATCAAACCAGACAGTACTGATGCCAATCCTTTTTCTTTGATGGTCCAGGACTGTTCTGATGGCCAAGCTGGTCCTTTGGCGGAGCAGAAGAGACAGCCGGTGAAACTGCAGTGAACTCAAAGGAAGAAATCCCACCAAACTCATGGAGTTTTTGTAGACGAGATTTACTGCTGACTGGGTTTCCAGAAAAGACCTGGATGGCCCTGAAGTGTCTTTATGCCCAAATCAATTGTAGGAAGTCTTCTATGGTGAGGTCTCCTCACACGATTAGGACAAACCATTGATGCAAAGGGTGCCCATCGTCTCCGCTTGGACCTCACTCAATAACTCCCAACCCCCAACAAATGTTTTTCTGAAGGAGAAAGAATCCAGTGTGGTTTGCACTGAGAAACGGCCAACTCTTTCTTCTGAGGAGCCTGATCCTTCTCTGCCTGGGTGAGTTCGTAGGTTCGAACTTCTGACCTTGGAATGATCAGCCCTACATGTAGCCCGCTGCACCACTGCATGTTCCTTCTCATGTGCCATGTATCTCAAGTCTGACTCCCAGTGGCCCTGTAAGACTAGGCAGAACTGCCCTGTGGATGTCTGACACTATTTACAAGAGGTGAAAGCTTCCTCTTGATCCTATGAAACTTAGAACTTAGTTTAGAACTGCTGGCCTGGTGGTTAGTAGGCCAATATAGAAACCATGACACCTTCCATCAGGTTCTTGAAGATGCTGCTGCTCACCGATCACTGTGCCATGGAGGCCCTCGCTCAATCTTGCAATGCCAACTTCAGTGATGAGCGACTTTCCATTTTCTTTCTTTTTTTAAAAACTATAATCCATACAACAGTGCCTGGCAGGGTTTCTGTTTTCAAAAACTGCTGGCAGACTCCAACTCAACGGGCCATCATTACCTTCAAACCCCAAGAACCTTTGAATTGCTCTTCCTCCTCCATAAAACCCGTTGTCTGGGGAGCCACATGAGATCCCTTGGCTAAAGAAGGGAGTGCCCTTCTGCGAGCCCATCTTTCCAACCAAGGAGTCCTGGCGGGGAAAAGTACTGGGTTGCTAATCATAAGGTCAGCAGTTCTAAACTAAGTTCTAGGTTTTTGTTTTTTTTTAATTTTAAAAAGAGGCTTTCTATTCATGTTAAGAGTTATAGTTTTGGAAATCCACAGGGCTAGTTCTACCCTGTCCTAGAGAGTAGCACGAATTTGGTTTTTCGAGTCTATTTTTCAACCAAACTTCTTTGGAGGAAAACAGAATTCTGCCTTTCTCCAGTGCGACACTCCAAGAGAAAAGCCGCAGGCTTGTGAAGAGGATTAGACACGGGCTGGAGGCTTTGGAAGCACAGAGAGAGGGGAGGCCCTCTGTTGCCGTTAACCACCCTTCAGCTGTGTGGCAAATCTGCTTTCAATTAGCAAATCAGGACATCATAATTTATGGCATCCAAGTAGCTACTTTCCTGGTGAGACACTCGCTGTGCCGGGTCCTGTATGTCCCTGTTTACCTGTTGCTAGGGCAACTGCTGGTCTTTGTAGGGGCTGGTGAGGAGTGGGGGGGTGGGGTGGGGGTAGGGACAGAACTGTCATGAGGCCCTTTCTCTGCCACTCACATGATAGGAAAAGATGCAAGAGCTGACCAGCCACCCTGTAAGGGCTCCAGCTGCTCTCAGTGAAGACCCCCTACCCATCCCACTCCCCACGCTGACAGCCTCCAGGGCTGTTTCTATGGTGACAGAGTTATGGAACTATATATATGAGCCGAAGCCCTGCAGGCTGTGGCCTGGAACAAGAGATCTGATTTCAAACAATAGGACGTTCACATGTAATTGAGCAAGAGTGATCCCAGGGACAATAAGGAGGCTGAGGAGAAGTAAAAGGACTTTGTGAGGCTCCCTGAAGTCACATAATTTAAATTCAAATATACACAACAGCAACAACAATGAAGCTGTCATGGACATTTCAGGAGATTGGTTATGGTTTTTCCTGCCCCTGCTAGTGTTCTTTATACGATTGGCTGGAAGATCAGGGGCTCAGCTGACTCAGAGGTACTTCTGAAAGGTCCCAGGACTGCAGGGGGACTGTGGTTTCACTCTGCAGACCGGCCTTCGCCCCAACACTGGACAATAACTGGTTGGTTATAGCAATCAGCTATTGTGGTTAAAAAAAAAATTGTTCTCATTATGTTTTCAAGGCTATAGATCGGAGCCAAGCTATTGAGATAGCAAATTTATTAACTTGTAAAATGGTGCTACCAAGATGCTCCAATAGGAGTGTGCCATCCACAGCATGGGGGCTAGCTGTTCACTGCTTCTCAAAGGCCATCGAGAGGCGAAAGAAACTAAAGTGACCAGATTTTGAGTGGGACACCACTGACCCGGGGGAGGGGGTGGATTAATAATTTGGTCTCTATGGAGCAACAAAAATTTTCATAGAACACAAAAATAGTATTGTCCTATATTTATTATAATTTTAAAACACCGTGGGACGTGGTTAAACTGTTAAAGAGCGGAACGTCTGGTCACTCTACTAAAGACGCAAGATGTGGGCATCTGCCGGCTTGCTAGATGATGTGGCAATGCACAGGCCACCTGTGTGGCTTTTACCTAATCCAAGGAAACCTCCAGGGTCATGTACCCGAGGCTTGCTCCACTGTGCTTGTGTGCTCACAGAAAATGCCTGCGCCTCTGGACATCCCAGTGGGAAGATTAGATGTCCACCTTTGGGGCGGCCCCTAGGACCGTCAATTGCCTTGATTTCTCCAATTCACTGTTTCCCTTTCTTTCCTTTTTGGCCACGTCACTTCTGGAGCCTGGTCCTGCCTCAAGCAGGCTGGGAATCCTGTAAAGAAGGCCCAGAGTGACGGCCCTTGGCTAGGTAAGAATAAAAGAGAACCTTTGAGGTGGTGGGAATCGTTCAGGAGTAGGTCAAGAAGGAGGAGTGTCTGTTCTTTACTCAGACTTCCGTGCTGGGGATGGGAGACTAACTGTGCCACCAGGACCTCAGGATTGTTTTACAGACTTCCCTGTCTAGGAGCTCTCAACAAGCTGGCTGTCACCTGAGTCCTTCCAACAGTAGCGAATAGAAAATAGTGGCTGCAGCAAAGGAAAGAAACAAAAGCAACACATAGGACCTCAAACTTAACGTCTGCTTCATGTCAGAGCTCCAGAAGATTTACGAATCTAGGCCAAAGAGGACTATAACCCCCGAAGCCTGTACAGACCATATTTTTTGGACCACAAGACACACCCAGTTTTTAAAGCAGGAAAACAAGAAAAAAAATTCTGAAACAAATAGTACCAGTATACTAAAATGTTCTGGGTTACCACACCTTCAGATCAGAAGATGCACCCTCATTTTCTCCCACTGCGTATTATGGTCCGAAAATATGATAAATGCTATCATAATAAATTGGTAAATGTGCAGGTACACAGGCTTCTCCAGAAGTCGGTCATAACTTTGATCAGTCAGCATCTCTCTGGGGCTTAATCTTGAAAAATTTGAATGCCACCACAAAACAGTCAATCAATATTAAGCATGTTCTAAAGTATCTAGGTGTCTCCTTTCTTTAAAGAACATGCCAGAGCAGACCTTTTGGACTGGGCTATGTACACGAGTCCCTGGGATCTTGTTGAAATGTAGGCACTGCTATTTTTGACGCATTCCCAGGCAGCCAGGGCTGCTCATTCCGGAGACCAGACCAGGCATTGGGCAGCGAAGGCACAGCATGGAAAGGCAAAGGTCACAGGAGCACTTGCTTACCTTCTTCGACTATTGACAGCGATGCAAACAGCGAGGATCAGAGCCAGGGCCAAGAGAGAAGCCAAGATGATGAGCCACTCTAGAACAGAGGAGCCAAGAGACACGTGTAAGCTTTGGAAATGCACCTCGTTAACAATCACTCTGCACGTCATCGATTGAGTTGCTCCAAACGAGAAAGACGGCACGGCACAGGGGGCTCAACCAAAAGAACCAGCCCACAGGCAGATGGTTCTGGAGATTTCTCTTTGCCCTACAGTCTTGTTCAACAGACTTCTTGTGCTACACTTTTAAAACCATGCACGATCTCCAGGTTCCTCTAAGAGTAACTTGTTCCCAAGAGCTGGAGAATGAGTTAGTGCATGTTGTGGGTACATTTGGTACACTATTACTACAACCCTAGGAAAACCTTTCCCTTTTGTAAAATTCCCCCTTTGCAAAAGCTCAATTTTGAGCCCAAGCCAAACAAAGACTTCTCATCAAATGGTTCAAATGGTGCCGCTCAGGAGAGTCTGGTGTTCCCGTCCCTTCGCTCTACAGGTAACACTACCTGGAAGGTGTTTGCTGTATGATCCAGAAAGCTTGTCAGAGTGCTAGAAATATGTTGTCATTCTACTCATCAAAATGGAACACCTCTCCTGCCATGGGAACATCCCAGGCCCAGAAACAAAGGGGAAGCAAGACTGAGGTGGGGAGGACTTGGTGTGTCATTCTGTGGGAGCACTCATCTGGGACGGAGGACTTGTTAACAAACAGAGCAGTTCTTTGGGATGGTCCTAAAATAAGCTCCATCAATAGCAGGCAGGTAGACCAAGGTAAAGGGTGCTTTACCCTTTCTTACCAAGAGCTAGTGTCCTTTGGCATGTAAAGAAGAGTAATTTAAGAGAAGAGGATGCTTGCAAATGGGCCTCTTCTTTCTTTCTGCTAGAAGTATCTTTTGTTGCCTTATAGTTGAAAACTCACCTGGAATTTGTGCTTTCCTCATTGGAGGGGGTGTGGTATTGGCATCACTGCCACGATTCCCACTGGAGTGCCCTACAGAGAAAAACAACATCTGTCACTCAAAGTTTGAAATGCAGAACTGTATGCTCCTGACAGCAACATGTCAGCCTGTCTGTCTGCCTACATCCCCACGAAGCCACCGAAAAGACTCAAGCCACAGGCTCATGCAAGGTTATGGAAATGAAGCAAAGCCAGTTGCTGGCCATTCCAACACCGTGACAACCCCCATTGAAGACTAGAACTGCTCCATCAGGTTTTCTTGGCTGAGATGGTCATGGAAGCAGATAGCCAGGATTTGGTTCCACAGTACCATGGGTAGGTTCGCCTGGCTAACCTTCCTGGCATTAGTTTGAGTGCAAAAGGTGCCAGGGAAAGACATTTCCACAAAAAAATTTGGGGTTGATTAGGACCAATGAATGTTTAGAGACATTACTATCATTGTTCTTATCATGGTACCTGAGAATCTTTAAAGGCAGTGGTGCTATGCAGTATTTAAACTCTGGGTTTCTAGAGGTGCACAGATCTGAATCTAAGTCCCACCCCTGCTTCTCGGTCATGGTGTGTCAGGTAGATCATGTTTTCCAGTCCAAATCTCCCATCTAACATAGATAGTATTAAGATGTACTCCATACTTTTACAGAGGTTACAGAAATACTATTCATAGATGGGCATAGTTGCTATTTTCTTTTCTTTGGTGAGGGTCTCTGACTCCAACAGCGGTCTGTGCATCATCAAAGAGGGTGTCCCTTGGGGGCTTGCTAAGAACACAGACTGTCCATCCTCCCCCAGGACACACTGAACCGGAACGTTACTTGAACACCGTCTTTCAGGGAATCGCCTACTTTAAAAATGACCAAAGCAAGTGGGAAAATCACTGTCAAAGTAGTCCATAAGCGAGGCTTCATGGAACGTCCTGTGGATGTGTTATAAGGAGAGACCACTCCCACCACTCCCTGGAGAAGGACATCACGCTTGGTAAAGTAGAGGGGACGTTGAAAAAGAGGAAGGTCCTTCACATGATGGGCTGGCAGCGTAGCTGCAGCACAGGCTCAAACCCACCAAGCATTAGGAGGAAGGCGTCCAGCTGGGGGGGCTGCCTTCTGCCATGCATAGGGTTGCCCTGAGTCCGAGCAGATCGCTATAATAGCAAAGGCATGTTTCTATAGTACCCAAAACAAACATTTACACAGTAAGAGTTTACAAGGAAAATGTGGCCCCTTTACATCTATATAAAAAAATCCATTTCCAAAATAAATAAATAAATAAATAAATAAATAAATAAATAAATAAATAAATAATCCATTTACAGGGCTGAGCCCCAGTGGCATAGAAGTTGAGTGCGGGACTACGGCCCACTAACTTGCCGGTTCAAATGCAGCAGCAGCAAGGCTGGGTAGCTCCCACGACCACCAGAAGGCACTGATGCCCCCAAACAAAACAAAACAAAAAAAAAATCAATTTACAGTCTTAGATAAGAACATTGGTAAAATGTGCCCTGGTTTAGAAGAATGTACATCACCTACTGCTGAGAAAGAAAAAAAGAAGAAGGAAATAAACCAACAAAGCCTCCAACTGGAAGGAAGTCTCACAAGGCGGAAAGTCCGCCAGTCAGAAGAGGTGGTCCAGGAACAGGAGGGCAGCGTCAAGCTTCAAGAAGAAACAAGTGAAGCCTCCTTTCTGGGCGCTGTCCCTCCAGACACAAAGTCAAACCTTTTCCCATGACAACAAGTGGGTTTTTATTTCCTCCTGCTAAATAGAAACCCACTGCAGAATCCTAAAGTCCCCAAAGGGGAGGAAAAGAAACAAAACAACACACAAAACCAGAGAGGCCTGCCTGATCAATGATGCAGATGGCCAGGCCTGAACTGAGAAGCTGTCCTCGGGGCAGCAAGCCTTAGGCGTTGCACAGCAGCCGCTCGGGCCTCGAGCACAGAGGTCAGTTTGGGTAGGATGGCTCCTCTCCATGCAATTTGATCCTTCTGTTAAACTCAAAATGGAGCAAAACAAACTCTGATCAGACGCCCGGCCATTTCAAAACACCCATCCCGTTTTGGCAGCGGCCTTTCACTTTCCAAACATCAGCAGAAGTCCAAGGCCCTTCGTAGTATGGGGCGGCTGACAGGTTTGCACTTGCACAAGTCATGGGTTGTTGGTCATCTCAGCAGGAGCTCTCTGGTCTGCAAACCTCTCTGAGAGGCACAGCTGCTCATCTTGCTGGTCTTTCTCTGACTCACATCCGCCTTTGCTATTTGAAAGGGAGGCTGTTAATGGATCCTAATCTCTTTATTTTTAATTTTTTTAAAAAGTGCTCCCAGCAAGGAAAGCATTGGGTGTGTGTACGACAAGATGAAACCGCCTGCTCCAACCATGGACACCTGCACAGAGTCAAACAAAGAAGATTGCCTCCCTCCCACCCGATTCTCTCTTCAAGCAAATGCCGAAGGGAAAGGACAAGACACAGAAGGCCTCCCCTGGCACCCTGAAGGCCCTAAAACCCAGAGAGGGTGGCGCTGTCCAGGAAAGCAAATTCTGCATAGGTGCGGGCTTCTGATGAGATCCAATCTGAGATGTCCACAGAGGTAATTCAGCAGCCTTTAACTATGAGAAAATAGTCAAGGGAAGTACTTCTCAAACTTTAATGTACAGACAGATTTCCTGGGGATGGGGTGGTGTCTACTGAAAACACAGATACTGATTCAGTATATTTGGGGCAACCTGGCAAGTCTGGCTTTCTAACAAGCTTCTCAGGGATGTCCGTGATACTGGCCCAAGGACTTGAAGCACTCGGAGTCTCTTGGTTTGGGCCAGCGTTTTCCAAAGGAGCTCCAGGTTGGGGCAAATCGTTGAGCACTTGGCTCCTACCAGAAAGGTTGCTTGGCTGAATGCATCCAACTGGAGTGGATCGGAGCAAGGCTTGTTGATCTACTGCATTCAGGTCAGTCATGATACACATGGGGCCGCCGTGAGTCACAAGGTAATTGGTTCTGGTCCATTTTGAAGTTAACTGCTCTTTCCCATATCTTTGTTCCTTATGAGATAAGAGAGAGCCGGAACACATACTAATAATGAATCTGGTTGCACGAGTTAAAATGGACTCGGTGCAGTGTGCAGTATAGCACCAATGAAACATAACTTTCTGCTAGTTCTTGAAGGTTTTCTCCCCTCCCCATCCCCACCTCTGTCCTCAGGATCCCAATTCTACCTTACAAATTCAGCTATACCAGAGGGTGTACACTGGTACAGAGAAGAGCTGGAAACACAGGGAATCCAGAACAGATGAACCCCTCAGGATCAATAATGAGAATAACCATACCAGGAGGGGGAAGAGGAAGGTGGGGGAGAAAGTGGGAACTGATCACAGTAACCTACATATAAACCCCTCCCTGGGGGATGGACAACAGAAAAGTGGGTGAAGAGAGACATCGGTCAGTCTAAGATGTGAAAAGATTTTAATAAATTATCAAGGGTTTAGGAAGGAGGGGGGAGGGAAAGGACAATTGAAGAGATGATACCAAGGGTTCAAGTAGAAAGAAAAATGTGTTGAGGATGATGGCAACAAATGTACAAATGTGATTGACACAATGGATGGATTGTGATGAGTTGTGTGAGCCCCCAATGAAGTGATTAAAAAAGAAAATGGATTCGATATTGTTTGATTTGGTGGTCAAGAAATAGCAAGGGCCCTGTTGAAGGTGCCCAGTGAGTCCCCAACTCTCTGGGCCCTAACATAAAAGGTTATTATTCAAGCCATGTAAATGACCAATATGTAAGTATTTAAACCAGTGGGATATGAAGCATGATGGGGTGGGGGTGGGGGTAACAATCCACGTGGGTTTGCGTGGATTTGTGAGCCTATCATAAGCTATTATCCCGGCAGAGCCCTTCAGCACTCCGAGTCTTAGATGTCAGGGGAAAGCTTCCATTGCGTCAGACTTGAGCTGCTGCTTTGAGAGAGCTGAATCAGGCAAAGAGGAATCTGTTTAATATAGCATGTCTAGAGATAATTATGGTCATTACAGAGTGCTTTCTGTAGACCCTGCCTATGAGTAACCCTGTGAGACCCCTTGCGCTTTAAACCTGCCTCTTCTAGCCACCTCTTATATCAACTTGGCTTCAGGTTTCTCACTGGTAACATGGGGATAATAGTATTTACATATGCCACGTGGTTTTCAGGATGATTAAATGAGCTGGTGTTTGATGAGCACATGAAATTGTTGATATTGGATTATTCCTGGCTTTCAGGAATGACATGTTCATATGGTCCAGTCTAACACATCGGCAGTGTTTAAAACAATGTCTGTCATCCACAGTCTTTTCAGTAAACTCTAGCGATAAGTACAATGTACTAGATGATGTTAATTGTTTTGGGTGTGTTCTTTACCACTGAGTCAATGTCGCCTCATGAGCAAGCCTATAGGATGGAATAGAACTGGACCTGTGGGTTTTCTGGGGCTGCACAGCTTTATGAAATAAGAACCCTGCATCTCTTTGGTAGAACATCCAGTCGCTTGAACTGCTGAACCCAATGCTTAACCTAGCATTGTGCACCCAGGATCCTTATTATGCCACTTTCAGTAGTGAGGAAACTAAGTCTCAGGTCTTCTTTGTATGTACTATACTGCTATTATATAGAGGGGGTGGGAGTGTAAACTAAGGCCATTCTTACTCCCCGGACACACTTTCTTAATTAGTCTGCTTTATGTGATGTTCAGTTGAGATCCTGCTTGGATTCTTCATACTCCTCTCAGAGGGAAGATCTCCTTCAGAATGGTAGCTCACACACTGTAGTGACAATGTCAACCTCAAAGTCAGCCTCACCTGAGAACTCATTAGAAATATGCTTGGTTATTTTCAGACCTCCTGAGTCAGAAACGCCAAGAATGGGACTTGATATTGTGATTTAATACACTTGCCTGGTGCAAGCAGCTTGGACACTTTAATTGATAACCAAATCTTTGGAAGTTTGAGCCTATCCAGAGGCACCTTGGAGGAAAGGCCCAGCGTTCTAATTCTGAAAAACCACCCATCCATAACCCGATGGAGCCCAGTTCTCCTCCTCCACACATGAAGTCACCCTGACTTGGAGGCAACTGGAGTCTGATGCATCCTGAAGATCTTTGAGAATCACCGTTCAAGAGACACAAATGGATATTTCACCAATAATCACTCAGAAGGTTCAATGGTGATTGTGACAGTTAATATGGAAAGTCGCTCACACTCACCGGCTGACTCAGATCCATGAGTGGTATGGGATCTTCCACCAGTTCCCTCATCTCGGTGTTCTGTAATCAAAAATCAAGGAAGGTTCAGTATTGGGTGTTTCCACTTACACAGCCATCTGCATTGCTTCCTGTTTGAACTCTCATGCAGCCCATCAAAAAGTTCATCCATGAAAAGTAACCAGAAAAGTGATTGCAAAGAATCCTAGAATGGTTCCAGGATTGTACTGGCCATTCGCTGCTAATGCACAAGTGTGTGGACCAGCACGCCCGTTAATCAAAATGAAGAAAATGGTGCAACATGGGACACGAAGAAAGTATGGCTTGGGTAGGCATCTGAGAACGGTGTCAAAGAATACATCAACAAAAAAATATTATGGTGTTTTTTTCAGGCATGAAAAATTTTTAAAAAATTTTTACTAATACAGGAAATAGAAAAAGGCTTCAGTCCCCAATAAGAGATCTTGGGATTTAACTATGTACAGACCCAAAAAGAAAAGTGAACTACATTTTTATAAAGAATGAAAGCGGGGAAGAGGAATGATGGTTAATTCATGAATAGTATATACTTAAGTGTTAGGATAAGTTTAAAAATGATATTTTTAAAGAATTAAGTTGTATCTTTAGCCCCAATAGTTAATATAATCCATCATCTTAGGCATTCATTACCCATGGATTTTAGATTAAGAAGAGGTCAGGAATTAATAAAATTTGAATACATAGGTCAAATCTTGAATTCTGTATAAGTAAACTCGCTCTCTTCTTTAAAAACCCCTTTCTCCACCAATATACAATTTTCAAGGGTATATTAGAGTCTTCAGTAAAAAACAAAAACAAAAAAGCACCCCACAGAACAATGGTTTCTTAAATTTGCTATTATTCTCCATAAGAAGGTACCTTTAAGGAACATACAGACACCTGATCATCAATAGTTCCTTGACTAGAGAAGATGGAGGTGGTGATTGTCATATAATTGCACCAGAGAGACAGATTTCTTCGTTCCTTGGCTGATGATTAGAAACACTGAAAACAGCATATGCTGAAAGGCCTACACCAATCTGCCAATCCTCACCACCATCACCAACTCCACCACCATTAACTCTATCACCACCACCACCACCACCACATTGTTACCACTACCAACACCAAAACCATCACAATTGCAAATGTTTTAGTCCTTAAGCATAAAGACCAAAGGGGAAAAAAGTATGGCCAGATAAGACTTTTTTATTTAATAATAATTAAGATATTGTCTCAAGGTATTATAAATATTAAAACTGTCATTTAAAATCTAACTTTATTTGATTGCACAGTAGGCCTTCTTTTACCAAGGAGAAAAAAAAAACAGGCACTACTCTAAATCATTTCTCCAGAGGAGTACTCACAATGGTATTTGGAATTTTTAATAATCAGAGAAACCATGCTGAATAAAAAACTAAGCATAAAAAGTCTTGTTTTACCAATATTGTCTGAATCATTATTTTATTTTTATATTTTTCCTTTGAAGTCTGGGAGTGGACAGCCCAAAAGAAAGAGGCATTCTGGGTTTTCTGTCCCACATGCATCCAAGCAGGGTGACTGCCATCTGTGCCTGGGTTCTCATTAGATTTTTTTCTTTTTTCAGGGAAAAAAATGTCCTCCTCCAGAAAAATAGATCTTTAAAGTCACTAATCTTCCCTACACCTTAGTGGTTGAGTGGTAAGGAGCATTTGAAAACCAGTACCAGGAGGAAAGAGGTCATTTTTACTTTCCTGGCCAAAGTGAGTATTTTCCATCCCCTTTTCTTCAGATTTAATTTTAAATGCAAATGGAGAAATAAAGAAAAATAGCAGCCAACAGGACTTGTTGTTTGAAGAAAACAATGCTCCCTCCCGAGTCTTCAAGTTAAACTCTTCAGTCATCATCTCTTAGCCACAGCAACAAGAAAAAGGATGCCCAATGGTTAAAAAGTTTAAAATGATAAAAGTTTAATATGATAATGAGATCTGTCCACCAACCCTTCACCAAAAGCAAAATTCATCAACAAACACTTGAAGACCATTTCAGCAAATGTTGTGCTATCTATAGTTTTACATCAGCAATAAAAGAAGGTCAAGATTTCAGAGACAGGCGATTAGGATATGGAAATCATTCATGCATGTTGGCAAAAACTTACTGAGTAGAAAAGATATATTACTTGAATCAAATGAAACTGCATGCAGGCAACTATTTTGATCTACCCATTTCATGATTTAACTTGATATATCATAAGATTAAGAATAAGATGAATAAATTCCATCAAAATAACCAATTCCAAAAAAGATTTGGAAATTACACTGGCAAATGAAAGCATTATTTAATCTCATGTATCTCTCTGCAAGGTGACTTGTACTAGTCTTGCTGAATCGTGGTCAAAGCCATTCCTATCTTACAACCTAGGCAGAAAACCTTCCCCATCATATGAAAATAGGTGTTGTTTCTTCCAATAGAGAAAGCAAATCAGATAAAAAAATGCCCATTACCTGGAAAAGAATTTTCTACACCAGAGTTGGAATCTCCAATGACAGTAACTTCATTAACTCCAGGGGACCCAGCCACAGCAGGGGTGACTGAGGTGAGGGTCCTGTTTTCCTCTGTGTCTGGGTAAAGAGGAGTATAGCTTTCCACTGATGTAGCTGAGTCTTCAGGAAGATGTTCACCTCTCGTCCCACCTCTGTCCTCCTTGCTAGCTGTGTGGAGGTGGAATCAACGGTGAACCCACATTCGTAAAGCCATTGTCCACTGTGCGCTAGTCAACAGCACATGCAATTTGCTGAGAAAGCTTTTCCTTTCCATTTATTATTCATGAAAAACGATCAAAAGATACTGACACCCATTACACTGTTGAGCAACCAATGCTCTCACCAGCACTACCCAGAGAGGATTCCACAGAAGGGTTTTTCATGATGCTAACATGCAGATGAGACATTTTCTGCACCCTCTGCTTGTCCTGCTAAGGTAAGTTTTGTGTCACTTCAGCTGCCACCTTGAAGCTCATGTACCAGAAGTTGAAGGTACCAGAAGCTGAGGAAACACACCACTGGACTGACTGATAAAATACTATTTCAAAGCCCTTCTATTTCCAATTTACTTATTTTTCTTTGTTAGAAGGGCCACTCCTTTGTCAACAGCCATGGATTTATGGTCCTGAAGACAAATGACAAAGTAATATTGTTAATGCGAGGAGTACAGAGAGGGATGTAACGGAGACTTTCACAGTACTTATCATTCATATCGGAGTGATTCAGACACTCAGGAGAGGATTAAGAGATATAGATTGCACTGAATGCACCACAATGTCTACAAAGCAGAGAAATCACAGGGAACCATCACCAGGCGCACCCTCAAATCAAAAGAAACAACACAATTGCAGTCCCACCGCCACCAAAGACGCACCAAAGGCACCCCACATTATATTTATTTCTAAGTCAAGAGTTGACACGTAGGAGGCTTTATCATTCTTACTGCTAGATGTTGCAGCAGGAGTTGTTGGATGGTCCTTGTCTTCTTCCACGTCTCCATTTTCTGTCGAGAAACTCTGAGAATGACTCTGTTCTGTTTCAGTGAGGGACGGATCCAGTGTTAATAGGAAGCCACAATACAATTCCTCTGTTAGCTACTAACAGGGATGATCTCACAATGCAAAAGCCCAAGCTGGGTAAGCGCAAAAGAGAAACAAGGTTTGTGCTCATCGGTCCCTGATGATTGCTTGAAAAAAGTACAAGAGTATTCTGTTGGCCCCTCAGTTGCCCCCTAAGACAGACCATCACCAGACTAATCAGCAAGAGGAAAGTGCCCCTGTTAAAGAGAATTCCAAGCCTGAGTCCACCACGGATCATCCCAATACCAATGTCTTGCTCTCAGCCACTCAGTGCAAGCAGAGAACACAGAGACCTGGGAAAAGGAATGCTTGGATCTCAGTATCCCTAACAACAATCAAAGCACTTGACCATGGGTCAAGAAGTGAGACCCTCATGAACTTCCCTGCTGCGGCAGTAGGTGACACACTTGTAACAAGAGAACACAGGGCCCCTACTCAAGCCACCCAGTTCCAGTTTCTACAAAGAAACTCTGAGCTTCCCTCTAAAGAGCATTAACGTGAAATTGCCATTTTACACTAGTACTAGATTTTTAATTTCATCAGAGGATGGGATTTTCATCATTGCATCGAGGAAACGCTTGCCTGGGCAAACACAGGACCTTCAGTGACATGTATTAATTTGAGGTTGAACTACTGCCAAATCTAAGTCTTTTTATTTTGAGCTTGTGTCTTTGGTGTCCTAAGAAAGACTTTCGCCTTTAAAACGTGAAAGAGCTCCATCAAGGGAATCCATGAGCCATGCTCACCACCAAATTCATAGAACAACATTCCCCAAAACTCCAATCTGAAGAAAGTTACATGAGAGAGCCCGCCGAGAGCAGGAGTCATGCTTTGCATCTATTTTGATTCTTAGCACTATGCTCTTTACATTGCTGACAACATAAGTTTGCTGATATTGTCATTTGCCTGTAAGGATTCCCTTGAAGGGCTCTATCCATTAGCAAGTGGTGAGAGGGGGCAGATGGTCCTCTTAATTCTGCATTCTTTTCATGTTATGTCAAAAAAAAAAAGAGAAATGACTTTATACACTGATAGCTTGGTTATCTATCCCAGTATATAAAGTGGAAATTAGGGTACTAGAAATTTAGTATTGATTCCTACCAGATGTTTCATGAGAGAAAGAGATAGTAACATATTGCTTGCTGTTACAGGGGTCCTCCTGCATTTACCAATTGCCAACCACATGTGTTGCCTTCCTCTGTGGACTGATCTGGTTTTTCTCCCCTTTCTAAATAATCCTGCCCCCTTCTTCCTTGACAGGGCAAAGGAGATGGTCAGTAAAAACAAGAAGAAATCACTGTCCTCACCGCAGTCGTGAGTTTCATTGACATGACCATGTAGAGAAGAAAGAGCAGGCTAAATGAATGGAGTCCCACCACCTTTGATTTTTTTTTTTTTAATTCAGAAAGCAGTGAATCTAGCCAGCACCAAGAATGAAGGGAAAATATGTTTCAAGAAGCACTGCCAAGGAACAATAGATCATGGAGATAGTTTCCACACCCCAGGCTGAGCGGGTCTAGTAGGATCGAGGGCGCCATTCCACCACCAAGCTCGACAGAGCAGATACGGGAATAGAGCTCAGTGAGTGGCTGGTTGGCATCATCCTTACGCGTTGTCATTGACAGAGGTCCTGCTCTGTCAAAGTCATCCACCACACCACTGTCTGGATCTGTAGTAGGCCGAAGCGTTGTACTATGAGTGGATTCCATATCTGGAGAATTAAATCAGAGTTATTGCTTAATTACCGAAGCCACTGTCTGAGAGTCAGTTGCTGAATTGCTTTTATATTCAAATCAGAGATAAAGAGAAAAGAAAACATCTACTATTTCCGGTCTCCAGAAATAAGATCGATTACGGTTTCTTCGAAAGAGCACTTCCAAAAGCAACTGCCTTTCATTAAAGGGGTGAAGTCTATAAAGTCTATGATTTGTGCTTGCTTTTTCCTCAGTCTGGAAGGAGGCCTTCAGAGTACTAATGTAAGCACATGAGGGAACTCCCTAGATAGAAAGATGACCAATGATATGTGACTTGTCCCTCTCCGTTGCTTTCTTAAAAGCTCATGTCGTTAGACACATGAAGACAAGACAAAGGGCCAGGACGGCAGGCCATTTTTTCTCAAAGCCCTTTCTCTCCTCTCAGAGAGTTTGACTCCTACGATCACTGTGAGTTGGAACTGGCTTGATAGCAGTGAGTTTGAGGGGCTGCCCTTCCCCCTTGCTCAGTCCCTTCTCATCCCAAAGTGAGCATGTCCATGAAAGTAGAGACCTATCATTCAGGACTTCCTAGGAAAGGTGACTGGAAGTGCTCAAGGGCCTGAAATTTGATAAGCAGGGAGTGTCACTGAACCATTCTAATAGTAAAATACAAGACAACATGGGCCATGGTGACTGCTGTAGAAATGTCACTGAAAGTTCTATACATGTTATCTTTTAAAAATAATCACATATCTCCTGCATGGAAATTACAAGTCCTGAGTGAAACATAGACCAAACCATCCATCAAGATCATTCATGTTACTGACTCGGCAATTACACTCCAAGCCTACCCACACTTCTGCTGCTGGGGAAATGTAATCAATTGCAAACAACTCCAGAGGGAAGCACTGGTGGGGCATCCACATCTGCAATGCAGTTTTACCCTCAGATAGATACGGCGATCAAAGTCTTTGGAGGACAAAAACATGCATGATTCCATCCCAGATTTCAAGAAACATGGAGGAGCCAGCAAACTCTAATAAAAATCACAACTGGATTTCCTTCCAGAAAAACTCTTGCTACTTGAAAGGTCTGATTCTGGTGCACCTTCCCTTTCATAAGTAGAATCGTCAAAAGGTGCCAAAAGCATTTTATGGTAAAAGCCAACCATATTGTTTTTGTCATGTTCACCAATTTAAGGGAAACTCTCTTCACTGATTTACAGATGCACTATTGATCCGGAAGTTCTTGGACTAGCTTGCTTTCTCACACCACAAGCAATCTGAGTCCCTCACAGCTGTGTACTTAACATTTGCCATGCGTCTGCATGCGATATTGTAGTCACTTGGGACAATAGCCCCAAGGCAGTCATTCAAATGTATCTTCTGTTATACAACCGGTAAAACCAGCCAGATGGACTCACTGATAAAGCCACTCCTTTGCTTTCCATCCTTTGTGACTCTCCTCACAGGAGTCTTCTTCCTAGGAAAATCCCCCTACTTCTCTGCCTAGCCAGGTTTCCCCCAGCCTCGGCCTCACATGTTTCTAAGCTAGATCTCATTTGCCTTTCTTTGACACTAGCTGGGGGCTTCTCTGAATCTGGGGGGTTGGGGGGGGGCAAGGTTACTCTGGGCGATGTTCATGTGCTGCTTACTATGTCCTCTCTCTGACAGACAGTATATGGTTACAACAGACCTCTGATGATAGAATGGTGTATGCTTTGGGCTGCTAGCCTAAGGTCACTCATTCAAACCTACCAGTTCTTCCATGGGGTGGGGGAAGGACTTTCTGCTTCTATGAAGACTTATAGTCCCAGAAACCCAAAGGGGCAGCAACTCTAAAGGGTTTCCCAGGTTGTAAGTCTTTACAGGAGCACCTATCCTCTCTCTCTTTTTTTTTTCTTTTTTTTTTGGGCATCACTGCCCTCACGTGGTGGGAGTAGGAGGCCTAGCCTTTGCTCCATGGAGCTGGACTCGCACCTCCATCCCAGTGGGCCACAGTACCATGCACAACCACTATGCCACCGGGGCTCAGCCCCCCTCTCTTTCTTAAGAGCACACCATACATTGAATATCCCTGTGTTGCCATAATGCTTTGTGTAATAGCAGACTTTAATATGCATTGTGGTTTAAGGAGTATCTGGTCAGTAATATTTGAGGGAGGTATGGGTGATAGCTAAGTGTTCTAAAGAAATGTAATTATATACAGTCTTGGCTTTATCTTTGGAGATAAGTTTATAAAGCTCAGTACGGAGAGACTTAATCACTGTGCGCTTAGGACACATTCCAGTAGGTTGGACCATGTATGCCCTTAACAGTCTGACTCCAGATAGCATATTCAATGTTCTGATCATAAAGTCGCATGCCTATGTTGGTTCTCTTGCTTTGTTTTGTTATGAATTCTTGTTGGGCAAGCTACTTTTCTGCCACGAGTTCATGGTATTCTGTTTTTTAAAAAATATATTGCAAACTCTGTTCTTGGCTTAGTAAGGAACAGGGATTCTTCAATTTCTTAAAGATGGAGAGCAAAGGAGGACAAGCTGCTATCAACCCCTGGAGACTGTCAGACGAGATGTCATCTGTTAGGACAAGGCGAGATTATTTTTAAATATAAAAATTGCTCAGATAAAACCACAATCTTCACTTATAATGCTACAGGGTGACTGCTGGTATCTATCTCTTTTAATTCCATTTTTGAACTATCTGTAGGTAAAGTTTTGAATGGTATTCCAGGAAGCTGGGATTCTAAAAATTAAGTTCACAAACTTGAAAAAAAAAAAAAAAAGAAGTCCATCCCTTAAGTTCACAAACATTTGTTGAAGGTAAGTGTGGGCTACCTCCTACATCCTTCTGTTGGTATTGGGTTACCGCTGAATATGACCAGAGGAAAGAAAAATGCTTTCTGAGCCTTGTAGTTATTTGTTTGAAGTGACTAGTCACCAGTTATTGACACCTCAGCTTTCTCTCTGAACAGCGAATATATTTGGGGGTCTACAATGGAAATAGTCACTGAATCGATCACTTAGCTCTATTTCAAACCCACCAGGCAGCAGAAGTCAAATGAAAAAAAAAAATCCTGACTGACGCTGCCTCCCAGGAAATGCCTTCCATTCCCATCATCCCAGGGCTAATTCTTCTATAACCCTACTGCAAAATTCTTCATGATCAGCCCAGAAGGATGTGATGAATCTGTTTACCACACCCACAAAGAAAATGAATTTTTAAAGAACCTTCCAGTTCCTCCCTTGGAAAGTGTTCTAGTCTGAAGAGTATATCTCCAGGACCACGACTATGTGATAGAGTTCAAAATCATGCTGTAGGGTGGGGAAGGAGGGGGGGAAGCTCAGAGCCTATTACCGGTTGTTCTTTCTGTTTGATGACCTCGCCCCATTGGATGTGAGATTGGGTCCAAGAAATCCATCCAGGAGCTGCTGTCCTCTTGGTGCTGAGCTGTCACTTTTTGACTTGTGTGGCTGTCCTGGGTGGAAGCTGTCGTGATCATGCAGTTTCAAGCAATTGTCAGAGTGTTAATTGACATTTGGCCTGGTAAATGCTATTCACAGACAAGTCAACGAAACCATCTTTCCCAGCTAGTGGGCAAGGAGGCTGCGTCAATGCAGAGTGTGTGAGTATGTCTGAGTTCACACATGCTCATTTTCTTCCCAATCAGCATGGGAACAGGGGAACTGCAAAGACATTAAGAACTTTAGCAGTGCATAGAGCATGAGGGATTGACATCAAGAGGAGATGGAAAAGCAGTACTTCATCCAGGGCATGTTGCTACAGTCTCCTAAATGAGGACGTGTAAGAGTCAAGAGTGCAGCCCAGAAACAATCCAGAGAACCATATCCCTGCCCTCCCCCCCCCCCCATAAAAACAATGCACTGTAGACTGGAAGTGGTACAGCAAAGGAATCAGGTAACGATCGACTATGCGATAGACATCAAAGCCAAAGCTCATCATCTCAAAAGCACGAATCAAATCCATCAGAAGCATTACTTTCTGACAATGGAATTTCTGGTCCTAAGTGTCATAGAAGTATGCAATACATGCCTTTACTTTGCTGTGAGCCAATGAAGAAATATATGCAGAAAAGATCATGATAGTAGCCCATTCTCAATAACCACACCACATAGCCACTCTGATTCCTTTGTTCTGCCTGAGCTGCATTCAGAAATTGCCACACAATGGAAGGACATTATGCAATGCATTCAATATTGTAAATAGAAATACAGGGGTACCTCTCACTGATACCAAGTGAAAGTGTGAAAGCTGTATTCTTTTACAAGACATGCTGCATTTCAATGCATATGTCACACAGACAAAAGAATGATGACAGGGGAGCCTGCAAAGTTAGGTTATCTGGCATCATTTAGAGATGATGGCAAGACTTTAGTCCAATTTTCATAACCCCACAATTCAAGAATAGAGAAGATGCCTTTAGCATTATATATTCAAGGAGAAATCACCAAACAGAGATATGAACAAAGGGCCAACTGACAACAGACAGATGTCTTTTTTTTTCTTTTTTTAATTTCAAAAAGCCTAGTGCCATTTCTTCAATTACTGGAGTCCCGACAAAATGCTTTCTCAGTAACTCAGTACCATCTGTACTAGGTTGCTGATTTCTTTCCAAAATAGGAAAGAGAGTTTATAAGTGTGGGGTTTGGGCTATAATCTCACTAGAGGATGCCCAGAGTAGCTCTGAAAGTGACACACTCCAGAGTGGAGTCTGTGGGTCTCCTCTGAATGCTTATATCCATTCTACTAAAGAGATTTGCTATGAGTATTTAGGATTAAGTGGGGTGGATTGCATCCAACTTTATTAGGGAACTTTAATGTCTGTGACAATTACTTCAACACTGGTCCTTTGTTCAATATCTTCAGTATCCAACATTTAATTCATTAGGAAGCTTCCACCCAGGTGTTCTTATGAAACTATCTATTACCAGGTGCTCCTGTTGTCGAATGGGAGTCTTCTTTGGGTGTTTGGGAATGTTCCCCAGGCAATTCACCCCCAAACCCTGGTTCCTTCTGCGTAGATATTTCTTCATATACACTACTAGGGGTGGCTGGGACTGTGGGAAGAATGTCGGCTGTGAGTCATTATTGCCCAATGTCTGTACCAACAGCTGTTACATGTTCCTACATACACGAAGAAGACAAGTTAGGAAAGGAAAGCAGCAAAGAGAGAGACCATGAATATCCCCCAAAGGGTATAATAAATCAAATGACCCAATCCTTTAACTTTTCAGATGAAAATGGGGAGTTCAATTTGATTTGCTCCAAATCATGGTGACAGATTGGAAGGAAGTTAGGATTAGATCACAGCCTCTGCATTCTCCATCCATTCTTATTTTCCTGATCTCACATGTTCTCCTCCGTAGACTCACATGGATGTGAAAGCGGGACTGTGTTTTGTAACGAAGACTGCAGAAAAATCTCCGCCTGTGAAGTGTGGTGGTGGCAAAGAATAATGAATGGACTGCTAAAGAAATGAACACATCTGTCTTGGAAGAAGTATTGCCAGGATGTTGCACAGAAAGGAACATTGTCTCAACCCTTTGGACTTGTTCTCAGGGGGAACCACTCCCAGAAAAAGGATATAAAAAAATAAGAGGGTCTGAAAAAAGGAGGATGAATCTGAACAAAATGGATTGGCCACAGTGGCTACAACAATGTGTTCAAACCTAACACCAGTTATGAGAACAGCATAGGACTGAGCAGTGTAGACATGCAGGGCCATCAACTCTGTCACACATAGTCATAAGCAACTCCATGACCTATGACGGGGCTCACATATCCTGTCTGAGCAAACCTTCAGTTCAGAGTTAAGCTCTTCACTTCAGTGGTCTGGAATGAATATGGCATATACTCGGAACCTATATCGTATAATTATTCATGACAGTATCAGTAGAGTAGGTGGTTTTCCCAGCTGGAGAAGAAAAAACATAGTCAAATCTTAAGTTTTACTTCCAGCTGACTAAATCTCTACTTCCTGACTGATGGGTTGGAGAGACCACTGAGTGTAATTTCTAAGAAGAAAACTGGCCCAAATGTAGACTGATACATTACTCAAATCTTTAGAAAATGGAAAAGAAACACACACGTGTGCACACACCATATTGATAAGATAATTGCTACAGACATTGGTGCTTTCCTTTTTTTTTTTTTCATTTCCATATGTCTGGTCCTGTAATGTATCCTTCCTTCCACGTATGCCCCCATCCTTGATAGGAGACCCATTCAACCCAAGCCTTGAAAGTGTTTTTAATGTACACATCCTCTAAAATAATTTTGAAACTATACTGTTAGCCTTCCAAGGGGGGCTGGAACAGAACCTTGTGTTGCAGATTCCTTTGTTAGCTGGCCCATGGCCCTCATGTACATGCTACATTGGGGGGGGGGGGGCAGAGTACTAAGGTTTACCCCTGTTGTGTGTGTCCAATTGGAGGTGTGAAAAACTTAATAAGCTTGTCTTGAAAGATATCTGAAACATTCTTGTGTTTAGGGTAAGGTGACCAGACATCCCGCTTTTTAAACATTTGTCCTGTGTCCCATGGCATTTTAAAATTAAAATAAATGTAAGACTATTTTTGCATTCGATGAAAATTTTTGTTGCTCCAGGTAGACCAAATTTTTAATCAAGAACACCCTCCCCCCGGGTCAGTGGTGTCCTGCTTAAAATTTGATCACCTTAGTGTAGGGGTGGGGTGGGCATGAATTCTCAACCTCTATGGTTTCTCTCTTGGTCATTTTGAAAACATTTTTCCTTTAGGGATGTTCAAGCTCTGAATATGATAATTGAACCATAGTTGTAAAAGTGCTACAACAAAATAAAAGCATCCTTTGTTCCAAAAAGGACAGCTCTCCATCTGTCAGAGAACTAGGTGACAGAAGAGTGTAAACTTCTTTCTCCCTAATATTTATCATCATAGTGTAAGAGACCCTGATGGTTCAGAGCTCAGCAGTTAACCCGAAGGTCAGATGTTTCAATCCACCAGCTGCTCTGTGGGACAGAGATGTGGCAGTCTGATTCAGTAGAAAGGACAGTTTTGGGAACCCTGTGGGGTCATTTGACTGTTCTCCAGGGTCCCTGACTCAAAATGGACTCCGTGACAACAGCCTTTTTTTTTTTCCCAGCCTGCTCTCTCTGCGACTTGAGACAGTTTGAGAAAACCTAGAATGCTTGTAGACACATAGAAATAACAATGGCGGGCCGAGCCCCGGTGGAGTAGTGGTTGTGCGCGGGACTGCGGCCCACTGGGATGGAGGTTCAATTCCGGCTCCCAGGAGCAAAGGCGGGGCCTCCTCCTCCCACCACCTGAGGGCAGTGATGCCTAAAAAAAAAAAAAAAAAAAAAAAAAGAAATAACAATGGCAGCATCAACGCCTCCAGGTAACCAGTGTCTAGAGACGGCAAACCGTTAAGCTATAGATCATCTGAGGCGCTCACTGTTCCCTAAAGAGCACATCGTGCCTTCATCAGATGCAGAGTGGACCACGATGGGAAAAGGAAACTGAATTCATCAAAGATCTTTATAGGAAAGAAGCATTCCAAAGGATGCTCCACTTGGCAAGTCCTACACTTGCCCAGATCCCACATGAAGCTTCACTTCCCACATCACACACCAAGAGAACACACTGTCCGTCATATATTTACACACCACCACCACCACACCACCTCCACCATCACCACCATCGCCACCCCCACTCTCACCACCACCATCAAAATAGAACCTCAAGCAACCTTGCACACAAAAATGTTTTGAACATGGTGGACGTTAGAATAACCTGGAAACAACATTCTATTTCCACTCTCTAAAACTTGTGGGCAGTCTTGAAAACTTTTGAGTCTCTAGAAAGGAAAGAAACGATGGAATGGAAGTAGATAGAGCCAAAGTTGTCCCTACTCATTAGAATGCCTTTGCTAATTGTCTAAACTAGAACTGCTGGCCGCCACCTTCTTACTTGTGCTGGCAGAATGCTGGGTCTCCACATCATCATGATGCCCGTGGTGAATGAGAGGAGGCTGTGGTCCCTGGGTTGAGTTTTCTCCATGAGCACTGATGCCACTTCTGTCCACATCTGTTGCAATGATGGTTGCATACACTGTGACTTTTTATTAACCAATCTTTAACATTTCTGTTCTTCCATGATATAGCACAAGCTCTTTAACAGCTCGATAATTTTCATGTCCAGCTAGTACTTCTACTATTCTGAGCAATTTTTGATGGTTTCACTAATGACTTATAAGAGAAAACCCTTGAACACACAATTGTTCAATGATTGTTATTCTATTATAACCACTGTATCAAGAGCAGCACCTTAAATCACTTCAGTGAGTGCATCCATTTTTATAATGAAGCAATAGAAAACACTGGTGGCTATATAATATGATTGACAGATATCCCCCTCAGTTCCACTGAGGGACTCCATGAAAGCACACAAAGAATCTGTGATATGATTCCCAAGAAATTTCCCAGGAAATCCTGATGGTTGATGGTATTACAGAATTTGAGGGCGGGGTGGGTTGGGGAGATCTTTATTTAAGTTTACATAACCCATTACCAGTCATCGATGTAGTTGTCTGAAGTTGTGAAAGGCCTGAGCTCCATTGATTCCAATCCTCGTGTCTTGTAGAGTGAGAAGGCTGTGCTGTAGTTGAAACTGTGATAATGATGATTGAAGCAATTAGAACATTTTTATTTCTTGATCCTTCACCACTTCTTTTGTACCTTCTCCCCTCCTTTAGTCTATAGGATGAGTCATCTATAGCAGGGTGTATAGATGGCTTGAGTAGAGATGGAAAGAAGAGAGTCTTCAGCTTGATTCAGTCACCCTGTAAAGCATCTCAATGTCCTTTTGCATTCTGCTATAGAATACTTCCGCGTTCAGAACATGAGATCTTCCAGAGAAATCAGCCAGAGAAGCTGCAGCACGAGAAAAAACGCCTTTGCAAACACCAGCCCTCCACCAAGGATAACCACAGACATCGGAGTTTTGCTCATCGATGCCGTCTGTGGAGGCCTTCCATCCTTGAAAGCCCAAACAGTTTGCATCGCTGGCCAGGGTACTCTGCATAGATCCTCATACTTCCTCAGGCTAAAGAGGAAATTACACCATGATGGTCACTTAATTGTGCTAGAAACTTTATTGTGTGAAAAACACTGAGAGCAACCAAAGTTTTCCTGTAGATAATTTTGTGGGAGGAAAATCTACTTAGAATAGCAGTACGAACAAGCAGCCATCTAGTTCAGAAGCAGTAAAGCCCACATGGAAGAAGCACATAAATCTGTGTGACCTTGAGGTGTCAAAGAGATCAAGTATCGGGCATCAAAGAACTAAAAATTATAACATTGTAAATGAGGGGGAGAACAGATTGGGGACCCAAAGTCTATCCATAGGTTATGGACATCCCCTTACAGAAGGGTCACAGGGAGGAAATGAATCAGCCAGGGTGTAATATACCAATGACAAAACATAAAATTTTCCTCTAGTTCTTCAATGCTTTCTCTCCCCATTATCATGATCCCAATTCTACCTTACAAAATCTGACTTGACCAGAGGATATACACTGGTACAGATAGAAACTAGAAACATAAAGAATCCAGTACCGATGACCTCTTCAGAAGTAGTGGTGAGAGTAGTGATACCAGGAGGGTGGAAGGAAGGTGTGGTAGAAAGGGGAAACCAACTATAAGGATCTATATATAATCTCCTCCCTGGGGGGAAGGACAATGGGGAAGTGGATGAAGGGAGACAACCAGACAGTGCAAGATATGACAAGATAACAACAATTTATAAATTATCAAGGGTTCATGAGGGTGGGGTTGTGGGAAAGAATGAAGAGCTCATACGGAGGGCTTAAGTAGAAAGCAAATGTTTAAAGACTGATGAGGGCAACAAATGTACAAATGTGCTTGACATACAATGGGTGGATGTATTGATTGTGAAAAGAGTTGTATGAGCCCCCAATAAAGTGATTAAAAAAAGAATAGCAGTATGATTAAGATATACATTTGTGAATATTTGTGAAACATCCCTGGATTTCTTATCAAATAGTACAAAGCATAACGTGAGCGGGTCATCATAGCTAATAAAAGGCAATACATCAGTTGAGAAGGCTCACAGGCAATCACCCACCACCATAGCAGCACACCAAAGGAAGCAGACATCCACCAGCATGCTCCCACAATCACCCAAAGCATTATATCCAGAATAGGGGTGAGCCACAGATAGAGATCATGGGAAAAATGAAAATCAAAGTATTTTGTGAAAAGGTTTTTGACAAGCCCCAATACAATTCATTGAAACTTTATAATGGTATCCAAACTATAGATAGATAGAGATATATTTAGCAGTATAAATAATAGTGCTTTCTGTTCTATTTCAGAAGCTAAGAAAATCCTACTCAGAGTTGTTAACTATATTTTCAATAAGGATGGAAAAATGGCAGCTATCACATCCCTCCAGAAGAAAGAAGGCAACTTGCCAAATTAAGTGTATAAGTGCCAAATAGAAAGGTGGGCTGGAAAATCTGCCATAGAGATAAAAACAAACAACAACAAAACCTCACCAAGTTTTCCCTTCATGTTGGACCACATATGTTATTTCCAAATTGGGCTATTTAATGTCATCCATTTGTTTTTTTTAAAAACTATCCAGACTACACCTTTACTAATGGACTCAATGGAAAGGTGCAATCACAGAGGAACCAGGGTCACAGTAAGATTCCAGTGTGTTTTGTCATTTGCTTTTCTTTTTGAAGTTACTAAAGTTAGTAACTTTTCTTACTGAAGTTCCTAAAGAGATTTTCTTTTCCCCACACACTATGCTTTGGGGAGGGTCTAATCTAAGGAAGACACCACATGCAAGTTTAGAAACAAAACACTTAAGTCCTCGAGTATTTATTGTACTAACACCATATGCTCAGATTATTTTAAGACCCAAACTATATTTTTGGAATCATCCTCAACTTCAGGAGTTGTCCAGTTATGGAAGCTCCAAGAGATATCTGGCATCATCCAAAGGCTCATCTTCTCTAAGGAAAAGCAGAGCCATGATGGAGTTGGGCTCAGGATTTTGATGAAAAGTCATAAGTCATTACAGACATGGTTAGAAAATTCAGGCACCCGGCAGACAATGGAACATGCCTTGCATATTAGAATTTTTTAAATGGCATTTTCTAGGTCAATTGCCATCCCTTTGTTCTCAAAAAGGTCTGCAATTGTCCCACTTCTGATCCTACTATGTAGTGGGCTTTGCTTTGAATAATTGGCCCCATTCAGTTAATGCTCAGGTATTCTTTGTCTTCCTTTTCTGTTACAGTAGTGACCAACTCATTCGTTAGAACTTTTACTTATTCCTTTACCCTCAAAAAAGTTTCAATAATTCGTGAGTTATGTTTCCATATTGTAGACCTTTCTAGGGTCTTCTGTGCTTTCAATTAGGATTATCTATACCTTCTAATTGCTATTCTGTTAATCACATTTTCCAAATCTTTTGTTCCAATAGATTGCAAGTCCCTCGAGGGCAAAGGCTCTACCATTTTTCTTTTGTATTCTCAGGACTACTATAGGATATATTACAATGAAGATTTATTGCAATGTTTTATTGTGTCACTCTCTGGCAAAACTCAAAACTTCAAAATCTACTCTAGTTTTTAAAAGTAAACTTCATAGCTAAAGAAATAGGAAGAGTAAGGAGAATTAGGATTATATATATATATGTACACACACCTTTCCCCAGTGATCTTCCAAATATGTTTTGGCTTTCAATGAATCATTCCATTTATGCCTCCATAACCTCATCAAAGTATAGGACCAAATTCATTTTTTATATCAACCACTCCCCAAGGTAGACACCTATGGGGGTATTACCCAGCTGAATAAGTAGACCTTGAATAAATAATTGGACTGTAATTGATTATTCTTACTGGTGCTGGAGATAAAATCTTCATCATCATCAATGCCTGATCCAGAAAAACTGGGGGGTTTGTCTCTCTCATCTTCATTTTCTTCATTTGACTCCCAGCCTGCTGACATGGTATTTGAATCCGTACCTGTTGTGGTGACTAACGTTAGTGACTGAGCTGGATGCTAAACAACCCATGTGTCATAGGAAGAAAGTTAAGCACAGGAGGCTGGCCAGGGTTATAAGAAGAAAGAGTTAGTTGGCTTGAAGACTCCAAATTCCTATGTCCCACTCACTAGAGTCAATGTATGTGAAATTCTTTAAAGAAACCAAAAGCAAAAATATAGACATAACCCCACAAAAGAAGATATGGGAGAAAAACATTAAAAATTTCCCCATGATTTCATATATATTTATTACTAACTTATTAACTTATGTCATTACAGTTAGGAAGACAAGAATTGGATGAAAAGGTTTCAACTATGGTTTTACAAATCACCTGTAGGAACACCTTGGATCATAGGTTGCCAGGGGGTGCTCTGGCCCATAGTGGGAAACACTGCTTTAGATTATAACCCTTGCTAATAATTTCCAAAATCTCAGACTGCATGTACAGTGTGCTAAACTCACTTATTAACCCTCTCTAGTATCAGATAAATCTAGCTGTCTGCAAATGAAAAGCACAATGGATTTGCCAGCAATCCTTTAGTCTATAGCAAAAAGGATAGTCAATGAGTAAGGAAACAATCATTGGCATTTATTTGCTCAACCAAAAGGATTGATTACAATGAACTGTAACTGATATCTTAAGAAATTTCCTAGTTTTCCTTTTGGATACATCATAGAAAAGAAAATTGAAACTGCTGTGTAATTCATGCAGAAATGTCATTCCTGAAATTCAGTAGGATTAAAGACTGACTTTTGGCTTTTCATGTGACTAGTGTCTACCCCAATAATAGTTCTATTGCTCTCTAATATCTTAGAGATTACTATCTATTTTTTAATTTACTATCTATTTGTTATGACTTAGGTTATTTAAGAAGTCACATATATGCTCTTTCATAATTAAAATTTCATCTTGCTGTCCAGAAAGATCTGTCTCTTTTCAGTCTCTATATTAGCCTCCTCTTAAGTTATGTTAATTGTGTAGTATAGGAAGAAAAAAACATGCTTATTAATATAAACCACCAAACATACAAATATCAGAGTTCATGCCCTTCTAAAATGATGACAAATATTTGGGAGACTAGAGTGAACTTCAGGTTATGACAATATCCCTAACGACCAATGAGGCTAATTGAAGATTATCAAGAAACCATATAAAGTGAGATATAGGTAACTCATTCCCAGCCATTTTTACTGTAGTGTGAGAATCATCCTTTGAACGTGATGGTTGAAGCCACCATGAAGACCAGTCTTTGCCATCTTGCCTCCAGCTGTTGTCTCAGGAATTAGACCTGTAGGGCTGCTGAAAGCTGCTTTGATGATGATTGAGTTCATTGTTGAAATGTTCACGATAAAGTCCACAGGAATAGCCTTGTGTTTGCTTTTACCCTTTGACTATTCAAGGGAACTTGACCAAGAAGGTGGAAAGAAAGAGAGACCAAAGACCAAATCTAAACTTCATAGAATGCAAACCCGGACAGACCTTAAATGTCATCTGGTTCATGTTCCTCCATTTAAAGATTTTTTTTAATGTGTCAGACAAGACAGACCTTCAGATTTTTCCTAATCCAGAAATCTAGTTAGCAACAGAAAAGTCTCAAGGAGAATATGAGAGCCATCCTTGTATTAAAAAAAAAATTACAATGTCATTGAGAGGAGTCCAACTTGTAGCAATCCTGAATAGGCCATAAATCTTCCCAGGAGCAAATCACCTCAACTTTCCCTGTGGGCCAGTGAATGGACATGAACCCCCAACCTTAATGGTTAGCCATCAATGCTTACCTGTGTTCCCACAAGCCCAACCGAAGACCCATGGGTGACAATTTCAGGGAGATAGATACCTTTACAAATATTGGATTTTAAAGTACCATTAATAACTATTTAATGATAGGTTTCTTCAAAAAGTATTATGTTCCCACTATCAAACAGAGATTGCATAGTTACTTGGAAATAATGTCGCCTTAAATTATAAGATTTTCTTGAACCAGACAACTTGAGATTCTCTCCAAATCTGATATTCTATGATTCTAAAACCCAATTCTCCAGAATTCTAGTCCCTTGGTCTTCTACACAGTCTCTCTTAGCCAACCAATATCATTATCCTATAATTTGGGATATTATATTTCTGCCAGCAGTTCTAGACACATAATCCCAGAAATCCCCAACATAGAAAGAATGACGCACAAAGCATATTTATAAAAGATGCCTCTCCACTTATCTCAATTTAGAGTCCTGATCTCCTACCAACTTTACCCACAGTTAGTTTTATATGTTTCAACACTACATGCTGCAAAGCAGAAAAAGAACATTTTGAGTGCCATTTTTAAAGAATAGGATATTCATTCCGGAAAGAAAGGGATGATGTAACCAAGGGCCCCACTAACAAAGAGCAAAAGTAACAGAAGTAGACACAAAAGAAAAAAAATGTAATTTTCCAAGGCTGTCATTTTTGCATACATGATATGCATCAGAAGAATATCAGATAAGAGTAGACCAAACCCAGAAAGCAAGAGCCTAAAACCATCTTTGAACTCCCAAATACCAAAGTGAATTAAGCCTATTTAATCAGAAGAGATTTCTTCTCACAAGAGCATCCAGGGAAAATTTTTTTAAAGCCCAGAAATGACCCAAGCTGAAACACCACCAACAAGATCATTTCCCCTCATACCATTTGCTCTCGAAACTTTAAAAATATTTTAAACCACAGCTTTATTCCATACCCTTCTCCTTCTCATCTCCTCTTTCCATCTCACTCTCTCTCCAGCATCATCTTAATCATTACAATATGACAACCATAACATCAGCATGATTTTCCTTACAAGATTGGTGGAAATGAAGGGTTCATTTTATTCAATGCCTGATAAGATGAACAAGGGTCATGGGCTATGGTTCTTGCTCTCTGTCTATAGAAGGAATACTCAATAACTTTGATAGATGGTAAGATTCTCCATAATGAAAGTCAAAATGTGAAGGTATACTTTTACTCTTCCATCATGATGATAGATTGTGAATATTTTCCTACCTACAAGCGCCCAAATCAAAACCCTCTGCAGGGATGTAGGGCTAATAGTCCAACCTCTAGAAAACTTGTTAGAGGTGTAGATGCTAACATTGGGCAGTAGATCTTCTCCTACACTTCACAGTTGAAGGGCTAGACATCCATACCAGTGTCCAGGAATACATCAGTGTTTCTCTCATTATTAACTTTGTCAACGAGATCAACAGGAAGCAGCAATATGAATTTCATAATACACTTCTTTTTAGAAGAAACGTTTTGAATGAATCTCATAGTCAGAAAGTCTCTGCAAGGAAAATCATTCTGAATTCTATGTCTATTTCCAAAGGAAAGCAAATAGGATCGTGAGGGGTGTCCATTATATTCCCAGATACATATCCCTTTCTGATCACTGAATTGATACTCAAGCTTGTTCTTACCAAGAGACATGAAGGAGAGAGAGTCAGTGGGCATCTTCACACAGAACAAGCCACGTACCATTCTGAACAACTGATAAGCAAAGTGGTAATCGTTTACCTGTTGTTGCTGCTGTTGGGACATCCTGAGTCTCAGGCTGTGAATTATCAAACCAGGACCACAGCCAATTGCTTTTCTCCTTGGTTACTGTGTGTTTGTGTAAGTGCGTGGTTGAGATAACTGGATCAATTATGAAAATAGCATTTAGTGAGGTCTCGTTGCAAAACCTTTACCTTCTCTGACTATATACAACATTTGTATCTCTTCTGGAATGAAGATTTTAAAAATTGAAGCTTTGTTTTATCTTTGCAGCCTTCTAATATCATCCAGAATCTCTGAGCAACATCAGAAATATAAATTCTGGATGGATAACTGATGTTTTAACTGAGCTTCCTGATTACAGACTCAGAGCAGAATCGGCTCCAAACCATATGGAAAGAGAATTCTAACTACTTGATTTGATGACCAAGTAGCCAGTCAATCCAATGTCCTCAGAGTAGCTTTTCATCGGTTGGCATTGATTTCTCCTTAGGGCATCATTGGAAGTGTCTGCCTGCATCTTTATGGTCTATCCAGCATTGTACATTTTTATGACAAGTGGCATCTCAAAACTCCACATATGCCAATCAGCCTCAATTCAAGCTTTGTCACTGAGTAGAAACTTTTGTAAAAGATGTGTGTTCACAGAATTTTGAAATCAGAGAAAGTTTTCTTGAGTGTCCATTTAGCACTTTCTGTTCTCAACCCTTCTGTTCTCACTCAGATGTGCCATCAGCCGAGAGACACAAAAGGGCTAGCTCAGAGTTCTTCTAGACTCTAATCAAATGACAAAAAGGATCACCAGTACACTTTTTCAACTTATCCTCTCTCTTCTGATCTTCAAGTTGGACTTGAGTCAAGTATGTTTTCTTCTAACAACAGAATGGCAAATTGCACCAGGATGATCATCTGAACCAGATGAGGTTGTTTTTAAGCACAAAAACAGAAAACTTATTTTGGGTAATAAATTGCTTGGAAAACCTGATGTAACGTACAGCGTCTCTCCTTAAGAAAGTGATTTATGCTACATATACACACTATTACAATTTTTAATAATATTTCAGGTGGCCTATCGTTGAAACTCCTGAGACCCAATGCACCTGCTTTACAGACCTAGATTCTATACATGCCAAACATCAACAACCTAAACAATAAGCTCTATGCTCTAAAGACTATGCTAGTTCAGAAATGAGACATAAGCACTAACTTTACCCATGATGTCCCCAGATCCACCTGAGGATTCCCTGGAAAAGTCCACAGATGCCCACTTCTCACTTCAGAAACTTTATTAAAGGTACAAAGTTCCTCACCCACTAGTATACCAGCTAACAGAAAATAAACGCAAGCAAGGAACCAGCAGGATTGGTGGGTTTCTGAAAGGCATTGTGTGAGAAGGGGAAATAGAAAAAGTTACCGCTTAGCTGGCAGAGTTTCCAATTTTCCCCACCCAAGCAGGCCCTGTCAAACCAAGACTGGAAAACACCCCCAAAAATTCCTTTGACACCCAGAAGACAAGAAAATAGAGCATTCCAACGCAAGAGCTGGCCTCAAGAATTAGTTTTAGAATTCCAGATTCCAGAGAGTTCCAGATCACTAAGGAGAAAGAGGCTCATCAGCCTCCTCCAGGATAGTTCTTCCAAGAATAACACTTACAATGGAAAGCCCACTGGAAGCTAAAACTACTCAGATGGTTGCTCTTATTGGTCTTTCCCATTGCCACACACTAAGGATCTTAAAGGAAGGAGTGAGGCAGCCAAGCTCACAGCAGGTTTCTACATTCCCAGCCAGCTCTCCTCTTGACTTCTGCCTGCGTGCATGAGGAAGGCTTTACAGTCACTCTCTCTCAATTCATTCCAACTCTCAGCCACAAAGTCACAAGACTTAGGATTAGACAAGAGGGCTTGATTCTGGAACTCGCCCACACAAACATTGGGTGGTACACAATATAGTAATTTTAAGTTTTCACCTGATTTTTCTTTGATCTGTTTAGAGCTACTGTGGTGTTAGTGGATCCTAAAGCACATCAATGACTATCAGGGTAACCAAAGACTCAACCTCATGCCTGATGGCAAGTTAATCTCTCCTGTGGTGGCATAGGGGTGATATGTGAGGTTACTGACATCAAGGTGAACAATCCAAAATCACCAGCTGCCTCTAAAGGAGAAAGATAAGGCTTCCTACTCCCGGGAGAGTTGCAGTCTCAGAAATGCAACAGGCCAGTTCTCGTCCATCCTGTGGGGTTCTCTAGGAGTTGGGATGGACTCTGTGGCAGGGAGTTTGCTCTTTGGTTTTTAAATGATTAAAGAAGTTCACCAAGTAGGAGGAAACCCAAAGCCAAAACCGAACTCACTGCCATCAAGGTGACCCCAACTCCTAGGGGCCCCTGGAGGATGGAGTCGAACTGCCCTTGTGAGTTTCCAAGACTGTCAATCTTCATAGGAACAGAAAGCCTCGTCTTTCTCCAACGGAGCAGTTGGAGGGTTTGAACTGCGGTCCTTGCAGTGAGCAGCGCACTCTGCAACCCTTTCTGCCACCAGGGCTCAAAAGGAGAGAAGCACTGTTAGTTTCTCAAGCCACATCCTGAGCCACATTCTAATTAAGTCTCATGGCAACCCCTTTCCTTTTCCTTGAGTTCGGAACTAGTACTTGGCTCTATGAGAGTCGGTTGTGGTCAGTAGTATCCAGTAATGAGCATCTCTAAAAGTGCAAGCAGTATCTGACATGGCAGATACTGTTGAGGGATCAATTGTATTACGAAGCTTTACTTCCATTCAATAAGACTTTCTAGCAGTGCTTTCCTCTAGCTCCCCAACATCTAGTACATGGTAGAGCCTCCAGATCTATCTGTTGACTAACTAAGGCAGGAATGGCTCAGTCCCTGAGGATGTGCCCTGGCTATTCATAGATGAGGGAGCTTCTAAAAAAAGATTTGTAGGAAAGAGGAATCAAAAGATAATGGAATTTTTCCAAACTTTTTGAAGACCCTTCATTGTCTTTCCAAAGGACAAGAAATACCTAGAATTTCATGCAGGCTATTTCCAGTTTGAATATTACATTCAGCTAGTTCCCTCTAAGAATGCATTTTGTCAACAGTGTCTACTTTGGTGGGAAAGGGTCCTTTGAGGGTAGTCCAGTTCTGTTTCATGGGGAGACCACTAACTGCCGTGCATGCTAATATCTGACCAATTTCAATGTCCAGTAGCCAACACATTCAATGTGGCTGCTTTAAAAAAAAAATAGAGAACTCAAGGAGCAGCATTGCCTCAGGATCTTGAAAGAAGTGCAGGCTGCTCTCCAGAAGGGCTGTCTATAGAACTCCTGTCAAGGTCTGGAGAGCCTGTAATCCTAGAAAGCATGGGCAGTTGGACAAGAGCTGGGTTTTGCAATGCTTCGGGGCATCAGCCGGGAGCGAGTGCATTCTCAGGCCTCTTGATCTCCTGCCTGTGGCAAGCTGCTAACAGAATGTTAGGTACCGTGGAGAAAGGATGCATAACTCATAGGGCTCTGGGGGGTTCCCTGGCTTCTGGGTGACACAAGGGAAAGAAAAGGGCCCCATTGCACACCAGTCTGTTTCTGCCTCAGGAACTGCTGGCCAGAGGTCCATCCCTCCCAGAGCCAGAGCCAGGAATAGAGAAGTTCCAGACCATATTAGGAAAACAGCCCCAGATGCGATGCCCGTCTGCATTTGAGTAATCCTCCCCAGAAGGAGAAGGGCCAGACTGAAAAGCTGCTTCACCAGGAGCCGGGGGAGGAGGGGAAAAGGAGGGGAGAGAAGAAGAAGACAAAGGAGGCTGTAAACACCGGCTCAGGAAACTGAAGGCCAAAGGATCAAACCCACAAAAACGAATGCAGTGTTTAAAGGTCTCCTGTGTGTAGTGCCAAGGAAGGGCTAACCCCCACAAACCAGAAGGAGAATGAAGAGCTTTCCCCAGAAGGCGGGCACTGAGCACACATAAGCGGATTTCGTTTTGACCCAGCAAGTCCTCCAGAGAGGCTTCCTTTAGCCCCAAACAAGAGAATTGTTAGGTAAACCATGGTTTGGGAAGACCAGTGCACATTATACAACTAAGAAGCTGTCCAAAGGGGGAAAAAACAAATGTAAAATGAAGTAAAATTGGTAAAGGGTAGCAGATGGATGGCATCTATAGTCCATGATCCCAAATGCAGGAAAATAGCTTTATCCAAGGACCGATGAGAGCATGTAGAGAAAACAGGGAATGGGAAGAGTTGTCATGTCAAGTTTGGGGGTGAGGGTGTCAGAAAGTCATAGTATCCCCAAATTCAAACCCAAGCGATCCCTATGGGTCTGAGGAAAAGGGAAGCTGTTCTATAAGCTTCCGATACGAGCATGAGGAAAATGGAGTAGCATTCAGGAAAAAAAAATGTAGACAGCTGTCATCAACGCATACGGAACATCAGGACCCTGCAGTGCACCTCCCCAGATGGTTTCACCCGGATCCTGAGACAGGGGACAATCGCCCCAAGAGTATGTTTGCAGAAGAATGCATGGCTATGAAAAATGCAGGGACTCCTTCTCCTTACTGGTAGCCGGCGCATCGTCAGTGGTGTCAGGGCCCCAGTGATTGGTTAGGTCTGGAATTGGGTCTTCGGTTGGAAAACTCGTGTCGAAGATCGTGGAACCTGAAGTGCTTCTGTCGATGGGTGACCCACTGCTGACATCGTCGTCGGTGGAGTTGCTGGGATTGATGTCTTCGGGGTTGGTTCTGTACTCGCCTTTCTTGGTGTAGCGTGTGCCATCGCGGTTAACAATGGCTGTGAGAAAGAGAGAGAAGGAGCGTTGAGAACTTCCCAGGATGGGAACAACCGTGAATTGTCACACCACTGACCCCAAGGTCCCTGCCGTTGAGTCTTGGTGTAGCGTGTGCCATCGCGGTTAACAATGGCTGTGAGAAAGAGAGAGAAGGAGCGTTGAGAACTTCCCAGGATGGGAACAACCGTGAATTGTCACACCACTGACCCCAAGGTCCCTGCCGTTGAGTCCATCTCCACTCAGAGCCTGCCTCAAGGAAGGGTAGCATTGCCCCAATGAGTTTCCAAGATGGCAAATCTTTACGGGACAAAGAAGCCTCATTTTTCACCCATGGAGTGGCTACTGGTTTTTAATTATGACCTCAGAGGTAGCAGTCCGATGGGCAACCCACACCACAACACTACTAAATTCTACTTTCCTTTTTACCAAGAAAGACGTGGCTTCCCTGCATATCTATCTCTGGTGGGAGAGAGTAGCCGGTCCATTAAGGAGTGTGCCTTCTTGGCCTTGGACCAGGTAGGGGAAAGGCAGATGCATGTAAGTGTCCCTAAGTTGGAACCCAAGCTAAGCTCTTACTACAGCCCTAAGTAAGATTGCACTCTTTCCAAGTTCCCTCCTTTTAAGTGGGGAGACTACTACTTTCTAAATGGGGTTGCTTGTTTGTTCTCTATAAAGGGAACATTCATTGTCTTAAACGGGGCAAGAATAAGACAGCTGTAGGCATGTCATCTGAATAGGGGAGATGACTAGTCCAAGGTCATAATGATGCCCAAGGGATTTCTGGAATACATAGCTTTTCAAAAGAACATGAGCGGTCAAAGAAGACTGTGACATAAACATGGCTGGTGGCAGATTAATATAATATAGTTATCAATGGGACTCCCAGAGCAGGGATTGCTGGATCGAGTGACTGGTCCATTAAGGAAGTGTACCTTCTTACTACACTTAAAACAAATGCATTATGTAAGACAGCGGAGTTTACAATATTGGTCCAGGGGCTTTCCAGGGCAGGCACAACGTGGTTTATGAAGACGAGATCCTGAGTGAGGTTGTTTTAAGCATTGTGATACCTTAGATGTAAAGTGCTCTGCCTACTATAAATGATCGTTCTCCCTCATTCATCCCACTTAAGTAAGCCGAAAACTTATTGCTACTAATTCTATCTTATTCCAAAAAGGATTTGAAGTACCAGTTGCAAAAGCTATGAACCTTAACAGGTAGCTGTATTTCTAATCTGTGAAGTTTTCTTTGTAAGGGGCTATTCTGAACTGTGTAAGGGAGCCTTCTTCCTAACTATGGAATTACCAGGTGTAAATATTGACTGAGCTTCTGCCATCTTCTTTGTATTCCAACCGTGAAATTAACTAGCATGGATGTATATCCAGGAGATCAAAGGCTTGGGTTTGAACGAGCAAAATAACTACAGTGCACAGGAGGCAAGGAAGCATGGATGGATCCGCTCCTTTAGAGGAAGTTCTTTCTTGCCAAGGTTGCATTGCTGGTACCAAGCATTCCTTTTGTGTCCGCCTATCTGGCTTGCTTAAAACAACCTACCTCTGCCTTGCTCAATTGGAATCTAGTAATAAAACATAAATGCAAATAAAAATCCCTAACTCTCTGTCACATGGATAAGCTCTACAAATGAAGACTTGAAACGAGGTGACAAACTACCATCTCACAGCCCTCTGGTCCACTGTGACCCACATCATCCCTCTAGGACAGAGAACTGCCCCGGAGTGCTTCCAAGGCTTGAAAACTGTTTGCTTTTGTTTTTCCTCCTTTCAATGAATTAGGTAAAGGCTTTCATATGATCTTTTGAAAAAAAAATTCAACAATTTAAGCAACTTATCAACCCTCTAATAGCTTTCCCAGTCCTTTGGCTTTTTCTCTCTCCTTCCTTTTGTAGCTTACTTTCCCACCTTCACGTTAGCTAGCACCTGTCTGCCCTCTGCCCAATTGCTTCCCATTCACTTCCTCCCTTTCTCCTCCTGAGAACTCTCAAAGTCTTTGGGTATGAAAAAAATTTTGATTTTGATTTTGTTTTCTTTTATAATAACTGTCTTAGGCAACATTTGTCCTCTTGTGAGGCTGTAAATCTTTACCAGCGTGGGAAGCATCATGTTTCTTTCTAGCAGTGACTGGTGATTTGGACTCCCAACCTTGCAGTTAACAGAGCACTGTGTCATTAATTCACTATGCCACCAGAGCTCCGAAGGAGGCAAAAGGGCATTTCAAAGTGTTCATGGAAAAAATGCATTTAGAAGATCATCCAATTATCCCAGGACTCTATCGAAGCCCTCCTTGTAAGATGGATCATTTACACGAGCATCTAGATTTTGATATCTGCGGAGACCAAAAAAAAAAGGCGCGGTGGGCGGGGCGTGAATATCTACTCTGGGTGAGCCTCTGTTTTGCTTACTTTGGACGTGCTACCAGCAAAAAGCTATGACTAGAAAACAGTATCTTGTTTGGCAAAGTGGAACGTCGGTAAAAGCGAGGACCACTCTGCATGAGATGAACCGATGTGACGGCTGAAACGGTGGGCGGAAACCCAGGGACGATCGATTGTGACCAGGCTGCCTTCCATTTGACATCGTGCCTGTCACACACAAGTGGGAGCCAGTGTGGGGGCAGCCAGCAAACACCGCCCCGAGCCAGGGCAAAGAAATGACACGCGTTCAAAAAAATGGTAGTGCTGTGCACGTGGGTATGGAACAAAGGTAACTGTGGCTGTGGTTTTCGAGTAACTGAAACGTGAGCAACAGTGTATGCTGGGAGATCATAAAGCAATCCCAATGCATAGCAGAAAAAGAAGAAGAGCTATTGAACTTCAGCTAACTATCACCAGCCTTAGGAGAAGTTTGCTGTTCTAGTGAAGTAAACGGTATAGTCCCTCTCCCAAGAATGGGAAAAGCCAAGCTAGACGAGAAGCGATACTCACTGATGGTAATGACTCCGTCAAAGGAATTGGGCAGGTCTGTGACTGAAGTGCAGTCTTCTGCATCGGCCGGAGCTGTGGGATGGAGAGGAACAAGGAAGACATGAGAACTCGACAACAGGAGAGCCCCAGCTAGCCCCCGTTCTGGATTAGGGAATTAGGATGCCGTTTTGTTACAGCTTGCCTGAATATTTTTCTTTTTCAGAAACTGGGTGAGCGACATAGGTACCTCTGTGGCTTTCATGGTGCATTTCCCCTTCTTTGAGCTTTATAAACATTTGGAAATTCCCTTGTTCTCTTACCTGCTCCAGCAATTTGCTTGCTAACAAACATACATTTAAGGGACTTTTAAAAGTTTCATGGAAATATTTCACGATCTTTTCATTCCATTTTTCCATGAACTATTTGAGATAAAGTCGATGCTGAATCATATAGACCCTATAATATATATGCCCATGTATCATGCTTCTGGACACTATACATATTACATGTGATATATTGATTATCATATATCAGAAATCGTGAAAGGCTGGGGTATAATAGTGAATAAGATAAGCATGTTTCCTCTCTAATATAACTTATATTAGAAAAGATTTTTAAATTTTATTATATATGTTTCATTGTGAAAATGATAAAAATAATCAAGAAACCTAATGAACTATCATGGAAAATAATATGTAACCTAGAAATCATAGAAAAACATAACCGTTCCATCCAATCAAATGTGTACAAAGTTGAACACTATGATGATGTGAAGACCAAATAAAATAACAGTCTATTTGAGCAAGTATTCTTAAAACACAATGATTTTAGACTTTTGAAAATGAATGGATTTATTTGACCACTCTTTTTAAGTGCTTCCTCTGTATTGAAGGAACACAAGTAGCATAATGGGCAAAGCATTGAGCTGCTAGCTTCTGTAGAGAGTCATATCCCCAGAAAGCCTGCAGAGCAGTTCTACTCTGTCTGATAGGGTTGCAGTGTTGGAATCTACACAAGGGCAATGGATGGTGCTGTTTCTTGCTCTAAATCCCTAGACAATTTCCTGATGCCCACATTACTGGTAATCTTGAGTAGCTCTGCTTGAAGCCCTCTAAAAAAGGTTTCAAAAGTTCCGCCCTACGTATGATCCTTTGGGCTCCTATAAGACAATTCCAGATAAGATAAAACAATTATCTTAACCAAGAACTTCACTCATGTCAACAAACTCCTGCAGTCACTAAATTTTATGCTATGCTCTAAAAACTCACACTATGAAAGTGGTATCCATTTGTGTGTTGTACCTTTGAGCCCATGAGTATTAAATTTTTAAATGGAAATTGGATCATTTGGTTTCTCCCAGCGTTGCTTCATATCAAAAAGGAAGAACAAGAAGGATGGATGGATGAATATAGACTACTATCACAAGGAAGGCTACTATCACCCATATTTTAAGAATTCTACACAAGTTTACTCATAAATTTTGGAGGGCATGAGAAGGGAACAAAATAAATTTAATTTGCTTCCTGGTCCCTGGAGCAACCCTCCCAGTAGATAAAGGTTAGTGTCTTTCACCCGCCTATTTTATTGACTTTAACATGAAACTGGCAACTTGATATAGTCAAGTTGAGACAAGGAAGTTTTAAGAAAAGTCATTATTACAAGACTTGATGTAACAGAGTCTCAGAAAATGGCCACTACTTTAGTGAGACCATTCCCAAACTCACTAAGGTGAGTTTGGCTAAAAAATGGCAATATTCAAATGAAGTTACTGAGATGGCAGTCTGCTTTATTTATTTGAAAGAGGCATTTATTTTTCTAAAATATACCATTCAAACCATCACGTTTCCTACACCATCATCAAACATCATCCTGCTCTCCTTTCTTCTTCCTGCTACAAACTCACAAAGTCTAAAGTTACCTTACTCATTTAACTTGAGAGCTATTCACCTCCTACCCATACTTCATCCTCTCCCCACACATAGTAATATGTACACTCACATTTATATGTCATGAGGACAGAGAAATACTCACCAAATATCTGTCAAGTGAATCAAAAGTTCTGATAAAATTAATAGGCTAAGGGTTGGTCCTTCCAGTAACCGTTCCTAACATGTGAACCTCTAGCTCAGTGCCATCGAATCAATTCTAGCTCATATTGACCTTAGCAGATGGGCTAGAACTCACCCTCTGTGCTTCCGAGGACAGCTCTATTTGGAAACAGGAAGTCGCATTTTGCTCCCTTGGAGAGAGGGTCTACTGGAGTCTAACTGCTAACTTTGGGGGTTAGTAGCCCAACTTACAACCTAAGACACGACCAGGACTACTTGTTCACCTCCAAAATGGTCTGGAAATATAAACAGGTCAAGGTGAGCTTGGCTAAAAAAATGGCAATATTCAAAGGAAGCCACTGAGATGGCAGTCTGCTTTATTTATTTTTAACACTCATAGACCAGACTGCATAATTTAAAAAGGAAATGAAAGAAGAATTCATATTTCTGGCCCTACTTTTGATGAAAGTCATGGGGGAGATAATAGCTCATAATTTATTTCGCTTTTTATAGCTTTCCCCAAACTTTCCCAACTGTTTCAGAAGCCATCAGAAGTCATCAGGTCTTTTTCTGAGGCATCTTTAGATGGACTCAAACTTCTGGCTTTCGGGGTTAGCAGACAAGCATGATCAGTTCTACCCAGGGACTCTGAGATGGCAGGTGGGGGGGGGGCATGGTATGGAGAGAAAAGCCCTGCCTTAAAGGCAGATCTCACCACAGGTGTCAGCAGTGGACAGAAATTCAATTTTAATAAAATGGGGCAGGATGTCAACAGCCACAAAAAAAGCAAAGACAGTTTTCTGAATGATTAGAATCTTTGTTCCAAAGAACCCCTTCACGCTCCATTTCCCCTCCAGCTTTCTAAAGAACATGAAGTCTGGCAAGGACTGAGACGGATGGTGACCCAGATGTCCACACACCCCGCTCCCATGGCAGATAGCAGGACCTCATTAGATATCCTTTTAATGGAGAATGTGCTGCTGAGAAGGATTGCTCATGGCTCGTGGGTATGCTAACTGCAAGGTCTGTAGTTCAAACCCATCAGTAGTTCCCTGGGAGGAAGATGAGGCTTTCTGCTACCATGAACATTGACAGCCTGAGAAATTCACAAGGGCAGTTAAATACCGACTGATAGGGTTCCTCGAGTTCTGGGCATACGTTGTTGCTAACTGCAAACTCAGCAGCTTGTAACCAACAATCTCTTTGTGGAAGAAAGAAGAGATCATCTACTCCTGCAAAGAGTCACGGTTTCAGAGACAGACAGGGACAGTTCTACCCTGATCTGTAAGGGTCTTTATGAGTAACAAGAATTATCGGTCCTGCTGGGAGAACTAGGATTTGTGATGCTTTTCGAGACCCAAGGAATTATAAGACTACATTCTCAAAAACCACGGCTCCACCCCACCCAATAGCCAAAAGAAACATTCAATATTAATGAAAATGCTACCTTCAAAAGGGAACAGGATGAGGGTTCCACACCACACCTAGTAGCATTGTTTTATTGAATTGAACACATGAAAGACGATTGGGCAAACGTGCTCTTGCTTTTTTTACATGGACACCATTTTCAACAACAACAAAAACAACAGAGAGAAGGAAGAATTTCACTGAGAGGAAACTTAAAAAATAAGTAAACAAATTCAGCTCGGTCTTCTGTGTTATGAACTTGGAAGTTACTAGACTCATGTTAGGCCTGGTGACCTAGAGATAAGATGCTTAAAACCATGTAGCCTTTTCCAACACTGTCTGAATGTTGGGTGTAAAGCAAATGCATGTTTCACAAAAAAACACTGCTGGAGTTGTGAGCTTACAGAAGCTATGTGCTAAGACTGAGTTACTTTAATACTGTGACTAGTTTACACTGGGACCACATCGCTGGGTCTGGACCCCCTGCTTGAAGTTCTCAGGCCACATGATGTCTTTCCAATGAGAACCTTGTGGAGCAGAAGATTGACAAGGTTCTAGTTCAGCTCCCTTCCCAGTCATCTGCCTCTCAACCAAGACAGAACTGATTTATCCCTTAGACACATCCTTTTCTGTGCCTCTCCGCATTGTTTTTAATGCTCTTATTATTTCAACAAGATTTGAATGCCTTTAAGACAAGATGTATGGCCCCTGGCTCTTTCGTTACTCATTTTTGTTTACCGTAGTCCTGAGCACCCATTGTTGATTAACAAATATTCTTTTAAGATCTACACAATTTCAAAAAAAGATCTACACAATTATCCAATAAACCTATCAACATTGACTAAATTTTGAAAAGTCAGAAAAACAAAAGCATGACTCCTCACTTTTGGCACCTTTATTCAGAATCATATATTTTGGTATACGATTAAAACAAACAAAAACTAATTATGTGTGTGTCATAGTAGAACCGTGTTCACCATAGGCTTTTCTTGGCTGTCATCTTAAAAGAAGTAGATCGCCTGACCTTTCTTCAAAGACATATTTGGATGGAGTGGAGCACTCAACCCCCACCCAGTAATTCCAAGTTTTCATCTAAACTAATCACCTGCACCCCAAACGTGGAGATGTGTTAATATACACCGCTACTCCCCTCCATGGACATGGCAGCGTCTTCACCAAAGACAAGAGCAGGGTGAAACATCTCCATAGCAACCTGCCTTGTGGGACTTCGGATCCAGGCAGTCAGACAATGTGAGCTTCTACCTTATTTGAGTTAGGTTCTTTCTAGCAAGTGATACTAACTTGTAAAATGGGTGAGACAATGGGAATGCATGACTACCTAATTTAATTGCACCTACCCACTAGACAGGCTTTCATGGGGGAAGCATGATGATGGTTTTCTCATTAAAATGTGATTAGAATGAGGAACTGGGTCTAAGCCAGATACTGCCCAACCTCATGTGGGTTCTCTCTTCCTTTTAGTCAAACCTCATTTGTGTTCTTTGCTCAACTAACAGGAGGAAGTAAACATTCGATGGTTTCCTCTTCTTTGTTTTGTGCACCTCTTCCATAGGTTTACACATATGTGTATGTGTATATATGTGTGTGCATGTATGTATATGTGTATGTGTACACACACATGCACACACAAACAAGATAGTTCCAATTCTATGGACAACAGCAGAAGCACCACTCCATTTTGGGCCATCTTCACAAATGTTCATTATTTGAGCCCTTCGTTGCAGGCACTGTGGCAACCCATCTTATTGAGGACGTTCCTCTTTTTTGCCGCTTCTCTACTTTACCAAGCACAATGTCCTTCTCCAGGAACTGGTCTCCCTGACATGCCCAATACATGAGACGAAGTTTCACCATCCTTACTTCTAAGGAGCATTTTGTATGTACTTCTTCTAAGACAGACTTGTTTGTTCTTTTGGCAGTTCATGGTACTTTCAATATTCTCCACCAGCACCAAAATTCAAATGCACTGACTCTCCTTTGGTCTTCCTTATTCAATATTCAACTTTCATATGCATATGAAGTTATTAAAAATACCATGGTTTGGGTCAAGTGCAACTTAGTTCTCAAAGCAACAGTCTTACCTTTCAACAGTCTTGTGTAGAAGAATTATCCATTATATATTTGCCATACTGTACTGGATTCATATATTTCAAATTATTAGCATTGATAACTTTCCTTTTCTTCTAAACTCTATATAGTCCTCTTTGAATTCCCACTCTGAGCCCTATTGCTCACCCAATAGTGGCTGAGTGGCACAGCTGAAACTCCCTGATGGAATCTCACAATTTCTTGATGTCCCTATTTTACTTTAAGATCCGTGCAGATACCATATATAACACCTGTGCTTGTCTTAAACAAACAATATCTGAAGCCATTTTCTAGCTAACTCAGTGTTCCCTTCCTATCTCCAAAGAAAGCTGGCAATCCAAGGTGAGTCAAGTCTTTTGTTGTGTATATGATTTTATATTTTCCTTCCCATGATCTCAAACCTTCCAGAGAATTGAAGGCCCATTTGAGATGTAAGGCACTTGACTGTTGATATTGAAAAAATTCACATCCATTATTTTTGCCATACATTTGCCATTTTTACTTAAAGGATCCTGAAGATTCCTGATGCAGAGAATCTGCTAATTTTACTGAGGTTTGAATTTGAATTCAAATGTAAACAAGGACATCTAGATTAGTGATTGAAAGCAGGTCCCAGTTGACAGTGACCACATCTTAACTTGTTTTTCTTATTCTCTAGTTTTGGGGCGCTGCAAGAGTTGCATAAGGAACACTTAACAAGTTCAAGAGCTTGCTATATATCCTCCCAGCCTTCTCTCTCAACTTCATGCATAATAAATCCCACTTGACTAAGTTATTTGGCTTCCTTCCAATGCTAGCATTAGATTCATGTCACTCCTCTATTCACAACTGTGAAGTGATGCCCAGCACACTGAGAATGAAATCCAAACTCATCTCCATGGTGGACAAGGTCCTATGTCATCTGGCCCCTGTTCATCTCTGATTTCATTCCTGGTGCTCTGATGACCATGCTCTAGCTACCCTGGCTTCCCTGCTGTTCTTGGAACAAGCTCCCATGTGTCCATGGGCTGTCCATGATGCCCAGAGCTCACTCTTTCCCCTCACCTAGGGCTCTCCTAAAGGCACCTCCTGAACAGCACTCTGCTTAACCACCTTCTCAAAAGAGCATCTCTGGTACACTTCAGCTCATTACTCTGCTCTCTGGTTTTGGGGCTCACCAGTTTGAGGGCTTTTTTGTCTTCCTTAGTGCTGTAAAAACATTGATAACACAGTCGCCAGTTCTATACTGTTCGCTAAAACCAATCACATCAATCATGTGTACAATCATCACCAAAATGGCTTGACAGACATTCCATCACCATAGCATGATGCTGTCTAAAGGTACCCTACCCCCATTTTCCCATGCCTCCTAGCCCTAGACCCCCTCTCTGAGTTCATGAAAGGTATTTCCTATTATATTCCCTAGCTTAACCTGGAACACCATCGAGACAAAACTCTTGTCTCTGTGGAAGAGAATTGCACTGAATCCTTGCTATATGAACGAAAGCTCCTCCAGTTCTGAGATCAAACCCCGGTCATCATTGCTGCCAAAGGTCGCCAAGAGTCACCCAGCAAAACAAAGTCAACCCACTGGACACCAACCTGAAGCATTGAAGCAGTACGTGTCATACTGGGAGGTGTTGGACGTGAGGATGTAGACTCCAGTGTTGTTGGCGGCACAGATGGCGTTGGGGTGGATGCGTGGGATCACCACGTGCCCTTGTATGAACCCATACCTGCCCAAGAAAACAAGTGGTTACTAACATGCACAGCTGTGGGGGTGGGGCATGGGGGTTCATAACCCTCATGCAATGACACTGAAAGCAGCACTACACTGCATTCCATTCACCCCCAGGGAGGTAGGAGGCTCCCATGGGGCGCTATGAGAAATCCACAAACAACAGCAGGAACCAGAGGGAAGGTGATCACCCTGCTGAGCTAGTGACAAGGTGAGTTGATTTAGAGACCTAGAAAGAGAGGTCTCTTTTTCTTTTTCTCTTCTTTCTCTTCCTGCCTTCCTTCCTCTCCATCACCACCACATCGTTCTCTCTCTGTCTGTCTGCCTCTCTCTTTCTCAATAAAGAAGATCCACGAAAGAAAGGCATGGCGTGTGTGGTCAGTGGTATCTCACAGGTTTGAATGAGGGAGGGCAGGGTGCACGGGGGAGCTGAGGCCCACTTGATGACTTGATAGTCACTCCCGCCCTCGATGACTTCGTCATTTTCTACAAAGGACTTAGTGGAGGGCCAGCTTCCATACAACAGGCCATAGTGGCTCTTCATTTCAGTCTACACATGCCCAACTCAGGGTATAGACCAGAAGGTGAGCTTCGGAGTGGTTTCACTGCGTTACTTGCCAAGCTAACCACCCACTCCTCCTCCCCGGCTTCGTCTGGCTCCTTCATACCAGTCCTGCTCCATCCTTCCAAATGCACGACGGTGCCAACATGCTGAGGATGCCGCAGGCTTTGACATAGGAGTATCCCTGGTACCTACAGCCATCTGTTGCCCATCATTCAAATGGACTCAGATAGCAGAGTTCGATAGCAGCATCCCTGGGTGGTGCCCGCAGTGAATGCCCAGTGGCTTAACCAAAAGGTTGCTTCGAATAGACCCAGAAGAAAGGTCCAGTGATCTACTTGCCAAAAAATCAGGCCCTGAAAACCATACGGAGGAACAGCTCTTCTTTCACATGTCCGGAACCATCATGGGTTGGCAGCAAGTGGTATGAGGAGATAGAAAGCAATATCTCCTTCACCTCAGAGACTTTTTTCCAGAAGGGGCACAACCAGAGAAGCAATGAAGCTCCTCCATCCCACCCAAGAGATGCTGGGTGCACGCCCGGCTGGGCCCTTTGCAGATACCACCTTCTGAGACTCAGTCTTCTCACCTCAGCACACCTACTCAAGAGTCACTTGTTCCACAGTTTCTTCGGAACTTGAAATGCCTCAAAAGATGAGGTGCATGCGGAGAACATACCATTTGCCAGGGAAGAGGCAGTAGCAGGAGGAAGGCAGAGAAAGGTCGAGAGAGAGGAAGAAGCTAAATCCAGCAGGTTTTTGAAAATTTTAAGACCAACTAAAGCACACAGCATAGATCCTACTCATCTTCCCTGCCAGGGGCCTGGGGCCAGCGTGCATGCCCACAAAGCTCTGGAAATGTCTTACGATTGAAGTTCCTGAGCACATAGAACTCATTATGCCTGTGTTGCAACTGAGGCGCACATGACTAATCCCTCATCTGAATGGACAGACTGGTTTCCCTGACATCGCCTCAGCTTGGTGGGGGCTGGGGTTGGGGGTTGTAATTAAATGTTAATAAGTGTCCATATATCTGAGAATTGCTACTAATCAGGGTGGGGCAGGCCAGAGAGTCATTGCCAAGGTTTTTATCCCAGCCTGGGAGACTCTGCCATCTGTCCTCCAGCAGGCAACTGATTCATAGTTACTGGAGTGAAATTATGGAAATGACTTTGGCAACCCTTAATACTTAATACTTATGGGCAGAATGATAGATTTCTTTGGCACAGTTTTTTGGACCAGGTTGGGGTGGGGGGCGAATAATGACCCTTGGTCAGTCTATGCAACCCTCTTCACACATCATGTTGTCAAGTAAGGGTAGCACTCCTCGACATTCTAGAATCGAACACCTTTCCTCTGTGAATTTTACTGTGGTTTTCACCATATCAAGTTGCTGCAAGTGTTATGTGTCCAAGTATGAAGGAGGTGGAGATATTCAACTTTATACGTGACCATGTGGCATGACCTTGGCTCTGTTCTCAGACAGGAAAGAACACTCAGCAAATGCTTCCATTTCCCTTTTGCTCCCAGTTCTTCAGGCTGGCTTGATCGTGAAATGCAGGGTTCCAGCTGCCATGTCAGCGAGGAATCAACTAAGTTCACAAGGAAGTAGCACACCAGTGTGTGGGATCCAGAGACGACCCCAACAAACTTCAAATATGACGAAGGGAAATGTATCAGATCCGAAATTGCAAGCACCCAATTTGTATAAAGCTATGGAGAACAGTGGGTGCCCAAAACCTACCTGCAGAGTGTCTAGTCCAATTAATCTGCTGGCAGAGCCCCACTAGCCATAGGCAAAGGTCTCGAACAGCTCAACTATTATAGAGGGATCACTCTAATTGTGCTTATAGTGGATCAAACCAATACTTGGTCAATTGACCTCCCTCTTGACCTAACCTGAGATTCTTCTAGATGCAAATGTTTCTTGCTAGTCCCATGGAAAAAAAATGTCTTCGCTGCCCTTTTAAATATTCATGGTGGTCTTTTTTTTTTTCATATTCACTATTTGTACTTTTATTATTTTATCCTTACCACTTTATTTTGGTTTTTTTAAATTTCTGTTGGGCTTTCCAGTTTTTGAAGCACAGAAGGAGTAGATGCATAGGGATAATAACTGATGCAAAGGTTTATAGGGGAGGTAGAGGTGGGAAATAGGGGTGAAGGGATGCATGGGGCAAACATTGTGTATGGAAGGGGGAAGGGAGCCTTCGAACTGATGGTGATTACACAACTCATTTTAAAAGTGATTTAACCATGGGTGGGGGAGGGAGGGTGAATGTAAAATTGATTGTGGTAATGATTATGGAACTCTTCTGCATATGCTTGAACTATTGAATTGTGTGATGTGTGGATTAAGTAAGTGCCAATAAAACTATTTAACGAAAAAAAGATCTAATCAGAGTTCTAACATCAATCTCCACAACCGTGAGAGACTAGAATAATGAGGTGGTCCCCAGCAATTACTACCAACTGCTCTGAAAGGGGTCACATTTGAAGATTCAGGATAGAGTAGATGATTGCAGAACAAAACTGAACATCATAAAGAAAACCAGCCTGGCAGGTCAGCTACAGGCTGGCAGAAAACCACCACCACCCCCCATCCCGATAAGATGATGTGCTTATTAACTCTTCAGCTTTGGACCTGAACACATTTTCACGGTTCTACTGTTTGATTGGAAATAGAACCTCTACGGTTCTGTAAACAGAACAGTAACACGAGGGAGTTACACACACCTTAACACAATCAACCATGTGAGACTCTTTCAAAGGGTGGCCATTACTCAAGAACTAAGTTCATTAGAGTCTGGAAAGAAGGCGGGAGAGAAACAGGAAACACAGAAGGAAGGGAATAAGTGATGTTGCCTTGTGGGAAATGCAGTCCAGGACCCGGAACAAAGTGTGTATGAATTGCTGAATGGCAATCTAAACTGTTCTGTAAATCTTCAACCATTTCACAAGAAAGAATTAAAAGACAAACATTTGGATACTGGATTCAAATGGAACAGCATCTTCCTAAGCTGTCCACCTAGAAGTAGTGTGGTCCATGACGAATGCAGACTGGTTCTAAGCCTCAATGTCTTCATCCACAAAATGGGGTAATAATATCACCTTCAAGATATGTGGAGGATCAAAGGAAGGACATGGTCAGTGAGCTGCAGGCACCTAAGACTTCAGTGTCCAACACTTGACTGAAGGCAGTAGGAAGAACATCCCCTAATTCACAGGACATGAAAAAGTTTCTGTGTCTTGCAATGATGCTGTGTCATATTTCACAATCAAAACATAGCTTACAAAGAGCACTTTCTTAGGCTGGTGCTTTACCCAGGGCCATATTGAAATAATTAATCTTGGGAATAGGATAAGTGGGTTTGCTAATTGACCAATTGCACCTGACAGCCCAGGTGAGGTAGAAAACCTGAGCGATCTCCTTTGCTCTGCTCTGGTAGAGGGATTCCCTTGACCCAAGGAGGGAACATGAGTAAAAGTCTGTTGCCATGTAGCTGATTTACACTCATGGCAACCTCATGCAGTACGGAGTAGAATTGCGCCATAAGGACTTCTTGGCAAGTCTCTGCACCGAGGCGAATTGCCAGTGAGACTGGGTGGCTTTGAACCTCCAACCTTTAGGTTAATGGCCAAGCATGCACTGTGCCACGTAGTGGCTGTCTGAGTACTCCGGTTGTCATCCCTGTGTGCTGTTGATGCAATTCCAACTCATAGCACCCTACTGAGCGGAACAAGCCCCAAGAGTTTCTCCATCTTTATAGGAGCAAGGGCCAGGTTGTTTTCTCCCCCAGAGGGGCTGTGAACCACCGGCCTTTCGTCAAGCAGCTGAGCACTTAACTGTTGCTCCTCTGAACACATGCAGCCCAATTCTCACCAATCGCCATGGAGACAAGTCAAGCACAGAATCAAAAGTGGCCCCATGGCGTTTCCAAGGCCGAAGTCCTTACAGACACAGAGGACCACGTCTCTTTCCCATGGAGCAGCTGGTGAGTTCTGCCACTCTCCTTGCACTTAGTAGCCAGCTCCCTGCAGCACCACTGCCACTCTAGGGCATCTGGAAGACATTTGAGTGTCCAGCAACACCAGCTCTCTAGAGTGCAGGAGAGTACTGTCCCGCAGAACTTTTGGCCATGATGGTAAAGGGCTACCACCCACCATCCGCATCGTCCACTATAGCAGTCTCTCACCGATAGGGTTCATGGAGCACTGGGAATGCAGTGCGAGCCCCTGAAGAACTGAAGGTGTCCTTGCATTTAACCTTCAGTACCTCAGATATAAATAACCATAGGTGACCACAGACTTTGAATGGTACAATGTTAAGGATTCCACTTTCTCCCTGGAAGCAAAAAGAAAAAGGATCTCAGTCCCCCATAAACTGTAGCTGCATTGCTCTGTCATTTGCTTACCTGACATTTCCTGGTTCCCAGAGAGTTCTACAATATGAGTTTTTAAAAAATCCATGCGTGAGAATGTGCACACACTGTCGAGAAAGGGGAACCACGATTGCCTAATTGTGTTACCAAATCAGCAGGTGCAGGTGCAGGGGCAGGGGCAGGCCATGGGGGATGGAAACTTCAGAACCATCCTTGCGCTTACCCAGACTTCTGAGAAAGCACTTGCTGGGGAGGTGAATCGTGGCCACCTCACCTGGGCCAGAGTAGAACTGTCCTCCTCATGTCTGTTTCATTTCAGGAGAAGTTCACCAGGACTTTCTTCCAAGGTACCTCTGGTTAGACTCAAGCCACCCACTTTCAGTTAGCAACCTGGCAATGAGCCTTGGGGGCCCCGCCGCAGAACAAACTTTCACAGTGAAAACAAAATCAACCCCAACCTTGGGCCATGGTCTTCACCAAACCTCACTCTTCATGTGCAACGCTAGCCACAAAACCATCAGAAATGCACACAGACAGCCATGGCCAGTCACAAAGACAGCAGAGCAAGGTGGATGAAGCCCCTGTCTGTGGAGAGTGGTAACACCTAATAGGTTTTCAAGGTTCCCCCAACCCTTGTCAACCACTTTCTATGAACTATAGTCATGATTTTCAAACCCTTGATTTCTCTCTCCAACTGGAACAATACAGAAGAGAGAGAGACAAAGAGACACAGTGAGAGAGAGAGAGAGAGAGAGAGAGAGAGAGAGAGAGAGAAGAGAGAGAACTGTTTGAAATTCTACATTGAGCCAAGTCTGTGAGGCCAGGACTACCAGCCACATATTTATGTTAAACACTGTTATTTGCTGCGTGTTTTCTTGTGGTCCCGACAAGGATTCTGCCCCAATCTTCAAAGCCAGAAGAGCGCCATGGAAGCATTTTAGACAAGAGGATCCCAGCAGATGACCCTCCCTGCCTCCTCCTCGGGGCTCCCCCACTCTGATTCACAAAGGTGTCTTTAGCTCCCTTTAATTCCAGTTGTCATGCAGGTTCCAGATCAACCGGCCAAATTAATAGGTGGGGCTGAGTCTCCAAGCAGTAATCCATTCAGCTGCCAGAGTGCAGCTTTTCCTGGCCTAAACTCCGCCCCGGGGCGGAGGTGGGGGTGGAGCCTAGCAATCAGGTTTACCCAGTGGGCAGGCAGGGGCCTCTTACCTGCAGGTCTCAAACCCGATACTCCGGGCTTTCTCCATCTGCTGCATGGTCGGCAGCGTGCTATTGAAAGCCTTGCAGAGGTCAGCAGCCTCGGTCAGCGAGATGCTGTACCGGCCATTTTTCTCCACGTGGTACACACCGGCGTATCGGCAGGTTATGTTCAAATCTGTGGGACGGAACAGAAAGGTGAGATGCCTTGGCATAAATCCTGGGACATGAAGAAGTTCTTTTGGGGGCTAAAGGGATCCTGCTAGACCGGCTCTTCTTCAAATTCCCGCTGGGTCCCCAAAGCTCCCCCAGACTGAGCTCGAATCTGGGCCGAGACACATCAAGGCAGCGCCGCTCTGACTTGCGCTCCACCACAAGGTTGTTTAGTTTGGGATTGCTTTGTTGTTGTTTTTAAGAACATACGATTTATTGCTGGTTGCTAGAGCCATTCAGACTCCTGGAAAGCTCACAGAATACCAGGAACGGAGGTTCCCCGGGCGGCACCAATGATCTGTACTTGAGGACTAGCCCAAGGTTGGCAGTTCAAACGCAACCGGTGGCGCCACGGGAGGAGAGCCTGGAGGTCTGCTTTTGGATGCAAGTCCCGGTCACAAGAACTCCAGCTCAGGGTCCCTTTGTGGCACACGGGGGTCCCCAGGACTCGGCACCCACCCACTGCGGCAGGTTTGATATAACAGTTTAAAGAAGTAAAAGCGAAGCCCACCGCCCTGGAAGCCGTGGCGCACATTTGATCCTCTCTCCACCCCGCGTCCTCTAGAGGCTCAGTACGGTCCCGCTGAGTTGCCAAGCCCGCCCCTGAAGCATGGGGACCCCATGCCAAAGAACCGAACACTGCTGGGCCTGGCACCGCCCCCACGACAGGCTGGGGATGGAACCGTTCTGACCCAGAGGGTTTTCATTAACTTATTTTTGGAAACAGATAATGGGCCTTTCTTCTACTCTGTCCCCAGGAGCTCTGTTGAGAACTGTTTAGCATCATAGCAACGCATCAGCCCTCCCTGAGGGATGGACCCTAGGTACCCCCACAGGAGGGGCGCTGGATGGAATCAAGGCCAGGTCTTACATGCAGAAGGCACTCATTCGACCACCGAAGGCCCAGGGGTTCTCTCCACCCATAGAGGAAGATGTCCCCAGGGTCTGGCTGTGAAGACTAGAAAAGGGAACTCACCCCCACTCCCCAAGAGTTTCTAGATCATACACAGGGCGGCTCCAAGAAGCTCGTGGGGAAACTGCATTATCTTTCCTCTCCAGGGTCTCACAAAATATTCGAAGCCCCCCACCCCCACCCCATACACACACCAGTTGAAATAGCACTGACTATATGACTTTTGACCTGAGACTCCTTCTTGTACTTAATAGTGCTTGTGCCTTTGTCCACGTTCAAGCGGTATCCCTTCGTTGACTATAATCTCCGAGATCCAGAAGAAAAGTACTTGTCATGACCCATGGGAGGAGCCCTGCTAGCGCAGTCCTTAAAGGCTGGGCCACAGACCAAGAGGTCGATGGTTCCAACTCCACAGCTTCCATGTGGCAAAAGATGTGGCTGTCCGCTTCTTAAAGCTTAGTCTCGGGTGCCCTATTGTGCAGTGCTGTGATCTCTTTGGGGACCCATGATCAGGCTCCCGTCTTCCTTTCCAACCTCAAAGTAGTTTGCTCTGCTCCAGGCACAAAGTTTCCCTTGGCATCCTTTTGACTCTTGGGGCTCTTTCCCTCCTTACCCAGAGTCCATTGCCAAGGCTTCATCCTGACTCCTCCCAGCACTATAGGACAGGGGACAATGACTTCGAACAGCTGACCTTTGGGTTCACAGCTCAGCATTTAATCATTGCATCCCCAAGGCATTTATATAAGTCTTCCCGCCTTTGTTGGAAGGGTACACCCTAGTTTTTCATGTGGGTGGTTTGCTTTTGCCAGTCAGTATTTCCACCCACCTGCCCTTGGTCAGAGGCCACTTCTGGGAACGTGATACAGCGTCCAGCCTTCCCTTCCCTTCCTCCTGCTCTGTGTCTCCGGCTATGGCCGGTCAACTCTCCGGTGAGACAAGCCCCAAAGAAGCACAGTCGGAGGAGTCATGCCTGGCTCCCTCACATGGGTGCCTGGTGCAATGTAGATGCGCCACAGGATGCTGGTTGCATTCTCTATTGCTCATGGATACCCGTTCCCACCCCCAGATGCTTTAACATACAGACATATCTTGGCTGCTTGCAGCAGAGAGTAGATGCCATTGATAACAGAGGCATATTGCTGTCGGCGGGTTGCAGGATTATGTAAGACCAAGACTTCTGTGAGTGTTGAACACAACCACCTGTAGGCATTAATCTGAAATCTCAACAGGGAGCTCTGTATTTCCCTGTGATGTCTGACCCTGTATAATAATCCCCAAAGAATTTAAGGCCCTTATTTTTTTTTCTTAAAGTTCTTCTGGGGCTGTATTATCCCTGGGTTACACCAAAGTGACCCTACCACTGAGGTGTCTTTCACTGGAATGGTCCTGGGGACGTGCGGTTCCTCGGGGTCCTTCTTTAGCTATGCCTCAGACAGTCCGTGTTGAAGAAGCACACCAACAATGTGGACTCTAAACCTTCCCCCACCCCACTCCACCTCCCTGCCCGAGGCACTTGGCCTGGGCCAGGTGTGCATTCTGAACAAAACCAAACTCTTCATCTTGCTTTGTGCAGGTCTGGGCGGGGGGTGGGGGTGGGAAGGAGGTAAGAGGTAGGAGGGAGAGGTAAGTCAGGACCGAGATCGTATGTTGCCACTTACAGGAACTATCCAGAGTAGCCAAGTACATACAGACCAAGAGCTCACTAGTGGTGGCTCAAGATGGGTGGGAGAGTAAATGAGGGTATTGCCTAAGGGGTACAGGGCTTTGGTTAAAAGTGATGAAAACAAACAAACTCATGGTTTCCTTTCAAGCGACTCATGCAACACTTGGCTGGTGAAGCAACAGGGGCATAGAGAAGGGAAATAAACAAAGCCCTTTGAAATATAATTTTTTTTAAGTGTTACTTTCAGCCTTGGCCCCCATTGGCCAATCCTTCCAAAGGGAAATTGCCACTCTGGGTAACAGCCCCTTATTGGGGTGACTCTCCTTGTGCAGCTTCAGAAGCAAAACGGAACTTCTAATGCGGCGTCTTAAAAGGTGTGGCTGAGAGGGACTTTCGGCGGATGCTGGGACTATCAAGCTGCTGGCCCAGGTGGCTGCTCTCTGAGGCAGAGATGGTGGTTTGGAGCTGAATGGCAGATTCTCCCTCGCTCAATTCTGTCTCACCAAATGGCCAACAGAGCAGGCAAAGGCAGAAGGAACTAAGTCAGGCTGAGGCCTGTGAATGAGCCCTCCTTGAGTCTCCTGCATAGCATCCACCATAACATGAGAGAGAATCCCCGTGTGCATCCTGTAAGTGTGTGGATCGGTGTGCCAGCCACTGAACATGGAGGTGTGTACGCCAAGACAGGGTGAAGCAATACACGTTACCTTCAGTCTGCCTGGCCTGCAAGACAGGAACAGGACCTTACACAGTGGGGGCTTAGCAAGGGCCCCCTAACTGAATGAAGGCACTCCATTCAAATTTGATTCTATCTTCATCTCGGGCGCATGAAGAAGGTCAAGCTCACAACTCAGATCGCATTTAGACTCTGACTCTCTCTGTGCTTGTCCCAAGGAGCGCCTGGTGGTTTCAAACAGCTAACCTGGCCAGGGGCTGCCCCACCTGTAACCATAAGCCACCAAGGCTCCCTTTAGGTTGCTGTAGAGTTTCTGAACCTATGGCCGGGCCAGGGCCAAGTGGACACATGGTCAGTGCGCAGGGACCCATCCACCCACAGAGGAAGAGGTCCTGTGGTCAAGAGTAGAAAAGGGAGAGTTGGGAGCTCTCTAAGAAAGTGGCTTTATCTTCTCAATCTGCTCTCTGGTAATTCAGCCACACAAAATTGGGCTCAAATGCTGATATGCCCATACTCCAGATTACAGGGCTAGTTCCTGTCCCACTCTCTGTTTCCTCCTAGGGGATAACAGGACCAATCTCTTTGTGGCTACGGACTCATCACCAGCTAGCCATCCCAACTTCCAGGGACATATTCAGCCCAAGGAGAACCGCCCCGTGGGGATTCCAAGGCTGTCAGCTTGACCGAAGCCATGGCTGCTAGTTTGGGCGTGCTGACCTTCTGGTTAGCAGCCAACCGCTTAGTCACTGAGCCCCCAGGACGCCTTTTATTTCATGAGACGAAATGTGTTCACTGCTTGATACAGAGCTTAGCACCTATAGCAGTGTCCCCTTATCTGCAGCTTTGCTTTCTGCCGCAGGTAATGGAAAGTTCTAGAAATGAAAATCCCTACATTTGAAATGGCTGCCATACTGGGTAGACTGAGGACATCTCTCACACCATCCTGCTGGGTCTCCCCCTTTTGCCCAGCATGCCCACTCTCCAGATGCTACCCATGCGACAGTTGCTTAGAAGGCGTGTTGTTTACTGATGGCTGCAGTCACATGGCGGTGCTTGTGTTCAAGGGCTTCAGAGCACAAGAGCAGTGATGCCAGTCATCCAGGTGTGCCCAAGAAGACACCCAGAGGTTCTTTAAGGGAAGAAGGCAAGCGTTCTCAACCCAGTAAACAAATGGAGGGTGGGGTGGGGGTGTTACTCTCCACTGAAGTTACTAGGGTCACATGCACATCACTTTCATTACAGTATACAGTTTCATACAGTTCTCCATGTTCTGTTCCGTTAGGTATGGTTGTTAGTCTCTTACTGTGCCAACTTTATCAATTACACTTGAGCATAGCATGGGACAAAACATAGTGCAGAATTTGGCACTAGCTGTGCTTTCAGGCACCCATTAGAGGGTCCTGGACTATATACACTCCTCGGATAAAGGGGGCTATTGTAATAATACCTAGCAAAGATAGGGTGTACTTACCAGGGGGTTAGGTACTTCAGCTGATTTAATGCTCACAAAAAAATACCTCAAGTAGGACCCACTGTCAAAACCATTTTAGAGAAAAGAAAACTGTGACACAGAGAGGTTAGGTAATTTGTCGGAGGTCATCCAAGTAGGAAAATCAAGGTGCCAATCTCTGCTCATGTCGCTTTATACAGGGGATTGGGTACTTCCATCCTCAGTTGGACAGACCCTTAGCTGATCCATGATGCCATTTTTTAAATCTCTATTTTCCTTACATCTCAAATCGAGGGGAATAAAGTCTCTGGACACAAAATTGTCCAGCTCAGGTTAAAGTTTTTCCTTGATTATAGTGCCTGAGAGGTGCAGTGTTTTGGTCGGCCTCCATCATTTCCTGGGTGACAGAAAGCCACAGCATCTTCTGGGAGGCAAGAAGGTACTGCTTAACCCCCTGCTTCCAATGAACTGAAGAATGACGACACTTTCTGCTCCTGTAAAAACTTACAGCCTTGGAGACCCACAACCGCAGTTCTACCCTGTCCTGTAGGGTCACTGCGGGTCAGAATCCACTAAATGGCAGTGAGTGGATCCCATCATCTACATCGTCCCAAATCTTCCTGAGTGATGAGTAGGTCTACCTCATATAGCTGGTTACTGAAAGAGCTGGGACAAGACAGTTTTTAGCCTTAAATCCAGGGGTGGGCTTTGAGGAGGTGAGGGGGGTGCAATGAGCCTGGGATGCTGCATGCAAGACTGCAAGTGGCTTGAGCTCATCACAGTGGGCAGTCTGATCACTTTTCTGCATTAAATGTACCTTATGAAGAGGCCAGCCACTAAATCTATGGGAAACTCACATTCCCTGTGGTTTTAAAAGCATGGAGCCCACCCCACTGCCATCAGTTTCACTTCAACTCATATCAATCTTACATAGACTTTCCCGGGCTGTCATCATTCAAAAGAGCTGGGAGCCTCATCTTCCTCCTGTGAAGTGGCTAGTGGTTTTGAACCTCTGACTTTTTGGAAGCAATACAACGGTTACTCACTAAAGAAAAGCATTGAAAGATGTCTGGAGAAAGGAGTTTACATGTATTGAACATTATTTTTAAGATCAGTGTTCCCTTTATTCTAGATCGTAATGCTTAAAAGGGCAGGGTTTGTTGCCCATGAGCTTGGGATGGAAGGATTTAGTGGAAAAGCCTCTCTAATGGGGCTTCCACCCTGTCCCAAGAGAGAGATCCTGAAGGCTCAGTACTCATAGGCCTTCCCAACTGTGAGCTGGCTACCTCCCCCTGCGTCTACCCAATGCACTTCCAATTATCTCTTTGGGAATGAATGTGGAGTCCAGTCTTAGCTGGACTTAGGCTTCCTCTGCTCGTTACAGCCTGTGTGCTGATGAACAGAGCACTCTGGGTTTGGGGCTTGGTCCAAGGTCAAGACACCCAGATCATAAGACGTCTTTTGACATTTGAGATGTCCGCTGCCCAACTGGAAGATCTGGACCAAGTATGGGAAGAGAGCAGGTCGCTGTAACCAGAACACAGCAGCCCGGGCTGACGGCGTCAGACTGAATGTTCCCAGGAGCGGGTCACACACAAGCCTCTTAGACAGTGGAGGCAAAAGCATGAGTCGGTTCTGCAGTTTTTGGTTTTTGATCATGTTTATCACAAAAGAGCCAGGATTCGGTTTCCATCCTCCGATGTGTTGAGCTCATATCCCAAAGTGAAGATTACACAACTTACAAAACTAAGCGAGCTGATTCTAAACAGAAGTCAGGAGCGAAAAGGCCAGTGCTTGGTAAAAAACAAAACAAAGACAAAGACAAAGAAGAAGAAGATATATGCTTGCTAATAGGATCGTCCATAGCTAAGGCCAGGAGGGAAGAGAGAGCGCTTCTAATTAAATTCTCATGTCACACCAGACAAAACAAAATCCAGAAGCACTGGCCTGGGCACTCAAGTAGAAAGCAGATGTCTTGAGAATGAGGATGGCAACAAATGTCCAAATGTGCTTGACACAATGGATGGATGTCTGGATTGTGAAAAGAGTTGTATGAGCCCCCAATAAAATGATTTTTAAAATAAATAAATAAGAGGTCTAAACAAGCTGTTCCCAATAAAGTTGCACTCCGCTGTCCTGCCAGTCCATGAAGAAACTGCTGGTCTTCATTTGTTTGATGCCATCAAAGCCCTGAAGTTCCCATTTGGAAGTCTTGCTAGCTGATGCTGCCCCTGCTGCCACCCAAGGCTTCCAGTCCCGAAAGCTGGCAGCCTTCCTACCTCCCCCACATCACTTGCCCCATCCCCTGACGCCCATGTGATCGCCTGGTGAAAGGACACATTGTTCTACATCCACTTCTGAATGAAGCCAGAATCACAGTCGGTGGCTGCATCGCCTCTGGCTGCCCAGGGCAGACCATGCGTCTCGTCTCGAGTGACTCAGTCTCTCCCTCCCGGAATTGCCCTGGGGGTGGGTAAGGATGTAATGAGCAGAGAAAACAGTCATACACAATCATGCTCAGAGAATGTCCTGCAGAATGTCTTCTGGGTGGCTTTCACCCAAACTATTCACCCCTTGGCATGGAGAAAGGAAACACCCCAACCTCTTGGTGGTGGGCTGCCCCTCCTGACCTCCCAGCAGGGTGCTGTCATGGCAGCTGATGCTGTATCCAAGGGATCCCATCACCTCTGTGCAGTCAGAAGAGAGCCCAAAGGCTCCTCTCAGCCATGCCCCGGGCCCTGCAGCCAAGGTTTCCAAAGGTCTGGTCCTCCGCACGGTCTAGAAGCCAGGGGTGGTGGAGTGGTTGCGCAATGGGTGGCTAACCTGTAGGTCAGCAGGTGCAAAGTACCACCTGCTCTGTGGGGCGGATACAACTTTCTACTCCCATAATGAGTTTTGGTCTTAGAAAGCCGCAGGGGCAGTTCTACCCTGTCCAGTAGGGTCGCTCTGAGCTGGGACCAGCTCCATGGCCATGAATGAGTGAATGACACACAGTCTGAAAAGCTGACTGTGATCACAAGATCTGAAGGGAAACCCTGGCCCTGCCTCACCACATGGGGATGGAAGTTGAGGGGCTGCTAAGGAATAGTCTGTTCAGACCCCTGATTCCCAAGCCTGGGCCCAACAGAGCTCACTTGGGCAGAGGAGAGAAAGTCCCCCATGCACTGGTGCCTTGGGGCACAAGAAGTGTGTCATGCCAAGTGGTTTTGGGTAAGTGAGTCTCCAAGAAGACAGCGGGGTGTGGAAACCACAGAGTGTACAAGGCGTGTTGCCATAGCGATCAGGAAATGCTTGGCTCGGGCCTTTCCACCTTTGTTTTCTTCTGTTTTGAATCTTATTGATTTAGCAGATTGGCCAGCACAAACCCAGGATGTGGTCAGTGAAGTGCAAACGCATCTCAGGGGCCGGATGGGGTTTTTCCTGTGGCAGGTAGGAAAAGAGGAGGTCTTGCCTTCCTTTGGGGGCGGGGGTAGGGGTTGTTTATTTGCTTTCCATCGCTTCCACATCACCTCATTCCGATCTCAGCTATGGAGCCAGTGCTTTGAGGGAGTGAAGACCTAGCTTGAGGGAAGTACTTTGAGAGAGGCCTCCCTGAAGTTTACAGACTGCAAACAACAGCCTGGTGGCTCCGTGGGAAGGTGGGAAGTTCAAGTCCACCAGAAGGAAAGCTGGAAAGGACTCCCCAGACCTTGAAAAAACTCCAGAGCCATTCTGCTCCAGCACCTGGGCTGATTCAGAATCCATCTGATGGCAGCTTGTGGCTGCTCTTGCTGCTGGGCCCTGTGAGTGCCGAAGTAAGTGAGGGGGTGGGCTTAGGGGTTTCACTCAAGGGAGCCAGCGGTATTTCGGTGACATGCCAATGACCTGGGGACCCCTAAGGACAGTAGAATGGACAGATGCTGGCCTAAGTCCACTCAAGGTGAAAATAAAATAAATAGAAATCTGGACAGGATGAGCTGTGTGACCTTGAATAACAAAACCTAGCTCCTCGGGCCACACCAGGCCTTCCTCTCTGCTGGGAAGAGACGGGTTTGAGAGACACGGACCTTGTGCAATAACACAAGAGGAACAGGCTCACCGGGAGCTGTATACAATTTTAGGCAACTTCTCTGAAGTCCCATATTGGTTAAACCATCTTTGGGTCCCACAGTCTGCAGAGCAGAAGGTTTCCAATGGAAGCTTTCTTCAGCCATTAGGAAGCTCTTTGGGGTGATTACTCCTGGGGCTGTCACCCAGGATGTCAGCTGGTCAAAACCATGGGAGAAAGACCCAGTCTTCTACTCCCATAAAGAGCGACAGTCTTGGGAACTCACAGGGACAATTCTATCCTGCTGCGGAGGAGTCAGAACAGACTCGATGGCGATAAGCTTGGTTTGGGGTTTCAGATATTCACGTCTCAAAGCAGCCCCACAAGGCGCATCAAGCCCTTCCATAGAAGTAGGGTCTATGGACCCATTTTACAGATAGAATCGTGCATGAGATGGCAAGATTCTTTTAAATGCTATCGACTGATCATAAGACCCAGCTCTCAGCTCGGATATGGTTCAGGTCTTCTGTGTTTGTCTACTCTCCTGGGGTGCTGTCCTCACACCCGAGCCTGTCAAGAGGCAAAGTGGGGCCATTTGTAGACATAGGAGATACGATTCGAAAATAACGCTTTGCAGACAAGTTCATGGCCCATGCGAGGCCGTCTCTTGGGATGGTAACCACAGAGACCAAACCTCCCACCACCATGAGGCTATCTGCTCCCATGAAGACTTACAGCCTCAGAGGCTACCAAAGTTCCACCTTGTCCTAGACGGTCGCTGTGAGTTGTCACCAACCAGATGACAGTGAGTTTCGTTCCAGGTGGAAAGATGTCTTCCAGTGATTGTCTCGAAGGTTCCTTCAGTCTCTATCAGACCAGTTAGTCTGGTCATTTTAATGGATTTGGGACTTGTTCGACAGTTTTCTCTCATTCTAGCTGGATGGGTCCCTGGTTGGGACAGCCAATACTGATAGCCAGGCACCATCTAGGTCTTTTCATCTCAAGCTAGAAGAGACTGAGGTTCACATGGGCTATTCTTCCTATGGGCGAATTCTCCACTCTCCTTTGCTCCAGACAAGATGAGAATGTTAGGGATCTTTCAGATGGCTGCTCAGAAGCTTTTAAGACTCCAGAGTCTACTTGCCCCACTAGGATATAGAACACTCATTTATGAATTTGGTTGTGCCAATTGATCTAGATCCTTAGTCTTCAAGGCCAGGGACTCTGTTTCCATAGGTGTTTGGAGATTTCTAAGAAGTGGTGCACTGTGGGCTCCTGAAATCATTGTGGAATGGATGACCTGCTGTCTGACCGGTGGAATGTATTGCCTACCTTTCAATTAGCAACCAAGTGCTTAACCACTGCGCCACCAGCCTTCATCTCCAGTTAACTAAGAACCCCAAATAGCAAACCCACTGGCACCAAGTGGATTCTAATCGTAAGAACTCTTGTCCAAATCTGTACATCTTTAAGGGGGCAGACAGCCTCATTTTTCTTCTGACAGCAGTGGATGGGTTTGAACCCACTGACTTTGTGTTTAGCAGCCTCAGGCCAACCCACCATCCCACCAGGGCTTCTACTATACTGAACTCACAGCCATCCAATTGATTCTGATCCACCGCCTCCCCTATTGGACAGGGTAGAACTATCCCTATGAGTTTCCAAGGCTATGTAACACTTTCTAGGAGTAGAAAGTTTTGTCTTTCTCCCACAGAGCTGGTGGGTGATTTTGAACTGTTGACCTTGCAGCTAGAAGTCCAATGTGCAACCATTACACCACCAGGACTCCTACCCACAGGGGCTAGAAGGGAATAATATAGACAAGTGGGCTTTTACTGTAGATAATCTTCTCCCTCTTTCTCTAAGTGCATAGATATATTTTTTTAATTTTAATTATTTAGACAATATCGATAGCAGATAGATAGATAGATAAATAGATAGACCAAGATGATTTTCCATATTCTATAGCTCTATCAGGAGCCCTGGTAGTATAGTGGGTTCTCTCTGGACTGCTAACTGCAAAGTCGGCAATTCAAAACTACCAGCCACTCCAAGTCAGAAAGATGAGGCTTTCTATACCCGTAGCATTACGGTATCAGACTCCCACAGAGTAAGTTCCACTCTGTCCCATAAGGTCGCCATGAGTCATAATTGTTCCGATGGCAGGGGGTGAGGCACTTGTATCTATAAAACTTTTCCTAGAAAGCATCCTGTCCCAGATGGCACTAACATAGATAACCCGAGGGTGACAATCTCATATTTAGCTTTATATATGCCAGGATCTAATGTACAGTGAGGCGGTCAAGAAAGGTAGCTTCGATTTTGGGGGAAGAGCCTGGGGATGAAGGTCAAGTTCTAGGTTTCTTCTTGATATGCTGTGAGGACTTGGAGATATCGTCACTTCACCTCCATAGACCTGCATCTTCGTCAGACAAGGGAGAAGCTGGATCTTTGGATGCCCAGCTAACCCAGTCTTCTGCCTCTACAATCTTTCTCTAGCTGAGGTGCTAAACACCCCAGGAACCTGAGGGGCTCCCTCTGGCCTTCAGGGTTGCTGGGTTCTGCTGTGCTGTCAAGATGACAGTGGCCTGACCAATGTGCCAGGGCCGAGTGGACTGGCCAACAAAAAGAAACAATAGACAAAACAAGGGAGAGAGAGTTCCCAGCATCTTGCTCTCAGATTACACCCAATCAAAGCCTTTCAAGGCTCAGAGACTAGAACCTGCCCCCTGAAGCGAGAAGGACAGAGTGGTTTCAATTAAGGGAATTACTGATTTCCTCAGAGAGTCCTCCTAAATTACTACAAACAGCCCAGTGCTGTCTGCAGTGGATTGGAGCCTCTTGGGCCAATTCCAGCTGGTCTGCATTGGAGAGGCAGTCCTGGTGTGGGGCAGGATAGCCTCCACCATGGCGACTGCAGGCACCATTCCCTCCCACTCCCTGGTCTTTGGTCTTTTATAGGTCTCACTGCCACGCAGAGAGGAAACCGGGAAATCCCCACCTCCTCTTTTCCTAAAGATGCTTTACACACACACACAATCAAAAAGGAAATAAAGAAGAAAAAGAAAAACCCAATACTGCCCCATTGATGATGCCTCACGGCGACCCCATGAGTGAACAGTAGAACTGAACTCCAGAAGGTTTCCCTGTCTGTCTTCTCTAAGGAACCAGGCCTTTCTCACACAGCACCACTGTGGAGTTGGGCCACAGAGGGTGTGTTTGAACCACCAACTTTGTTGGCCCCTAGATGAGTGTACTCTGTTTGCACCACCCCGACACTAGAGCCAGCGTGCTGAAGTTGTTTCTGTCTTTGATTTTCCAGATCTTTACTTTCCATTGAGTCAGGAACATTGAGATCTTAAGGGAAGGACATGCTTGGAATTATGACGGCTCCAGTTCTGGGACTGGAAGAACAGGATTCACCTCCTTAAGCCGAAGGACAACACACCACCTCCCGTGTGGTGAGGGAATAAAGAAACCACTAAGCAAGCAGAAGAGCTCTGACTCAAGTCCCAGCTCCACACAACCATCTAGCCATTTAGGTCACGCTGCTTTTCCCTGATGACCCCAGATGTCTCTGTCTGGAAACGGCTCTGCTGAAATTCATTCATTTGATCGTCAGCAGACATTTGGCAAGGACCTCCAAAAGCAGTTGAAGGGAGAAAGATAAGAGATGAGCATGCAGGGAATGGCAGCATGGTCTGGTTGAGGTCGGGCACTGGGGAAAGGTGGACCGTTTCCCTTCTTCCTCTGGAAAGGCACAGCTTTGGGCAAGTGGTCACCACCCACTGATACTACATGGAACCTTCGGTTCTCGTGTATCATTTATTTACTCTGAGAAATCATTTGCGCTTTGATGATCTTCTGCTCCAGTCCAGACTACAGTCTGCACCCACGCCGCCATAGCCGCCAACAGCCTTGCAAACCATAAAGATCAGGGAATTAAGAGCAAGATGAGAATTTGACATAAATGCAAACATTGATGAAAGGCAGAAGCCTTACTCACTCCCGAGGCGTGGCTGGGAGTGGCCAGACCGTCCTTTCTTTAGAATCTAAAGAAAGTTTAGGTCGAAAGCTGAGCTCCAGTCCCGGGGGTGGGGGGTGGGGGGTGTTGCCTGGACAGCTAAGCGAGAGGTTGGGGCCTCGATGCTACTTGGGTGCCTCAAAAGAAAGGCCTGAAGATCTGTTTCCAAAAACTCAGCCACTGGCACCGTGACTCAGAGGCACTTTGATGGCATCTGGTCGACTGGAGGTACTTTGGGCAAGGAGGTGATGGAAAGTCAACGATGAAAGGTGGGCACTTGTTACTTTGCACACACAACCCAGAGATTCCAAACACCGGCTTCTAGGGAGGAAGTGAGCTCTGGGAAACCCCAACATTCCCTGGATGGGAAGAATGCTAGTGCAGAAGTTGGTTCAGGCACCCCTGGGCACACCTGTACTCTGAAGCCAGGGAAGCACAAAGTAGGGAAACACGTACCAAAAAGGAGGAATACTCCATCTCCTCCCAGGCCCCACCACCCACTGCCAGGGCCCAGGCAGGAAGTGGCTGATCCTGCTGAGACAAGCAGCCTGGGAGATGGACTGTAATTGTGCAAGTAAAGACAGGACCTGGAGAGCGTTTCCCCGTCCTCTTGAACAGTCCCGGCAAGAACCATGGTGCCCGGAACACCGATGCCGCTTTCTCGACTCGACAGCAGTTTTGCTCCCTAAGTACCTCGTGGGTGTCAGCAGCCTGGCCTGCCCCACTCCCTGCAATGAACTGAGATTTCACTGGCCATTGTTTTGCCCAGAAATGGAAGGAGCGTTTTCCAACAGCAGCTGGAAGCATTTTTGAAATCCAGCAGCAAGCAAGGGAAGGCTGGGCAGGGAAGGGAGGGAGAGGGTTCAGATCTAAAAATGTTGCTGCTGTTCACTGTCACCGCCTCAGTTCCCTGCATGGCAACCCAGTGCACCACAAAAGGAAAGAGTGCCCAGGCCTGCACCGGCCCCGGGCTGGTAGTGAAGAGGGTGGTAACCCACAGGGCTGTCGCAGACTGATATGCAGAAGTCAACGGCCAGGGTTTCTCGTCTTTGTCTTGCTTAGTCAGGAAGCTGCACTAACACTTGTTCAACAGCACAGCAAACTACAAGCCACCGATGACAGGCTGCTGGGGATTGCACAGAACAGGCCCTGTCCAGGAATCGAGTATGTCTCTCTGGGAGAGGGGGTGAGGGGAATGCCACCATTGGGCCACCAGGGCCCCTAGATCCCATCATAACACTTACAAGTATTAAATAGGCTGCTTGCTCCATAAAGGGCCCTGGTGGTGTAGCGGTTACATGCCGGGCTGCTAACCCAAAGGTCAGCAGTTCAAAAGCCAGCCTCCTCATCACGGGACAAAGATGAGGCTTTCTGCTCCCTGGGAAACTCGCAGGACAGGTCTATCCTAGCCGGCAGGGTTGTTAGGCCCTGGCACCAATTTGATGGCAGCGAGTGAGCTTACTCCCTGCCAGTCATTCTGCCTGGGACGGAGTGGGCATGCTCACGTTCATCCTTACGCTGACCAAAGGCCATCACCGGAATAATGACCCTCTTTTAAAATGGGAAAAATGGAAGCTTAGACGTCAAACATGTTTAAGGTCATTTAACAGATGCATGGCAGGTCTTGAGTCAAAGCAGGGCCCACGCAGTCTTCCAGGCCCCAAGACACGAGGCTAGCATCCCACCCCTGGGTCTCTGACAGCCTGCCTGGCCCCAAACTCTGTGGGCTGGAACAGACATGCTCAGCTCCAACTTCTGGAAGAAGGTCGGAAGGCTGGTTTGAGGGACACTGTTTCCTGCCAGCCTATTTGAAGTGAGCTTATGCCTGAATGTCTTCCAAGGGACCTGGGATACTCATCTGGAAAAACAAAACAAAACAAAAAAACTACCAAATGACTTTTCCAACGTTTTTAGACAATGCTGAATGCAGGTGTGCCTATTGACTTTAGCCTTTCGAACCATAAAGAACAGGAAGCTCCAACAAATAATAGAATGCTTTTCCTATACCTTGACAAACAATGCCCGGGCGATACTGGGATTACCTACCGATGCTTGCCTGGAAGGAGAAAGCTGCTCCAGACTCCCCCCAGAGACAGTCATAGGACATCCCTCCCTGCTCCCCAACAAGAATGACTCAACGTGTCCGCGACTGCTGCCCTAAAACTTGCTCCACCTTTCTTATTTCTTTTTTTTTAAATTAATGCTTCCTCCTTGCTTTTTTGCACTCATCCCAAGTGGTCAGACATTTCCCAGATCCCCTTTGATCCCTCGCAGAAAATAGTGGAAGAACTGTGTTTTATGTTTTTCTGTTTATTTACATTGGGTTGCTAACCTCTTGGTCAGCAGTTCCCTACCCTCAGCTGTTCTGACAGAGAAAGACAAGGCTTTTTACTCCAGTCAAGAGGCATTCTTGGAAATCCACAAAGGCAGTTCTCCCCTGACCTATAGGGCAGCTGTGAATTGGAATCAACTTTATGGCAATGTGAGGTTTTTGTTTGTGTGTTTGGCTCCCAAGTAAGGGGCTGGGGTAGTTGGAGTGGTACACAGTTATTAAAGTAAACTAAAGGAAAATTAGGTGTGTCCTAATTGTTGGTTCTCTTTTTGTTGATCTTCTTTCATTCATACACTTGTTTCTTATTCCCATAGGAAAATCTGCGAGAGAGGAAGGAAAGATACAGTTAAGGGGCAGATGGATGGATGGACAAAGAGAGATAGGAGGCATGTAGAGAGAGATTTTCTATAGTCACTGAATTTCGAGTCCATAGCCTGAGTCAACCACGGTACTGCTCAATGGTATCCAACCCATCCCACCATTGAAGAGTACAGGTTTCAAAAGAGGAAATTCAACCACGTTTTTTTCAGCAAGCAGCTTTCAGTCAGTGCCTTATGTACTGCACATTATACTAGGCATAAAATCTATGGCACTGATCAAGGTAGATGAGATGTCTGTTCCAATGAAGGGTTAGGACCAAGTAGAAAACAGAAACACCAATCACATGGGCAACACAGTGTGCTAAGTGTTGTGACAGCTGCTTAATCTAAAGGGGAGTCTTTCCTCTCTAGAATCTCTGATGCCCCAAAGGGAAGCCTCCTGAAGGAAATGCCATGCCAAATGGGAACAAAAGGATGAGGAAAGAAGTAGCAGGCTACTCTAATGCTCTGTCCAATCACATCCTTGAAGGCTACCTTGGAATACCCTCAGTCTTGTCTTGCAGGAGGGAGTCATCATCACCCCTCACCTTGAGTCTTATGATATTAGATTCATGAGCTAACTGCCGAGTCCAGAGGCTGGCCCAGGTGACTCGCATGTTCATCTTTGGAATTATTAAAATAATGAGATGTTGGCCCCTTGAACTTTGGACTCAAAAGAAGTTATTAGGAAGGAGTTTTCCTGCCTGTGGAAGGGCAGTTGTTTATATAAAGCTCAGTAGTCAATTCTGGACACCTTGGAAACAAACCAGGTTCCTAGGGAGTTGGTGTAGTTCAGAGAGAGGATGGACATCAACCCTGGGGGTGGAAAACTGGAGTTCAAATGGCCTGAGTTGACACTAATTAGCTACGTGACCTTGGGAAAGTCATTAAGTAGCCATACAAGAGGATAATCATGTCAACCACTTTACCCACTTTACAAGGTTAATGTAAGGACCGGATTAGATAATGGAGCAGAAAACATTTCACACATATTAAAATACCCTAGGCATGCAGTTATAGGAAAAGGAAGCCGGTATCTCCCCGGGGGGTGGGGTGTGGGGGGGTAGGCATCATCTCATGATTTACAGGAAGAGAGGCTTGTCCATGACCATAGTAATTCCTTTTTAATGGAGCACTACAGAATAGTGGTTCTCATGAATGGTGCCACTCCAACAGTGCTGAGATGGGGTGCGAGCAGTGAGCATCTAATAATAAATTGCATAAGTGCACAATAGATGGGCTGCTTCTGAAGCGTGGAAACAGAGTTAAGGTGTCCTCTAGCTATGTTTTTGTTTGTTTTTGAGAAAAGAAACAGGAGAAGCTACAGCTTTTATGATTGAGTATAAACCCTTGGTCAGCTAAACCCCAAATGGAGCTGCGCCCCTGTCCATGGGAATCCTATCCACAAAATGTGTTTTCTCAAGTGAAGGTTGAATGGATAATACAGCTATCTGGATTATATTTACCCTTTTTTCTCTCTAGGAAATCTCAACTACCATGTGAATGAACACCCTTATGATCCTTATTCTATGCAACAAAGTTCTGCTTTTTGAACTCCACCAAGCCCCAGAAATTCATCTAAGTCCAACACGCTGGTCCTTGTTCTCCTTGTCAGTGACTTAACTAGGTATAGGTACGACCCTGTTTTTCCAGGGACAAGTAAAGAGAACTGAGTGAAGGACTTCTTGGAAAGTCATTCCATCATTTTAAGAAGAAATACTTTGAGATAAACATTTTTTCTTCTGCTGCTGCTGCTGACTTGGTCATAAGATTTCTGGAGTTACATGAGTTGTTTTAGAAGCATGAGGGGTGCTACACTGCAGAAAGACATGGGGAGTGGCAGAACAGAAAGTCGGGTCCTTAATAACATCACTGAACTCAGGGAACTGCTCTAATTTCAGACTTCTTAGTGTGGGACTCGCTATTTTGTCAGGGGTGGACAAAATTATTTTGCACAGATGTTCAGCGAGTATGCAACCATAAAGATAGACAGAGATATCTGTGCTAGATCACAATCCTGTCAGGGGATCCAGGCAGGGGTACACGCCAGTGCTTGATATATAGAGGAGGGGCATCTTATGTTCAATCGTGATGGTTGTATCTCCTGCCCTCCCCCACCTCTCTCTCTCTCTCATAGCCAAGAAAGTCTGTCTGTTAGGAGAGAGTGAGAGGGATATTATCATTGAGGTTGTGCTTATACCTTGAATCTGTCCTCCTTTGCAAGACACTGCTCATTTCAGATTAGTGGTAAGTCCAATACAAAGTCCAATTATTAAACAGTTTGATGACCACCTATGCTTGCACCTGAAAGCATCGTAAGTGATGGGATTGCTTTTGTTTTCTCACCATTTCGAACAGAGTTGCCTGAAAGAACCCACTTGCTTTCTTCACGATAAGTTCTCCCAGAGGGAGATCTCTCAGCCAAAAAGGAGATAGAGGACATGAGGCCACCGCTGTCAAATGGCTGAGGGTACTCATCCCAGAATCCTCCTGAAACCCAAGAGATTCCCACACCAGAAGTAGTCCTGGAAGCCATCTCCTCCACCCCATCCCACTCTAAACACCATTCACCACCTGAGTCTAGGCTCCAGTTACTCTCGTGCTCCAAACAAAACCAAGATACCTCCAAAAAAATGCACGAGATTTGGCCACAGCTCAGGCTTACTGCTCAAGAGGCCTAAGCAGATGATGACTGTTTTCTTATTCCTTCAAACACCACTGGCCACTTCTGTTTCCCCATACGCCTCCAACATGTGCTTTGGAAAGCACCAGTGAGCTTGGGGTTTCCATGTTCTCTGCCGACCAGGGTCTATTGCAGGGCAGGCAGAATAAACCAGTTGCTTTCATAATTTCAGCAGTAGAACGGCAACGTTTCCCCCCTGACTCTCTTCAGTGCGTGTTGCTGCTGCTGCTCCATATAAAAGAGGTGGCTCAGCAGGAGTTGCTATGGGGAGCTTGGCACCCATCCACTGGTCTGTTCCCTGGTCCTGAGAGAGAAGTTCGGTAAACACGCTCCCCAGGGAACAGTGGGCATGTAGTGCAGACAATGAGACTGCTCTTCATCCTCCAGGTCTCGGGAGGCCTTCCTTGATACCCACAGCAGATGAGGACTCCCTGTTGCGTGCTCTCACAAGAGCATGCCCATCGCCTTGATAATGCTTATCACAAGGTAATTAAATAAGGGCATAATTAAGTGTTTACTGTCTGCCTTCCCTGCCAGACAAGGAGCCCTGTTGGCATAGTGAGTTATGCATTGGGCTGTTAACCTCAAGGTCCGCAGTTTGAATCCACTAGCCAGGCCCCGAGACAAAGAGATTGGCAGTCTCAGAAATCCAAAGGATAGTTCTAGTATGTCCAGTCAGGTCACTATGGCCCAGAATCAGCTCTGTGTCAGCTGTGTAGGTCTGGGTCTCCCTGCGAGACTGTAAGCTGGTGGGAGCCGAGACAGGGTCCGTCTTGTTTAAAGTTGAATCCCCAGAGTCTCGGAGAGCACCTAGAGTAGACAGAATTGTTCAAAGAGGCTTGTAAAAGGCCAGGCCAGGCAATGTCAGGTTTCTAAAAGTTCATTAAGACACACACATGCACACAAAGATGAAAACAAACACCAAAGACAGGTGTGAAGAGCAACGCATGAGGCACCCTTGGGACATGAAAGCCAGCGTCTTTTCTCTTCTCTCCATCACTCTGGTCTCCTTGCTTTGGTCACCCCCCCCCTTACCCCCTTTCTTCTTGTGTAGTGCTCTCCTGCCTCTCCCCTCAAAGGGTACAATGGAAAGCTTATTGAACCAGGATCAGCCGATCAGAAGTTTGCACTAACGTCATGGGAACGGGGCTGGCCACTTTCAGTCTTCGAGTTTTCCTTCCTTTATCTAACCAAGGAGACCACTGGAATCCATGATTTCGAACAACATTTCCTGACAATAACTTGCCAACACCAAGATCTGCTCACTTAGGGCTCCTCTCTCTCTCTCCTTGTCTTCTTCTTTGGGTCTATCCCTTGAAGCTAAAACCTGGGTCCAGCTCAGCCTTAATAGACACACTGTTCCCAGCAAAGCTTTGGAAAGCCCACATTATTAAGTGACACCAGCAGAACCAGAGACCCTGCTTGCCAGTGCAGCCCACCTTGCGGCATCGCCATGCCTTAGGTAACGGCACCGACAAGACAGCTGAGCAGATGCCAGACTCTCGGTGAGATAAACACTGTCCAGGAGGGGATGGCAGCCCCAACGGAGCTGGTGAGCATTCCAAAGAGTACAATTTCAATGATTTCAGGGTCAACAAGCAACAGGAGACCGAGATAAAGGTGAGAGAACCTCAGGTCATAATAGGACCTTGTCGTTTTGCATCACGTGCTTCTGACTACCAGCACAAAACACTTTCACACCGGCAAGCAAAGGTGGAGAGGTCTAGGGGGAGGCAGAGGGATTATTATCCCCAGGTTCACACAGTGTATTGAAGCATTAGACAGATAAAGCCAATAGCCCAAGGTCACACAATTAGGCCTTGACAGGGTGGGAATGAGAGCAGAGTGTCCTAATCTCACCCATGGGCTATTTCTAGTAGACTCTTGAGGGAGCCTTTTGTTTATACCTTGCCTCTATCTTATCTCACCTGCCCAGGTAGGGAGCCTACTTTTCCCCTCAGGGATGAGTAATGGGAAACTTGAGTGGCCCAGAGTGAACTGACCAGTTGAAGTTCAGAATCCAGTCTTCTTGACTTGGACTCCAGGAACCAAGCCCAGTGAGGCCCGTCCATGGAATGCAGCCACCGTTGGCATTTGGGAGGCCCAGAAGAGCACCACCCCCACCCCCACCCCCAGTGGCAGCTGAGAATGCAGAGACTCCAGAGCCGATAAAAGTGGTAATTAATGTGCACACAGAGCCCTTTCATCTTCAAAGGCTGTCCTCACATTAGCTAGGTAGTTCTCCTATCACCCCCATGGGTGAGACATCATTTTTGTGTTCTTTCTCAGATTATAGATGGAGAAGCTGATGTGCAGAAGGAGCCCTCTGCCAGGAAGTTTGGCCCCAATTTAGACAGAGGATATTCCTGGATCTCAGCATTGAATGTTACTGGGGAGGATGGGAAACCAGGGTGTGATTCATAAGAGAAGGCTCAAGCAACTAAAGTAGCCCTCTGGCCAGAAACTGCCTTTATACTGTTCTAAAAGGAGGAAAAGTCTAAGCTCTATCCAGCTGGATCAATTCAAAAGAGGCCTGAGGAACTCAATATATGATACCTAAAGGACTCAGAAGATTTAAAAATAGATCTCATGGCTCTACTGTTGTGAGACCCATGTGATACACTGGAGACACACACTCCATAATATGCCCATGACAGACATCACTAATGGATCTCAACATTCTCTGAGCTAGGACTTGGCTTCCAAATCCTTTCCAGCCTAGCACTGCAAGCAATTCCTACTGTTCAATAGGAAATGCCACAAGAACGGAAATCAACTTGCTACTGCTGCTGTCGGGACTGACTGGAATTCATTTATGTTCAGGCGAACGTAAACGAGGTGGGGAACCTAGGTTGGCCTGCTTTTGTAGAGTCTAGTGCTGGCTGACCAGAGTGAGTCCTGAGAACTTCTCAATGTCTGGGGCAGAATTAGATCTTGGAGATGGTGCCACTCGAGCCTTGAGAATCTGTCCAACCCTACCCCTCCCTTTTATTCAACCCGGACCCTTTTATCCAAATAGGCTGATCCGTGTTTTGACTCCAACCTTATCTTCCATATGTTTCTCTCTCCCATTTCTCTGTCTACTTTCTCATCCACACCCAACCCATCCTTCTCCCACGACTCTCCCATCCAATCAGAGCTGCCAGAGCTGTTCGCTATGCTTGATCTCGCAGAATGCAATGAGAGGCTCTCTGGGATTTTTCTTTCATCTGCTTAGCTTCTCTCCCACCAAACTGTCAGCTCTCTTTTAATTCCAAGCTCTTTTCCAGGGTGTCAATGACACACTACACGCTTAATGAACCGAAAGGGTGAATCTCTCACCCTTTTACACCTGGAGGAGCAGAGGCCTTTGCCCACATGCATCCTGTATCTAAGAAAGAGAAGTACTGAAGTCTCTTGGCTATCTGAAGGGTCTCACTTCTAAAATGCTGAACTCTGGGGCTTCCTGCAGATACAGAAGATACATATTCAGCATTCATTGAATAAGGGCAATGCATGTGACACAAGAACGGAAATCATCTGGTATTTTATTGCAACTTCTGGCCAGTGAGTTCCAGACAAGCAGGAAACAGGCACATTCAGGGATTTTTCAGTGCCTGGTAAAGGATCAGAACCCAGACAGGAGATTTAGCTTCTGACCCACTTTGGTAAACTACTAAGTACTGCAGCCTTCATGGTTTCCTTTTTTTTTTTTTTTAAGTGAGCAAGAGGCTCTCTGATTTATGCAAACTATAGGAGCAGAAGTCTGAAAGTTCTCAGTAGACACAGCAACTCGTCATCACAAAAATGCCCACATTGCTCAGTGCCTTGGCTGAATATTTGCTTGTTTGTATATTCTTCTTTACTTTGCCTTGTTGCTTAAGGGTTTTATTGTTTTTATTGTTGTTTTTAAGAGTCCCATGGCTACCCAAGAGCAGTGGTTCTCAACCTTCCTAATGCTGTGACACTTTAATACAGTTCCTCATGTTGTAGTGACCCCTCAACCATAAAATTATCTTCATTGCTACTTCACTAATTTTGCTACTATGCTACTAATTTTTGCTACTATGAAGAGGGAAATCCCTGTGAAAGGGCCATTCAACCTCCAAAGGGGTCGTGGCCCACAGGTTGAGAAACCCTGTCCTAGAATGTTCCATAAAATACTAACGTTCTCCGTCTAGATACTGTTTTGGCTGAATGCTATGTAGTTCACTTTGCATCAACATATTTTAAGGGGTTCTTGAGGAATGCTAAGAAGTTGCTCGTGAACTTGGAGAGCAGAGCACACAATCTCTGATTTTCTATGTTGACTTTTATGACCATGTCAATCAATGTTTCTTACCCTACAGTTTAATGTATAGGCAGTTCCTAAGTTATGTACCAGATCTGTTTCTAACTGCATCTATAAGTCGAGTAGGTAAGTAGGTAGAGATCAGACAGGTACATTCAGTTCTTCTTTAGGTTTTCTCTACTGCAAGAAAGGACTTAAATCCCTTCAATGATTTTAAAAGCTGGATATGCAGCGAGTGGAAAGTGAAGGCGATTCTGATGAAGAATTTGTTGGGAGGAGGGAAGGGTTGGTCCTACCTTTCAAAATGATGGCCAATTATCACAACATTCAGGGGCAAGGAAGGAAGGGAAGCCACAGCAGGAGGGGGAGGGACTCTACCACCATTAAGTTGGTTTTGACTCCTAGCGCCCCTATATGTTTTATGTGAGCAAACAGCTTCATCTTTTTCCTGCAGAGCAGCTCATGAGTGTAAACCTCAGACCTTGTGGTTGGTAGCCCATGTGGATCTATAGGCCCACCAACACCACTTATGTGCCAATAGGAGTTGTCTCTACATCAGACAGCTGTAAACCCAGGGGTTTATCTTAAGGGACATTTCATTCAGATCCTGCAGAAACTTACAAGACCATCCTACAGAGACCGCAGAGCAGAGCATCCAATGTGGTTGAGATCCTTCTCTAACGTCTCTGGTTTGAGCTTCTAGCCAACTCCCAGAGGAGCGAGAAGAGTCAGTGGAATACTGTGGGCAAAGTCTCTTGTTGCTACAAGTCACGCTAGCCTACTGAAGTGGACAGTGTAACTGCGCGCATATATTTATTTCTGGCAGAAAGGAAAAATTCACTTCTGGCACTAAAAAAACAAACAGGTAATTTCTCTGGCAGTGCACTTCAGTAGTGTTATTGATTTCCCATTAAGTTCAGAAGGTATAGGTTTTAGTGGACCCACAGACTGGTGAGCTTGTAGAACATGAGACCTGGAAAGAACACGCTAGATGAACGAAAAGCCAGTCTCCACATTGCACAGATAGAATGATGGATACGGATGGTGGGTGAAGTGGCTGCTTTGGCCCTTCTCCCACTGGTTGCCAAGATTTGAGGCTGAAGAACACTTTCCCGTCTTGGGCACCTTCCTCGAGACACGGTGTGCTCACAACTGTCCTAGATGCTCAGCATGTGCAACTTTCCAAGCTCACACTGCTGGTGAGTGGCCAAAATGGGAAGCACTTGGAATGTGTGCTGTTTCATAATCTTTACATGACCCTCTTACAAAGCCAGACCCCACAGCTCCCTCCACACAGGACAGAACATCTGGGCATGTGGATTTCATCTTTGACCTGGGAATTTTTCAAACCATCAAATGAAAGAAACAAACTTTTTTTTCTTTTTCTTTCTAGTTTTTTTTTTTTTTTTTGCATTTGAATACACAGGCTAGGAAGCTTACATCATGCCTCAGAGTGCTGTTGAAAACACCATTTTGAGCCTTGGGTCCTTTCAACATGAGGCCAGATTTGGAGGTTCCTGCCAGGGACCAGAACCTGACAGGAGTCCAGGAAAGCAACGATCCAGGGTTTCCCATAAATAAACAAAGCCTTATGGACTCCAGGCTTGCCTCACATGTTGAATCTCAAGAAAGATACCCTCGGGCTGTAAAGAGTCAAGAGAAAACTTCAAGGAAGTGTCAGAGTCACCCTAGAGAGGTAGGTGCCTGGGTGGCCCCAGCGGCTAAGAGCTTGATGACTGACCAGAAGGCTGGAGGTTTGAGTCCACCCAGAGGTGCGTTGGAAGAAGAGGGTGGCCACCCACTGAACACATCAGCTCTTGAAAACTCCAGGGATCGGGCTGAGCCCCAGTGGCGTAGTGGTTGTGTGCGGGACTGCGGGCCACTGGGACGGAGGTTCAATTCCAGCAGTGGGCTGGGCCTCCTACTCCCACTGCTGGAGAGCAGTGATGCGACACCCCCCCCCCCCAAAAAAAGTTAAAAAAAAAAAAGCCCAGGGAGCCCAGTCCTTTTCCAGTACACATGGGATTGCCAGGTGTCACACTGACTCGATGGCCCCTGATCTGGGTTTTACTGAGAAACCCGAGAAAAAAAGATGAAGTTTCTATAGACCAGAAAGAAAAAAAGGAGGGGAAAAAAGAGAAAGGGAATGAACACTTAGAAAAGCCACATTAAAAGTGAAGTGAAATGCTCACCCTAGCCAGGTCTGGAAATTCCGTTCACTGAGTCAGCCACCCCAATTTTCATTGAGCCCCAACAACTGTAATTAAGGAACAGAGAACTGAGACCTAGAGGCTCTGGCCTATATAGATGCCAGGAAAAGAAAAGGGATGACCTTCATACATCCCTTGCACTTTCTCACTTTCTTCTTAAATGGAGATCTGCTTGTGAGCTTTGGCCATACAGGGATTATCAAGAGAAACAATTGATGAAGACACACGTTGGAAATTGTTGGGAGCCTTCCGATCACTTCCAACCCAGGGTGACCCTGCGGACCTCAGAGAAAACACTGCCCCCTCCTGCGCCATCCCCACCACGTTGGTTCTGTTTGAGCTCAGGGTCGTAGCCACTGCATCAACCCACCTCATGAGTGGCCTCCTACTGTTTAATTAATTAATGAGAGGGGAAAGTAAAAGTTGCTGAACAGGGTCAGATCTGACTTCTAAGGTTACCACCGTACAAACAACTCCTGCCCAGAGAGAAAAGGGACTCCAAAGATTAAATTCTGAGAAGATTGCTATAGCCGATCAACTTCCTTCTGCATATGCATGAGCAGCAGCACTCTGTCTTTGTGCATCCTGCACCACATGGGGATGGTGCAGGGCTGAGTCTGCTCTCCTCCAGACTGAAAGATGGTGCTCAGCTCTGCTGGACTCCACTCCACTCCTCGGGTCTGGACACATCGCAACAATGTCAACACTGTGGCATGCGGTTGATGCCCATTAGTAACTTTGGGGTGTCTGCAACCTGAGAGGTCTGAAGTTCAAAACCACCAGCTGCCTCGAGGGAGAAAGATAGGGCTGTCTACACCTGTGAACAGCTACAGTCTCTGAAACACACCAGGGCAGTCCTACCCTGGTCCCCAGGGTCACACTGAGTCAACTTCAACTCGATGGCAGCGAGTTTGGGTTGGGGTGGAAGGGGTTGCTTTGGGTGAATACCAAGGCCAAGAGCCTGGTAGAAACAACTTTCTAGGCCAAGAGCAGGGGGGTCTGCAATTAGCTACCAGGACTGGGAATCTTCTTGGAATCTTAATCTGCATAAGAATGATCACATGCTAAGAGCTGGAAACACAGGGAATCCAGCACAGATAAGCCCCTCAGGACCAATAATGAAAGTAGGGACACCAGGCGGAGAAGGGGAAGATGGGGGAAGAAAGGGGAAACAGATCACAATGATCTACATATAACCCCCTCCCAGAGAGATGGATGACAGAAAAGTGGGCGAAGGGAGACATTGGTCAGTGTTAGACATGAAAAAATAAAAATAATTTATAAATTATCAAGGGTTTATGAAGGAGGGGGGGAAAGGAGGGAGGATGGAGAGAAATCGATACCAAGGGCTCAAGTACAAAGAACATATTTTGAAAATGATGATGGGAACAAATGTACAAATGTGCTTGACATGATGGATGGATGGATGGATGGTGATACAAATTGTAAGAGCTCCCAATAAAATGATCTTAATGAAAGAAGAAGGAGAATCATGTGCAAAGGGATTTCACTGTGCACACTCTGATTATCCTTGCAGATTCACTTTGAAACAAAGATGTAGAAACCAAAGCCTGTTGTGTAAGTCCTTCTAGAAGACTTTGCAGAATCATGCTCAGTGTGAATGTATGAGTGCGCTGAAATAGAAGCAGCTCTCTCCAGGACTAACTGAGTGAACTTTCCCCAGGGCTGAACTCAGCCTTTCCTTGCCTGGCCTGTATCTCAGCCAGGGGCACCCACAGGAAGCTCCCTTTAAGTGATGGCCAGAGTCCAGGTCACCTGGTTTGGGATCAGGCCGAACGAAGGACTGTATCGAAGCACACTTCTGGCTTTTCCGAAATTCTTTAAGCCCAGGATAAGGGTAGCTTGCCTCCTGGTAGCTTCCTGTCTCCAGGATTCTCTCCCTTGCTCACCAGTCTGACGAGGTACACAGAAGGCGCTAGAAACAAGGCCCCTGGCTTGTCAGACCCAGGATATCCTCCAGAAGGTTGTGAATAGCTGATGTGGGGAGCGGGTGATGGAGTGGGGAGTGACTTTGAGGTTACTAGAACCTCCAGCCTTTGGGTTCACAGCTGGGCACGTGAACAAGGCCCTTCAGCTGAAAGCAAATTGTACTGCTTGTTGATTGGCTCAGTTCTTAGCTTTGACCAATCACAAGCCAGAATCTAAGACAACAGAGAACTAGCAGTCAGACGGCTTTACCTTTCACCCAGGTGACTGATAATGAAGTGATGGCGAACAATCCGCTCAATTCACCACCCCTCTTAGTCCCTCCCCTCCCCAACTTCCTATCACACAGAAAAGAGCAGACCTTCTATTCAGGGTTGGAATGAATGAGCTGCTTAGAGTATGAATGGGAAGAGGTTTCAGTTACAGTCCCAGCCCCTCCTAAACTTGGTGTTTAAACGGGAAAGGCAATCCAGCCGCGAAGGGGGTTCAGACCCTACTCACAACCTGATGGAGTTTTAGAAAAGAACCAAGAAACTGCAGAGCACAAGTCCCTCAGTTTCTAGGCGCCCTGACATCCCAAGGAACACAGTCTGTAGTGACAGAGGACATGCGCTCCGAAGGCGACTATCCAGGATCAAAGCCCAATCCCGCTGCTCACCAGCTGGGTAGCCTGATTCCAAGGACTTAGATTCTCCGTAGCTCAGTCTCCTTGGAGGTAAAAGACGGATAATGATAGCAACTCCTTGATGAGGTTGGCATGCAAATTCAATGGCTTGGGGTTGAACAATAGGACAAAGTGACACATTCTACTCCATCTGTGGGCTATCATGTTATGAACACAATAATGGTGTCTGAAGAACATAAATCCCTGCTAAGAAGCAAGAGGCAAAAGTACATGGACTCCAACTTCCCGGTAGGCTTATGGGGACACAAGACCAATTTTCAGGTTCCTCCAAAGGACACTTACCATGGCGCCATAGCCAGCACTCAAAATTCAGGTCCTATGTAAATAGTCTCTTTCTGCTGGAGTTTCACAATTCTCTCTTAAAAGAACAAACACCAGGGGAGACTCTAGGCAGGTTTTCAGGGCCTGGGATTTGCCAATCACCTCCCCGGGTGACTCAGCCCCACTTCAGCCAGCCACCGAGGACCTGAGCAGATTTGTTGTGACCTGTTGGCCCACATTTGCATCCAGGAGGGACTTTTGTCTCCAAAGGACACACCCAGAGAGCCAGAGTGTCCTAGCCTCAGGTAGGCCACACAAGAACCCTGTCCTCTTCTTTGTCTGATCCCCTGTGTGGCACTGAGTCCACCAGAGAGAGGATCCAGGGGAAGATGGCATCGCGTCAGTTGTGAGCGATGTCCCACTTGGTAAGTGGACTCTGTGTAGAGCAGACCTTGCCGCTACCAAATGTCTCTGATCAGAGGTTCAGCTGCCTTGAAGTCTTGTCCCTTGGGGCATTGCCCAAGCACCTGCCTAGTGGCAGCTTGATATGAACCCCAAGAGACCCACCCAAGAGGTTTTTTTTGGGAAGAGCATTTGCTTCTCCACCAGCTGATTCCTCTCCGTCCTTCCAGTGGCAGGTGTGGGAAAGGAGGGATTTGAACCTCTCACCCATGGATTCCAATCTCTGATCAACACCTAAATAACTACACCTCCAAGCAAGCCCTTGCTAGGGAAGATTTCATTTTGAGTGTACCATTTGGAGGGTCCCTATCAACATCCCCCCTGGGATGAGAGCTCCCTCTCTCTTCTCCACTCACCTTATCCTTAGACGAACATCGCTGGCCCCAGCAAGCAGCCACCAAAGCCACAAACCGATGGGGGAACTCTCAGTTGGGGAAACCCATCAGCCCTGTGGTGGGCAGTTGACCAGCTAAATTCCTTCCTTGGCCCCCCTCCAACCACCACAGCCATCCCAACCATTAATTTGCATCCATCTCGCTTTATTATCCAGCGTATCCCCACCTAGATGAACATCGTATCTCTACATTCAAGATATTCACATCCGCTCAACTAACCGTTACCAGCAACGACGATGGCCAACCCCAGGATCTGGGACCACAGCAATCACGAGATAGGATGTGTGGTGTCAGGGGCTGCACTGGGGCTGTCAGCCAGAGATAAGAAGATTGATGTCCTGGTGGTTGTTTTCTTGGGTGGTTGTGAAAGTCATTAGCTTGCCTTGGCACCACCAGCTTGAGGAGACAGGAAGATAGAAAGATGGAAAGTCCTCCCCGTGTGTTTTTACTCGGAAGCATTGGCCCAGTGGTGACTTGGTGGGGGTACTAACAGCAAGGTCAGCGGATGAAAACCACCAGTCTTTCTGGAGGAGAAAGAAGAGACTTATTATTCCTGGGAAGAGTTACAATCTGGGAAACGCACAGGGGCCAGTTCTAACTCTGTCCTAGAGGGTCTCTCTATGAATCAAAATCAACTGGTTGTCAGTGAGTGAGTGATTTAGGCTGGTTAGCAGTGCCAGAGAGGAAGTTTCTGGAAGGATAACTGTCCACTAGACCAAGGATTCTCAACTGGGGGATTTGGTCCCCCATGGGACACTGGCAATGTCTGAAAGCCTTTCTGGCAATCACAATGGACGGTGGGACTACTCCTGGGACCTGGTGGATAGAAACGAAGATGCTGCTGTGTGAAACTTCCTACAGCAGGCAAGACAGCCTTTCTCCATCCTGTGTCAACAAAGCGTCCAGCTCAAATGTTCATCGTGCCCATGCTGAGCAACTTACACTCACAGGGAAGGCCTGTGTCTTCCTGATAATCTGCTCTGCAGCACCGAACTACTTGGTGAACTGAGAAGACAGGACATGAGTGCTGGTTGAAGAAATCATCATCTCATTAACTTTTTCAAGAAATGGTCAATGAATAGCAGAAAGCCACGCACTCTTTCTCCTCTCTCGTCTCCCTGGACTCAAAGTCGAGCGACTCTACACTGCCTCCTCCTGCCTTTCTGATGGATCGTTCCCGACTTCCCTGCTCTTCTTTGGGGCTGCGATATGACTTTCTTGCCTTCAACTCTAAGTTGGCCAGGCTGTCTCGCAAGTCAGCTGTGCTGTGCTGGTGGCATGGTGGTTACGCATTGGCTGCGAAAAGATGAACCTTTCTCCTCCTTTCTCATCAGCGTCGGGCCTCAGTAGTGCTTGGGTGGGAAACCTGCATTGAATCCGACATGAGACTGACTAAGGAGTGTCAAGGTACGAAGACATATAAACCAAAGGCTTTCAAAGCTTTTAACTTCCCATCACAGGAGGGGAAGCGGGGGGGGGGGGGGGG
>PVJH01000328.1:0-78453 GCA_004026705.1 Nesogale talazaci | reverse complement strand
AACCTGGGTTGCAGGATCACTCAGTCCATGCCAAGTCACACTCTACAAAATGCTGAATAATCCGCCTGTTCCCCCAAACCCTTGTTGGCCAGTTTCCGAGGGTGTGTGTGTGTGTGTGTGTGTGTGTGAATTTTGAGGAAAAAGAATTCAAAGTGCCACAGAAGTGAAGAACAGGGTTCAAATATTAGGTAGAAGAGGCCAACTGCAAAGAACACATGTGCCCTTCCCATTCAGGCCAATGCACAAAGGGCAGTGAGTCATTGGCTTCTCCCTGTGCAGATCCCAGAATTTCTCTTGAAGGGAGAAAAGAGTCTCTTTGAAATCTACCCTGCGCCTGGCACCCTCAGCCACCTGCTTCGTTTGGTTCTTTCATAAGAGCCACTTCCCCTTCAGGCCCTGGGTGGAGTCTTCTCAAACAGAGGAGCTGAGGAAACACAACTGAAGGGTGGTCTCTCTCTCTCTCTCTCTCTCTCTCTCTCTCTCTCTCTCTCTCTCTCTCTCCCTCCCTCCCTCTCAGCTGGATCCTGATCCTGGGAATGAACTGTTGAAAATTCTCAACTAATTTTCCACCAGCTCCTCTCCTGGAGGTAACTCCAGCCTGGAGCTTTCTGAGACACCACAGGCTGGCACGAAATCTCACTTGGGTCTCCCTGTGTCACCTGGGGCTCCACACTAGATTCAGTTCAAAATGTTCGACTTGAACAGTAGTGCACTTGATGTGTGCCGAACTGCATCTTCAAGACCCCAGTGGGGGTGCAGGCAACCAGCTGAATGCCAAATGATTCCCATGAACATATGATTCAGGGAGGATGTACATGCAGAGTTACCACGAGAGGCTGGGCACAGAGTTCATTTCTTAATGGGCAGAGGGAACTGTCCTAACTTGTCACTTAGAGAGGGAACAGCCTCTCCCTTTTCTCTAAGCCTGCAAATGAGAGCATGTCTAGAAGAACAACTGGACTCTGATAAGGGAACTGACTTATTTTAGTCACATATCACTAGGTTGTCATCTTGGACAGCTGTGGTCAAGCCTGGGAGAGGCAGGGCTGGGCAGGGCAAGAAAAGACAGTCCACAGCTGAGGCGGGGGAAACACTTTAGCCACATTTGGCTTCCCCTCTGCTAGGTGCACGGGACAGAGATGGGTAACAGAATAGCTAGCAGTTTCTAAAGAGGTGAAGCGACGAATGGAATAAGCATAAAGAGTGGAGTCTAACAGACATGAGTAGGGACTCAAGCTCTGTCATCTACTGGCTATGTGTCCTTGGGCAAATGTTGCTATCTCTCTAGGACTTGGTTTCTTCATCTGCAAAAAAAAAAACGGAGTTAAGACAAAACTAAAAGTGGATCGCCTTTGCCATGTGATCAGTGATTATCTTTTTTTATCTGATCAGAAAGGTGGAAATGCAAAACAGAACTTCAAATTCTCCTAAAGTCCAGACGTTCTGGAACCATGGGGGTTAGCGAAATCCCCAATTCTATTATCTTGAGCCTATGAACCAGAAATATCCTGAACTCTTCTCAAAACCAAGCAAGAATTGAGCTCCCTGAGTAGAAGTGTCTGCCTTGAGCACTGCACTCTTCAAAGCCCTAACTATATGAGCTCAAATTGACCATAGCAATGTGAAAGACGTGACAGTGAGTTGATGTTAATAGAGGAACAACAATTCAAAAAGGAAGGATCAGAATGGTTGCAAACCAGTATCACTGAAGTGTCCATGTAGCCATTGCAGAATTAGTGTAGGTTCTGCTGTGTATGCTCTCAACAACAATAAGTACATATTAGAGGGAAACAGAGAGGTACAGGTATTTGACTCTTTATGTCTGACAGATAGTAGGTCCTCAGTAAGTGTTACCTCTCATCTCTTGGGAGTCAAGGACATGACCGTTAGCACACAGACAGGACAGCACAGTGGTGGAGAGCTGGACTTCTAGAATTAGAGTGTTACTAATAAAACGGACTTCAGCAACGACCTAGCAGGCCCTGGGAAACCCAGGACCAAACAGAGAGTCTTCCTCCAGCATCAACTGGGCTGAATGGTAAGCCCCAAAAGATTCACCTCCATCGACTTCATTCTGACTCATAATGACCCGATAGTACAGAGGAGAACTGCCCCGTGGGTTTCCAAGACTGTCACTCCTGCGGGAGGAGAAAGCCTCCTCTTTCCCCCACAAAGCAGCTGGTGGATTTGAATTGCCAACCTTGTGCCTTGCAGCCCAAGCCAGAACCCACTATGCCACTAATGCTGAACGGGAAGACACTTATCTTTGCTCTTCTATGGAAAACAATGCTGCTCCAGTGGCCCATGGCAGCATTCTCACCTCCCATGTGGGAGAAGACCTGGATTTTATTTCTAGGCAACATAGTTCATGCTCAGCCCCTGTAGAGGCTTGGAGGTTGTTGAACAACTGATAGTGGAACTTCCAGACTAAGAGGGACTAGAAGGAAAGGTCTGATCCTCTCTTACTGAAAACTCAGTCAGTGAAACCCCTGTGGATGATGACAGCTTGATCCCATTAAGCCTGAGCTCACCATGAGTCAGAGAGGCCTGACGAGACAAGATGGAGACTCTCAACGGTCTTATCATAAATCTAAACACGCTGGGTTGTTGAACAAAATACGTGTAAGGTGGCTTCACAAGATACGTCTGAAATTTCCATTATCATTTCATTCTACATTTTTCCACGGGCTCTCCTCTTAAGTGTGCTGAGGGTGAGGGATGATGTTTAAGAAGGGAAGCAGATGGTAGGCCACACCCTCCCTACACACTGCAGAGGCTGGATGTGAATGCTTGAAACCCTCTCTCCCACTGGAAAGGGTATTTCTGAGGCCCGGTGTATGGAGCCCTGCCCTAATATCAGCAGATGAGGGTCTCCTTTCTGAGAGGGGGGATGGCACTCCTTCCCTTTCAGGGCTGCTTCCTCCTCAGGAAAAAAAAGAAGGGGGTTTTTGCACTGAGTCTATGAGAATGAGTCAGGAAATAGTTCTTGCATGAATGGAAGGGGATCTATCGTAAGCTAAGAATTTCAGGCTGCCCAGTGTGGGGGAATTTGCCAGACCTGATTCCCACGGGATGCCAGCCTCAAACACTGGTCAAGGCCTTGGCAGGAAGTAGAAGCCTATCTGGGGAAAAAAACAAAATTGATTGATGCTAACCTCAACAGTGATGGGCATTTTTGGTTCCCTTACCTGGGAAAACACACTCAAACCTCCACTGCCCCGCAGGAGGAGGAGCCTTGAATGCTGAATAGGAATAAAAACCGGTCCTACAGCCCCCACCTGTCAAAATCCTCAGCTGCACTCCTTTTTTTGAACACCAGGGGCGCAATTCCCTGAATACATTCAGCCCTGCAATGGCTGCATACCCACAAAGAGAAGGAGAGGCGTGTGCGGGACAATTCGTCCACCTGCTCTCTCTTCAAGCAACTCTCCTCCTCCCTGACAAACACCTCCTTCAGCACAAAACACCTAGTTCAAAGACGCCTGCTATGCACTTGGGTTTCTGAGTTCCAATATCGCTTAACTACATCTTGCCATTTCTCTGCTTTTCACTTACTAGCACAGGCTGGATGGTCCTTGATTCCCCCCTCCAAGCCTTGCCCTTTCCAGTGATTTCTCATTGTCATCCACAGCCCACCACTTCCCATAATGGTGCAACTCTGGCACTATCCCTCCCTTCCTCCTCTTTTTCTTTTGTTTTGCACCTGCCCCACGCCTGAGTTCAATCTTGCCTCCTCCCCAAGTTTCTCCTTTACAAGCACAAGAAAGCCAGTTACTGCTACTGGCACCTCACTGTGCCTCTAGGGGATGTTGTCCAAAGGAACAACGGACATCCAGGGCAGGAGTGAGCCTGCTGATCTCTGGGCAAACCTCTTGGTTCAGGGTGCTGCCAAACATTCGGCAGTGAGGCCGTTTAGAAATATCTGAATCAGGTTGAATGGATCAACAATCAGACTCTTCAGACACAAAGCCCAAGACTCCACTGGCAGATAACCTATAAACACTGCTTCCCCAGAAGCCACCGGAAACTACCAGGGTGGTCGCCTTTGAAGCCAAGCCCAGGGCTCTAACTTCCATCAAGCTTCCCTCTCTTCTTCCATCCCATGCACTCATTCCTCTCAAAGGCTGGGTGGTGCCCTATTCCCTTCTGAATTCTACCCTGAGGCTTATGGTCCAACACAACCTCTCCTGCCAGTATAGTCGAACAGACTTGAAGAAAGCAATGCCTTTGGGGATCCACACGCTGGGTGCCACTCTGTACCATGACTCTCTGGGGTGGCTTTGTCATTGCCCAAAAGTCACTTCCCCAATGAAACAGGGCTGGGTCATTGCCGAGGTCTTCTGCTACCCCTGCTGTAGTTCCCTTGGGGCTTCCGAAATCTACAGTCTGCTTTCCCATAGGCTTCAGTCTAAACTTCCCAAGAGGGACCATGTCTTTTTACTTTCTTGGTATTCCCAGAACTGGGCTTAATAAATACTTGCTGAGTCAAATTAACCATAGGCTGGGCTATCATAATGACCCAGCTGGCACTTCTTAAAAGAAAAATTAATTTTGCTAGCGATAAGGAAATCGGCTATGTAATTATCTGTACATACACAGGCAAAGAAAGGGTATGCTTGGAATTCAACTGGGATACAATATCTCGCATATGCAACTTCTCTTCAGCCACCACCCTAAAGGCACAGCCCAGCTCCCATTGCCCTGCGGTCCAAGCTCCCTTCTGCCCCTAGGAGACTCTTCATATTCCCAGCCTGGGAATGTGAGCCTTAATACTGCTTGGATTTCCCCCATGCTGACTGGCAGTAACAGGAGGCTGCCAGGATTGAGCAGCTCTAGGCTTCCAGGGAGGCCTCTCCACCTCACTCCCTGCCCCAGGCTGACGCCAAGATCCAGGACCTCTGAAGAGCTAGTTCAAGTTCCCACAAGCGCAAGGGCACGCACCAACTGGAGCTGGCTGTGTGAGCTTCAGAGCCTGGGAGTCCTCGTGAGTGATAGAGACCCAAGTCCCCTTTCTGAAAAGCTCTCACAGGCATACCTGGGGCCACCAACAGCCCCTGCTCCTGTCCCTGTCCCTAACCTTTCTTTGTTTCAGTCTCTATCCCCACATAGCCACTAAGCTAGCCCCTGGCCCAGCCTCTGCCCCTGAACTGCCATGGTGTCAGTCCTGGTCCCTGACATACACTAGCCCTAGCCACTGTCCCGATCCCAGCCTTTGCCCCAGCGCCAGTGCTTGGCCCTGCCGGTATGCCCCAGCCCCTCTTCGGCGCCTGCACCTCTCCTGCCCCAATGCCAGCCGGGCGCCAGCCTGGCCCTGGCTTCCAGCGCCCTTAGGCGCAGGAGCCTGTTAGTCCAGACGCCGAGTGCGCGCCTCGGAGAATGGGCGAGTACAGTTACTCTGTGCCATGTGCTCCGCGCCAGCGACCGCCCCGCAAACCGTGCGCCGGCCCATTTGCCCCGCCAACTTTCAGCTCCCTTTCCCTTCTCCTTTCCAGAAAAGGCTGCTTCCCACCCACGCCCTCGCCAACGATCAGTTCGGCGCAAATCTCTGCCCAGTTCTGTGAGACCCCAAACCCGCCCGTGGCACCCCTGGCTCCGGCGCCCAGGACCAAGTCAGCCCGCGGGGTGGCCAGGGCACTCCCACCCCCGCGCCCGGCGTCCCGCTCCACGCGCACTCACCGATCTGCGCCAAGCTCAGCGGCACGAGGCAGAGTCCCCAGGCTGCGCGCCACCAGAGCTGGTCCATGGTGTCCCGGAGCAGGAGAGTGCGAGCGAGCGAGCGAGCGGGCGAGCGGGCAGGCGGGCGGGCGGCCGGAGCTGGAGGGTCGGTCCCGGGGCACAGGGAGGGGGCAAGAAGGACGGCCCGGACCTGTCGGCGGCTGGGGTCCGGCTGGGTAATGAGACCGCCTCGGAAGTTGGCTGCAGTTTTTATTCGAGGGTTGGGAGAGTGACCTAAGAGGGAGGGAGGGAGCGAGCGAAGGACACACCCAAGCGAGGGGGTTGTGACGAAGCCGCCCGCGCTGAGGTTTAAAGTCGTACCGGCCCTTCTCAGGGCTCTCCCTCGCCCCCCGCTGGGTTCTCAGTTGGGGGGAGACTGTCGATCGGGGCAGACTGCACCTCGGGCGTCCGGGCCTTCCCTGCGCACTCCTCCCCACCCCCCGCCACGGGACCCTTTTTCCCTGACTGCTGGGTTGGCGGCCAGAGCGCAGACGATGACTGAGCCCCGGCAACGTGTCCGTTAGGTGCACAGCCTCCTGGCCGCGAAGTTTTCCTTCTAATCCACGTGGTTCTTTTTGGTTTTCCCAGGCAGCTGAGTCCTGGGAAAGGGCTGTTCTGCGTGCAGTGGGATTTCCTTGTTCTGAGACATGGGGCCTGCCACGCTCCCTGGGGCAGAGAGGGAGAGAGTGCTGCGCGCTCAGGTGGAAGTTTGACTCTTACTGAGACTGTCCTGGGAAAGCTAGAGATGGACCGCCTGGGGCTGTCTGTCTTTCTCCACTCGCCTGCGTGTCTTCCTCCAGTCCATCCATCCACAGTCAGTCATCCATTTTTCCTTACACCCTATCAGCCCTCATCCAACCCTCTATCCTCCTATCCATCTCTTTACCCCATTGGCACACACCCAGCCATAATTTTCACATTTTTTCAAGGATCTATTCACCTTTGCTTCATTCGTTTAACCCACATTCTACCTTTTCATCTATCCAATCACCTCTTCTCCTACTCAGCCTTTCATATGCCTCATCCATCCTCCTATCCATTCTTTTCCACGCCTCTTCATAAACTCACACTGGCCCAATCCACTACTCCCCTTTCCACTCTCTTGCCCACCTATGTACCCGTCAAACAATTGCCCAGTCATCATTCACATCTCCATTTGGGTCCCATTTCCCCATACGCACACACCTATCCATTCTCCCCTGCCCACATGCCAACACTCCCATCTAGGCCTTTCCCCCATCAAAGAGTGAAGAAAATCACCATAGTCTGTAGGAGAGACATGTTCACTTTGAAAAACGTACATGTCACACCATAATTCATAGCACATGTTCATATGCATATGTGTACAGGTGTTCAGTGTTTACTCAGGGTGACCCCAGGTGTGTCAGAGGAAAACTGTCCTCTGGGGCTGGGGAGGGGGGGGTAGGGGGTGGGCGGATGTTTCAATGTTTGATTTCTAGATCACAAGATCTTGCTTCCTGGGCACCTTCCTGATAGGCTAGAACCTCGAGACTTTCTGGTAGCAGCAGGAAATGTGAAACCATTTATAATGTATGACGGTTCAATATTTGGACATCACATACAATATTTTTAAAGATCACTTTATTGGAGGCTCTTAGAGTTCTTAAAACAATCCATACACCAATTGTGTCAAGCATATTTGTACATATGCTGCCATCATTCTTCTCTAAGCATTTACTTTCTATTTGAATCCTTGATATCAGCCCAATTTTTCCCTCCCTCCCTCCCGCCCTCCTCCCTTCCATCCTCATGATCCCTTGGTAAATTATAAATTTTTATTTTCATATCTTACACCAACCACTGTCTTCCTTCCCCCACGGGTTTTCCCCCCTCCTCTCCCCATGTCTCTTCTACTCTCCTTGTATTGCTACTCCCATTTTTGTTCCAGAGGGGTTTATGTGACCTGGATTCCATATGTCCTGCACTCTTATCTGTACCTGTGCAGGCTCTGGCCTCACCCAAAGTGAAAGGCAGGATTGGGGTTATTGGGGCAGTAGGGGGTGAGGAAGCCTCAAGGAACCGGAGGAAGAGTGTGTATTTCATCAGTGCTTTCCTGCATCGTGGTTGACGCCCATTCCTTGGGTCCCATTGTCTGCAGATGGGGTTTGGGTCTTTGCTGCCACCCCCTTCATTCTCAATAATATGTGTGTTTGTTCTGAGTCTTCGGATGCCTATTACCTGATCCCATCAACACTTCATGATTCATATGGGCTGGTGTACTTCTTCCACGTGGGCTTGTCGCTTCTCTGTCAGAAGCAGCATTTGTTGTGAATGGAACCACTGAAATCAAAACTATTAACTAAAAAAGGTAGACATTGGTGAAAAATGGGCCACTGGTCATTCCGTGGTGCCCCAGTTCCACTCTCACTCTCAGAGCTGCCATGTATCCACCAGCTCCATGGTAACTGTCTTAGGTCTGTATGCGCCCTGGTGATTAGTAACAGTGAAATTATATGAGAGCATGGAAAAGGAAAAGAACGTGGCTTCGTCACTGAGAGTCATTTGGAATGACTAGAGCATTCAATCAGATGAAGAGTCAGAGAGGCACACAATAAGACAGGAAGGTGGGAAGGGTAGGTCGTAAATTATCCCAGAAAGATTGAATTCGATCATGTAGGAACTAGGTAGCCGGTACAAGTTTTGGAGGCGGGGACAGCCTGTTTGGTGACAGATGGATCTAGATGCATTTCTATAGACGGCATTTGGGCTGAAAATCATTGTCTGCTGCAGCATTCTCTCCCAGTTATTTGGCAATTCCCAGTTCCCAGAGTCTCCAGTGTGAAATGAAGACAGGACTCCTGAGCCCCCACCCGAAGAGCTGGCGCTTTGAAGAATACTGCTGATGGTCAAAAAGAGTTGGTCACTACTATTATCAGGTAGAGTTTCAAGCTTTACTTACTGGTGGGCCCCAGGGGCAAGGGTACTGGACTCCTGGCCTTGGCACCTCACCAGACCTCCACTCTAGGCTTTGCTTCTGTTTGCCTTTGGCAGAGGGAGTGGAGTGGGTGAATAGTAACTGGAGGAGACTTTGTTTCTCGTAGTGTGTTTCATGAAACGTGGATGTTCCTTAGAGGCTGACATGGAAGAGGCCAGAGCACAGTGTCTGTGAGGGCTGCACTTGCTCTCCCCTGCTGCTGCTGCTGTTAGGGAGTATCTGGTTGGTTACAATGCACAGTGACTCCAGGGAGGGCAGAACAAAACCTGTGCAGTCTTGCAGCATCCTTGCATATATTCTTATGTTTGAGCTCATTGTTGCAGCCACTGTATCAATCCATCTAGTGGAAGGCCTTCCTCATGACCCCTGGATGTTCTTCTCCAGGGACTGGTTTCGCCTAATAGCACATCTGAAGTATGTGAGATGAAAGCTTGCCATCCTTGCCTCTAAGGACTATTCTGGCTGTACTTCTGCCTAGTCAGATTTGTTTGTTCTTTGGACAGTCTGTGGTGGTTTCAATAGTCTTTGCTAACACCATAATTCAAATGCGCCCATTCTTCTTCCGTCTTCCTTATTCAATGTCCAACTTTCACATGCCTATGAGACCACTGAAAGTACCATGGCAGAGGTCAGGAATACCTCAGTCCATCTTCCTTTTCAACACTTGAAAGTGTCTCGTGCAGCAGATGTATCCAATGCCATGTGTCTTTTCAACTCTTGACTGCTGCTTCCATGAACATTGACTGTGGATACAAGCAACCTGAAATCCTTGACATCTTCCATCTTGTCCCTGATTGTCATATGCTGCCTATTGGTGCAGTGGGAGAATCTTGGTTATCTTTTCCTAGAGTTGTGCTCTATCCTGAAGGCTGCAATCCTTGATCTTCTTCAGCAAGAGCTTCAAGTTCTCCTCACTGTCAGTAAGCAAGGTTGTGTCATCTGCATATCACAACTTGCTGCATCCAATTGTGTTGCACCATTCTTCTTTATATAAGACAGCTTCTCTGATTATTTGTTCAGCATACAGATTGAATCAGTGTGGCGGGAAGATACAACACTGAAGTGCACCTCAGTCAGTTAGCCAAGCAACTCTCTTACAAATTTCTGGATATAGATATGTAAGTGCTTCATCAGCCTGTTGAAACATTTCAAGTGCTATTCCATCAGTTCCTTGAGTCTTATTTTTGACTAATGCTTTCAGTGCAGCTTGGACTTCTTCATTCAATACCATTGGCTCTTACTTCTTAAAACTGCTGACTATTGACCAGCTCTTTTTGGTATAGTAACTGTATATCTTTTCCCTCTTCTTTTGACGCTTCTTGTTTCATTCAATATTTTGCCTATAGAATCTTTCAATATTGCAATGCAAGGCTTGAGATCTTTCTTGAATTCTTTCAGTTTAAGATATTCTGAGAGTATTCTTCCCTTTTGGTGTCCCCTCCTCCTTCTACCCTCACTCAAACCACAGAAGTTTGACTTGTATCCGTTGTATACATGAGATTTATCTATCTATACATGTGTATATGTATATGTGTGTATATGTATATATGTGTTATATATACATATATATGGAGAGAGAATGCAAATAATCCAAGAGACTGGACAATATGAAGGAAAATGTGACATTAACACTGGAAGATTGCGTATTAACCACCTGCGATATGCAAATGACACAATCTTACTTGCTGAAAGCCAGGAAGATTTGAAAAAATAATAGCAGCAGTTTGGTGATGAAGATCAAAGCCTGCAGCCTTCAAAATCTATTGCCACTCAATATAAAGGAAATAAAAATCCTCACAAGTCAACCAATAGACCAACATCATGATAAGGAGAGAATAGCTTGAAGTTGTTGAATATTTCATTTGGTTTGGATCTATGATCAGTGCTCATAGAAGCATCAGACAAACAATATTAAACAACATATTTTATTGGGCAAATCTGCTGCCCAAGACACTTTTAAGGGGTTGGTGAATTGAAGATCAGGGATCTGATTTTGAGGACTAAGGTGATTCTAACCTAATTGCTTCATATCATGTGAAAGTTGAGCAATGAATAAAGAACACTTCAGAAGAGTTGTTGCATATAAATTTAGATGTTGGTGAAGGATATTGAAAATACGGTGTACTGCCAGGAGAATAAACAAATCTATCTTGGAAAAATATAGCGGGAATGCTGCCTAGAAGTGAGAATAATGAGACTTCATCTTTCGGACTGTGGATATGTTCCCAGGAGTGATAATTCCCTGGAAAAGGACATTATATTTGGAAAAGTGGAAAGGCAAGCTAAGAAACAAAAAAGAAAAAGGAAGCCCTCAATGAAATGTTTTAGCACAGTGGCTGCAACAATGGCCTCAGACATAACAATTGTGGGTCTGGCACAGGATCGAACAACACTTTGTTCTGTTCTACCTCAGGTCACCATAACTGGATAGCCCTCACCCACAGCAGTGTGGACTGTATATAAAACAATATATGTAGACTGGGTGCTCTCAAACCCTAGTCCTTTCTTCAATAACGCAGAAAACAAGCATCAACTTAAAATAAACACATTTTTTAAAAAACGGATGTGAAAGTGCTCTGCAAATTCTAAACAGGTATGTAAATTTTCAGGATCATAATTAGGATTCTTCTCATAAGGGGGGTATTTTGTTTGCTTGTTTCCCGATAATTTAATGTGTGACTGAGGCTTTCACTCGCCTGCCCCCGAATGACTCACTTCGAGAACCAACCTGGTGACTTCATGAGTCAGTGAAAGCCTTTGGGAATTCCTGGATCACCCCTCCAAGCTGCCCTTTCATACTCTGAACGTTCCCTGTCCCCACCTTTGTCTCACAGAGACTGCCCCTTACTCTCTCTTGAAGTCACTCAAAAGTTCTTCAAGTTATTCAATAGATGAAAATTATTTGCTGAGTGTTGCATAGCCCAACATCAGGATGGGGGAACCGGAAAAGGGAGCTTATATTGATAAGCATTGGTATGAGTTCACACTGGAGGAACCCAGAATGCAGTCAACAAGCCTTGGACTGAGAACATTTTAGTCTGAGCATGCTCATCTCTCCTCATCATCCAAGTGACTTAATTCAACTCACTTAACCTATCAGAGCTTTATTTATTTCATACTTCAAAAATGGGGAATAAGGCCTGACTTCCACTTTATTAAGAGCAGTAAATGGAAGAAGGCAGAAAATCCTTGGTGAGAGTGTCTGTCTTATGTAGGAAACCCAGGACCCCACAGCCTATAAGCTCCCGAGGATAGAGACTTGTCTGTCTTAGGCAGCAAATAGTCCATTCTCAACTTAGTGCATGCCCTAGCCTTGGACCTGCCTCAGCTGATACTCAGTAAGGACAATCCATCCAGGCCTACTGTTCTTTCTCTTCCTGCCGTACCATGTGATGCTGTTTCACGGATCCTATGAGCTAGTAGTTGAGAACACCTAGAGACCTTGGCAATTCTAGAGCAGTGGTTCTCACACTTCCTAATGTTGTGACCCTTTAATAAAGTTCCTCATACTGTGGTGACACCACAACTGTAAAATTATTTTCATTGCTACTTCATAACTGTCATTTTGTTACAGCTAGGAATCAGGAGACCCCTGTGAAAGGATTGCTCGACCCCCAAAGGGCTTGTGATCCACAATTTGAGACAAATCTAACAAACAATATCACCAGTTTGGAAAGACTACCAGAGCAAAGAAGAATCAGAGCAGGGTTCACTCTGACCAACTTATAATTCAAGCCTGAGAGTCACTCCATGGGAGAAGACAAGGTTATTTGCTTCCATAAAGACAGACAATCTGGGAAAGCCTAAGGAGCAGTTCTTCTCAATCCTGTAGGGGGTGGTTATGAGGCAGAAGGAACTTGGATAGCAATGGTTTCATTTTATTGGAGCCCTAGGACTTTTGACTAGTAATAAATCTCATTCCTCTTAAGCAAACCCAAAGTCAAATCTAAACCAAATGTGAGCAGGAGCTTGTGGAGCAGTGTGGAATGTGAGGATTAGAAATATTAAAAGACAATGGGCTCTTTTAAAGGGACAGCATCCAATTCCTTTATGGTGCGGCTTCCCAGAAAATGAGTCAAGGGAAGCAATTAAGTTTTAACTGTTAAAAGGCCAGTTCTGGGTTCCCACTTATGGCAGTTACACAATCTGTCAACTTGAGAAGGAGTAAAGTCTAGTCTGCCAATCAGGTAACAGCTTGCTGACCTCATTTGGAGGCACAACAGAGATAAATCATTCACTGGAGGCCAGACACAGGCTCTCTGCTTTGTATTTCTGATGAGAAGACACATGGAGTTGCACTAGAGCCCTGGAGACCCACACCAGTGCTGAGACGTTTCCACCATGACTGGATCCACAGGACCTTCCACCCATTGGCCTGTGAGCTTTCTGCGTTCAGTGTCACTGCAGTGTTTCATGAGTCTAAAGGGAAATTTATAGATTTCTAGCAGACATATGGGTTAATATCAGACTTAGGGACTTACTCTGGACTGGGCTGCATTGTTTTCTCAATATTCTATTGCTCTTGTAAAGAAAGATCTTTCATATACACATATGAGTGCCTATGAATTTGTTTCTCCAGTCAACCTGAACTAATACACCACTCGACACTCAAACTGTAAGATGTGTGCATACAAATGAGCAGTTGTGGGAACACTTCCATAAAACAATTATTAATGAAATCTAAATATGCTGGTAATTTGGGAAGCTATCTTCAAGATAAATGACATTTGAATGACTAATTAGTCTCCAACTTCCCCAATGTGATCATGGAAAAGAGCCTTTAGGATTGCAAACGTTCTTTCATCACATCAAATAAAGTAGCTGGTGGGATGGCTACACTTCGGAAATGACAGGAGGCAAGGGACCTCTAGACTTCAGGTACCTTTATAACCTCTAAAATTTCAAATAATGCGTCAATGGGACCAAACCCCACCTCTGTACGGTGGCTAGTTTGGAAATATGAAGTTTTGAAGGTGAAACAGTTTTGATTTGTTTTATTTGTTATTATTGTTGAAAATATACCCAGCAGAACGTCTACATTCTCAACCATTCTACTCATATCATCCAGTGAAAATGGTTGCATTCTTGAGGATGAAATTGAAATTGGTGGCATGTGATGCTATGTAGCCAACAAAGTGGAAAGAAAACAAATGTCTGAGTGATAGTATAAATTAGGTATCCTTCTACTAAAACATAATGGAATTGTCTCTCCTCAGTGTATAAAGTAACCAAAGTTCTTCCTCACTCATCTTTTCTCCTCTTCATCCAAGGTTGTTAGCGAGATAGCGAGGTTGTTACAGTCAGGTCCTAGGGAGTCTGCTTTCGTGAACATTTAAGCATGATTTGTGTTGGTCATAGCCAAGATTGGTATGCAAATATTGGCTGTTGTAATTGTGATAGGTGGCTTTATTGTGCCAACTTGACCAATAAGAACTTGTGGAATTAATAAGGGCACAGTTTGATTGGAGGGAAAAGAGATAAATGGTTTGGGGTGCCCTGTTCTCTCTCTCTCTCTCTGTCTCTCGATAAAACCAGTGTGCAATTGTTAGTTCTCTACATCCACTTGTGAATTACACTATCTGTGGGACTACCAACCTGGGGATTATGTTGCTAGAGCTTGGGGCTCCTTTGAAACCTGTTTTGCCATGTTCCTAGCGCATATATTGCTTGAGTTTAGGACTGTTGGATCTTGTTCTTTCTGACTGCTAGTGACCTACCCTACTGTCTGTTGTCTGTGGCCAGACTGCCTGCATTGCTCTACATAAGACTCAGCTTTCTGCTTTCTTGACCTTGGACCCAGTGACCCTCATGAGTTGAAGAATTTCCAGTATATTAACTGTTCCATAGAAGTGAGTTGAACTGAGCCCTCTGTACTGCTTTGTGGTCTAATTAGCAGTTAAATTCCTTGGTGCTATATCTATATCACCTATCTATCTCTGTAAAGTCATAAGTGTTCTGGTTTCCCTAGAGAATCATGTCTAACACATTGATCATTAACATTCAAGAAATGCAAGTCAAAGCAGCAATGAGATATCACCTCACTCTAGCATAAACAGCAGAGCTAAGATGAAAAAAAAAATAAAACAGAACACAATAAATTTTTGCTGGGATGCTGAGAGACTGGACCCTTCCTGCACTTCAAGTAAGACTGTCATAGGCTGAGCACCGGTGGTGTAGTGGTTGTGCGCGGGACTGTGACCCACTAGGTTGGAGGTTCAAATCCAGCAGCAGCTCTCCGGGAGCAAGGCTGGACCTCATACTCCCACCACCAGAGGGCAGTGATGCCAAAAAATAATAAGACGGTCACATGGTGCAACTATTGTGGAAAGCAGCATGACACTTTCTCAAACAGTTGGAATAGATACATTGGAATAGTCATCTCTTCACTTTGTATATACCCTAGAGAACTAAGAGTGACAACACTAGTGGATACATGCACATGGATGCTCATTGCTGCAGTATTCCCAATAGCAAAAAAGATGGAAGGAGCCTTAATGCCCATCAATGGAAGCATGGATAAACTTTGACATATATACATAATGGAATACTGTGTAGCATTAAAAATAATGGTAACCCTGTGATGCATCTTATAATGTGAACAAACCTGGAGGACATGAAGCTGAAGAAAGCCAGGCCATCATGAAACAACCAATGCTGTATAAAAACCACTGCTATAAAAAGTCAAGAAAAGGTGGTCACAGCACAACAACTATTCTTTCATGGTTACCAAAGGTAGGAAGCTAAGTCATGGGCTAGAGGATAGACAAGCATGAATGTAGGTGGAGGGGAAGGCCAGATGCAGTAAGAGAATGGTTGGCAAAAATAACGGAAGCAGATGACACTGGGAGGAGGGCAAGTGATAAGGCAACAGAGTCAAATACTGTTGTAAACAATTCTGCAACAGTGAGTGTCTATGAGTAGGTGCTTGGATACACATGAAAGTTGAACTGGATATTGGAAAGAGAAGAAAAAGAAAATTGTTCATTTTCTTAATTTATTCTCTACATACCACCTTGATAACCAAGGACACTATCACCACCACAACCTCCGTCCTGGTCAATATTGTAGTTAACCGTCACAACTATGTGCAAACCTAATGCCATTGAATTTTCACAATAGGCCCATGAAGAGTTCACTTCTATTCCACAGAAAAGGGCTCAGAGGCTTAGAGAAGTTAGATGACTTGTCTAACGTCACACCTTCATTTTACCCAGCAACTCTCTCTCTCTTCATTAAGGGTTTTGGAGAGTCTTTGAAACCCTTCTTCATTCTCAATTTGGTGAAGATTTTTCATCAATGGAGCCCTAATAATGGGTTTTCACTGAGCTTTCTTCCAAACAGTTTCTACTAAGAAAGAAAAGCCTTTTTTGAGAGGTTTTTGTTAGAATTGAGGAAGTGGAGAAAGGATGGTTGAAGTAGAAGGGGGAGAAGGTTGATTACACCACTCTCTGAAACAATTTAGACCCCTAGGATGAGGCACCTTTAATTGCATAGACCCAAACCTTGATTATTTGCTAGAAGGAATAGGATTTCATCTTCACTCCTTACATGTGAGATCCCCATATGTCCAACCTAGAAGTGAATATTATTCTTTGCTGACAGCAATTGAAAGCTTATGAAGTTATTGGTCTCAATCATTCCTCACAACAAGATATAGTCTCGATGGTTGGTCCAGCTCACATGCTATAGATCCCCCTCTTACTTCCCATCCAGGTCCTCAGTCATATTTGTACTATCTCCCATTGATTGAGTCCAAGGACAAGCAGTTGATGCAAGCTGGGTCAATTAGAGTCTTGTTCTAAAAACATGGAAAATTGGGGGGGTGGGGCGGGGGGGTGAATTTGAATGATAGGACCATGAAATCTGTGGAAACCTACTTACCTCCTTGTGACTGGAGAAGTATGAGGTGAAAGGTAACGACAGAACCATAAAGACAAGTAACAAGCACATCTTGCGTTTCAGATACTCTTGAATTTCTTGTGCGAGTCTATTCTTTTTTTTTTTTGGCATCACTGCCCTCTGGTGGGAGTGGGAGGCACAGCCTTGCTCCTGGAGATCTGCTGCTGGATTTGAACTGCCAACCCAGTGGGCTGCAGGTGAGTCTTTTCTTGACACCTAACTCCACTCTTGTTATCTGGAAGGCACCTTTGCATTCTTTTTTTAAAAGTTGCGTTTATTCTTCTCATGGTAGTGGTAATTGGTTTCTAGTCCTTGTAACAAAGATAAGTTGATAGAGGTCATTACTTCGTTTGGCACAATACTAAACAAAGGACCAAGTGGAAGGGTGAGGTGCCTACTACCCCCAATATCACTATGTCCCCTTCACTGTGATAGAAACCACCCCCTAGACATCCCAGATATTTTGCCAATAGTTACACAGTAATCTGAATGAATGGCAGGTCTTCTAAGTCCTGTTTTCCTGGTCTTCCACACGGAGCCCCTTTCTGCCTGAACATGCCCCACAGACTACTTCAAAGGCAAAGCCATTTGACTGGCAGATGGTAACGGCTGCTTCTCTCAAAACACCCAAAGGGTAAAATTTCTGGGCTCCAATGCCAAGCGTCGACTGGGCTTACCATGAGCTCCTGTAGCCAATGGAACAGGTACAGAACAACATGTGAGGCCAGGCCCCAAAGTCCTTTGATTCCTGGATTCTCTTCCTCAGTCACTGTAGCTGCTACTTTAGAAGGCGGAACGTGGGTGAGAAAAAGACGTGGTGAACTGAACTTAATTGGGAGAGGATGTGGTGAGAGAGGGGAAGAGGAGAGAAGGGAAGAGTCGTCTCAAGAGAGCAAATGAAAGGAGTTAAAGGGCACAATACCGAAATGGTTGGTTATTCTACCACACGGGTGAGTTCACTTCCAGACTTGAAGGGAAAAACTAATTATATGCTCTGTTTAATTCACAGTAAAATGGTTTTCTTTTTCAAATGAAATCCACAGACATCTATCCTCCATGATAAGAAGTGAAATAAGGGTCTTGTGCTTGTCAAACAAGAATTTAGCAGACCCCTGCTATGTACAGTGGGACCTCTGGTGATGTGGTGGAAGGCGATTTGTTCTCCAAATAGGGTAGGTTTGTTTGAAACATACACAGGACACAAAAAAAGATGTGAATATTTTAAAACTAAAAATTAAGATGGAAATTTCTGAACATGAATATACAGTAAAACTTACAAAAGACTGAACCAGTGTAAGACAGAAACCAATTAGAAAAGAAAAATTCAAATACTTATGACTAAAATAGCACCCTGTCCAAAAAAATTATGGAGGTCTGTGAGAACTGATGAGACCCAGAAAATCAAGGTTTGTCTATCTGCACCTCCCACTTGCCTCTGAATTATTTTGAAACAAATATCAGACATACCATGTTTTTAATCTGTAAAATTTTCAATATGTATCTGTAAAAGATAAGGTTTTTAATTAAAAAAACCAAAATCACAGTTATGATTATATATAAAACATTAGTGGTTATTCAGAGGCTTTATATGTATGTCACATGTTGTATTAGACCAAGATGACTAGATAAACAAATCTAAGGATATATATGTGTGTATATATATGTATATATGTGTGTATATGTGTGTATGTGTATATATGAAAGAACCTTATATAAAATAGTGATTGCATACTGAGAAAACATCCCAGGTAAGTCAGAGCAAGTCCATAAGTCTGATATTAGCCCAAAAGTCCAATATCAGTCCAAAAATCCTTCTTCAGACTAACACAACCCATGCAATGACACAAAGTGCAGAAAGATCACAAGCTCGTAGGTGAAAAGTCTTGTGGATCCAATAGTAGAGGATCTCCAAGTGATTCTTCCAGCTCTCTGAGTGTCTCAACTGCAAGGAGAGAGAGGAGGTTCCCAGAAGCCTCATGAGAAGGTCATGCCCACAGAAGGCATCACTAGGCTGTCACCTAATTGACAGGATAGACCAGGGGTCCTTAAACTTTTTAGACAGGGGGCCAGTTCACTGTTCCTCAGACTGCTGGAGGGCCGGACTATAGTTTTTTTTAAGAAAAAAAACTGAACAAATTCACTGCAGGCCTGGGATAAGTCAGCTGCTAAACAGGACATAGCGAGCCTAGACTCTACCCCTTCACTGTTCTTAATACCCTTAAGTTGACAGGAGATTATGTAACTACCACACACGTGTATATTGCTTTTCAGTCAATCTCTTTTAGACAACATATTAAGATGCAGTAAGCATAACAGGCACAGACACATGTGTACAAACATACTAAGGTGGCTCTGACATCATCTATAGGGATACACCTGGGCCTGAGGGTAATCTTTACCACCTATTGATTATACCCATTCAGTCTCCAATAGAATAAAAAATAAAGTCCACCATCATCTGGCCATATCTGAGATGGAGGCAGATAGAATTCTGACAGCCTCTATATCTGGCCCACTGTTCCCAGATGGTAAGTGGCCCTTTTAGGTAGTCAATCAAAAATGATGCCGGGTATGCTGACAAATCGAGAGGATGGGAAGAAGGGCTGCTATGCAGGTCATTTGGAGAAGATCCCACCAACTCCTGTTCTGTCAACTAGCATATGGCTAAACGTCACCATCCAAACATGCTTTTATTATTTATTAGTCACTTACTGGTCTTTTGCCTCTAGGTCAGTAAGTCTGGAAGACTTCTCCATAAACAAGTTTGGTCCAGAAAAGATGGTTATGGGGAAACCCATGAGACTTTGATGACTGGGGAGAAAGCCAGGCTGGGAGATACAGGAAGAGAGGTGGCATCTATGACAAAATGGTTTTTTGCTTCCATTGTCCCCAAAGTCTTGTGCAAAGCAAGCTTGTTTCCTTCCCATGATGCCAATGATTATGGGTATGGTCCAATGTATTGCTTAGTCTTCACAGAGAGGATTCTGGGTCGAGCCTCACTGGCGTTCCCTCACTGATCCATAGCACTATGGGGGAGCAACAGAGACACCATGCAGAGAGTGTGCTCTGCCTGCCCCAAGCACAGCGAGGCAAACACAAAGCGAGGGCAACAGGGAGCAAAGTAACCCAGTCCCCAAGGATTGTGATCCTGAAAATAGGCATCTGACTTGGGAGACAGGGTTTGGCACTTCATCAGACCCAACAGGAAAACACTCAGAAGGTCAGCAGACAGACCTAGAACTATTTATCATTTTTGGTTTCCCCCCCTTTCTCTCTCTCTCTATCTATCTATATAAGATGGGCTGGACAAACAATCCCAAGGAGAAAACAATGGGACCAGCAGTCCCAGGGAGACATGGGAGAGGACGGGGAAGGGAGGGGAGTGGGGAGCCAACAAACTCAGTGATAAAGGAGCAATAGATCTAAAATTGATGGCAAGGAGGGCGGATGATGCCTGGTGGGTTTGATCAAATGCAATGTACCTGAGAGGAATTACTGAGAACTGAATGGAGGGTTAACATGAAAGTGGGACAAGAGGAAGATGAAAAGAAATGGAGGAACGTAGGAGGAGGCCAAAGTGATTTATAGAGGTATAGCTATAGACATGTCTATATGTAAATGTATTAATTTATAATGAAAGGGATAGAGGTCAATGTACATATATTTATCTGTTAAGTACTAAGATAGTAGAAGAACTTTGGGCCTCTACTCAAGGCCTCCCTAGACACAAGAACATTTTTTTCAATAATTTGGGACTCTTTGATACTCACCTGACTGACACAATCAATGAAGAAAAAATGGATATATCAGAAAATGTGGTGAGGAAAGCTGGTTGTGCTTGACTATCAAAAGATATAGTGTGTAGCAAAAAAAACAAAAACAATTGGCATCTTAAAGGCTTAAAGTTAAACAAGCAGTTGGCTGAGCCCTGGTGGCAAAAGTGATTGAATGCGAGACTGCAGCCCGCGGGCTTGGCAGTTCAAATCCAGCGGCGCCTCTCAGGAGCAGTGCTGGGTAGCTCCCATGACGACCAGAGGGGAGGGATGCCCCCCCCCCAAAAAAAAACAACAAAAAAAGTTAAACAAGCAGTCATCCAGCAGGAAAGCAAACAAACCTACATGGAAGAAGCACACCAGCCTGTGTGATCATGAGGTGTTGATGGGATCAAGTATCAAAAGATCCAAAACAAACAATTATATCGATGCAAAAGAAGGGGGTTGGAGTGGAGACCATTGGACAGCCCCTCCCCCCCCCCAGGGGTTGCAAGGAAGGAATGATTCCACCAGGGTGTAATAAAGCATCGACGAAACACACATCATTCCTTTAGTTTCTGAATGCTTCCTTCACCTGACAACCATGATCCAGTTCTACCTTATAAATCTTGCTAGACTGTAGTACACACGTTGGTACAACTAAGGGCTCTTGACACATGGAATTCAGAACAGATGAAACCCTCAGAAACAGTAGTAGAAGCAGTGATAACATGAGGGCATGAGGATGGGGGTAGGGTGGGGGTAGCGGGAGAAAGGGGAACCCATCACAGGTTCTGTGACTCTCGTGGGTATTGTTCATCTTTCTGATTGCCTCCTCATCTTTTCTGTCTCCTTTGGGCTTCTGTGTCCTTCGCCCCCTGACTTCTCCCTTCCTTTTCCCCTTGGGTATTCCTCAGGGCCTCCGGGCGCCACTTCTCCCTCTCTGCCTTTGGTTCCTACTTCTTAACCCTCTTCACCCTGCCTTCACCACACACGTTCCCTTTGATTTCTCACTGTTCTCCCTCCTTCCACCCTGTTGCTACCTGCCTGCCACCCTCAGCCTGGGATTGTCCCCTGCGTTCCCCCGCCCACTGATCGTCCACCCCTGGCGTCTCCATGCAAGGCTTTTGTGTGTTTCCATTCTCATCACACGCAATCTGGAAACTCACTCTCTGCGACGAATGAGTAGCTCGGGAGTGCAGCCTAGAGGGTTTCCGTATGGCCAACTTCGTCCTGGCGTAGGGAAAACCCTGGTAGCTTTCCCTAGTTCCTAGCTGGAAAGGAAGGCAGCGTGGCCGGGAATTGTCCCATAAAATCATGGGGAGGGCACCGGAAATGCTTGGCTGTTGAAGGCAGAGTCCGAGATGGTGTCTACTCTGCCAACCAAGTCCAGAGCCCCCTCCTCTTGGGAGAGAAAAGGAAGACCAGGAGAGTACCATCTGTGTCACCACTCGATTCACTCTGGTCGTCTCATTGAATTCTGAGCTGCAGACTTGAGTATTGACATTTGAAAGAGAGGCATCAGGATCAGAGAGAGCTGAGGTGACTTGCCTCCAGCCACCCTGCTGGGAAGCAGCAGAACCAGTAATGGAGCCTGGTGTCTTGCCAAAGCCCTGATTCTTTTCACTCCACGAGGGCCTCTAAAGACTGATTTTTAAGAGAGAGAGAGAGAAATTGAACAGTCTTCTGTCTTACCCCTCTGAGAAAATCTCTTCTCATGTTACACTTGTGCACTTATTTCTCTCTTTCCTTTGTATCTCATTTCCTCTAGAAAACGGTTTATGTCTTTCCCTCCTCCTCTGTCACGCCCCATGCACTTCTCTACCCACGGTTAGTGATGGCAGCAGCATCGTGGGCAAGTTCGGGGAAAGCTTCTCGCTGCAGAGAGCTTCTGCATTCCAGAGCTCAGGAGTCAGGGCCCACATTTCCCTCCCCGGGGATGGAGGCTCACTGGAAACTCTGCCCCTGACTTCAGCGTCTGCTGCAAGTGAATCTGACGACCTGGGACGGAGACAGGAGGCGAGGCTGGCAAGACGGCAGCCTTCTGCAAGGCCAGGCTACAGACACAGCTTGGAGGGTGGCAGAGCCAGGGCAGAAACTCCTCCTGAGTATGCCCAGTGGGCCCTCTCACAGGCAGGCTGGAAAGTCACCCTCCCGGCAGCATGAGTGACTCTGGGGTGCACCAGTGAGGCAGCGGGTCCCAAAGACGTGCTTCTGTCTGCAGTGCCCCAGACAGATCTTATCTGCTGGCCTTTACTGGCAAAATAATGCCTCTGCTATGTTGAAGACAACTTTGGTAGAAAAAATCCAAATCACCAAGAATCCGCTTGTCATTTAAATATATATATATATATATATATATATATACACACATACATACATATATACATATATGTGGCATACTTTTTTGTTTTAATCACGGGAGCAGACTTCTTCTATGCTAGTGCCCTCGTGGATGCCATCATGTCAGCTGTCTTCCACTCTGAGCCCTTAGCATAGTGCATTACAGTGGCTCATTTTTCCATGTAAGTTTCAGAGTTACTATTTTTAGATAATGTCTAGCATCCCATAGATTGACTGAAGCATAATTTTAAAACAAAAACAAAGATCACTTTATTGGGCCATGATCCATTGGTGGTTGAACGACCTTTCACAGGGGTCACCTGATTCATAACACTAGCAAAATAACTGTTATGAAGTAGCAATGGAAATATTGTATTGGTTGGGGGGGGGGGTCGCCACAACTAAGGAACTGTATTAATGGGTCTCCGCATGAGGAAGGTTGAGAGCCACTGTCTTACAACAATCTATAGATCCATTGGGTCAAGCACATGGTACATATGTTGCCATCATCCTTTTCAAAATATTTTCCACCTATTTGAGCCCTTGGTATCAGCTCCTCACATTTATCCTCCCTACCTCTACCCTCATGAACTTTTGATAAGTTATAAATTATTATTATTTTCATATCTTACACCATTTACCATATCCCTTTACTCATATTTCTGCTGTCTGTCACCCTGGGTGGGTGGGTGGAGGGTTATACATCAATCATTGTGATCAATTTCCCCCTTTTCTCCCCACCTTCCCCCTACACTCAAGGTATCCCTGGGCTTGTTATTGTTCCTGAGGGGTTTATCTGTCTTAAATTTCCTGTGCCGATAGCTCTTATCTGTACCAATATACATGTTCTGGTCAGCCAGATTTGTAAGGTAGAACTGGGGTCATGATAGTAGGGGGAGTGGGGGGGAGCATTAAAGAACTAGAGGAATCTTGTATGTTTCATTGGTGATATACTGCACCCTGGCTGGATCACCCCTTCATGTGATGCTTCTGTGAGGGGATGTCCAATTATCTACAGACGGGCTTGGGGTCTCCATTCCGACCTCCCCTCATTCGCATCAATATGATTATTCATTTGGGGACTTCTGATGCCTGATACCTGATCCTTTCGGCACCTCATGATCACACAGGCTCATAGACTTTTTCCATGTGGGCTTTGTTGATTCCCAGCTAGATGACTGCCTGTTTATCTTAAGCCTTTAAAACCCCCAATACTACATTTTTAAATAGCTAGGCACCACCAGCTTTCTTCACCACATTTGTTTATGAACCCGTTTTGTCTTCAACAATTATGGCAGGAAAGTGAGCATCATAGAATGCCAGGTTATTAGAACAAAGTGTTCTCGTGTTTAGGGAGTACGCGAAAGGTCCAATGTTTGTCTGCTACCTTACTACTTACCATATAAGTATATGTACATAGATCTATTTCCCTATCATTATATATAAATATATTTACAGATGGATGTGCCTATATTTGTACCTTTATAAATGTCATTTGCCTGCTAGTACTTTCCTCTACTGCTTTTGCTTTCTTGTCCCACTATCATGTTCGACCTTCATTCAGTGCTCCATAATTCCTCTCAGCTACGTAATGTGGCATAATTTATTAAGCTAGTTTCTTGTTGTTACACATTGAAGTTGCTCCCATGATTTGCAATCCTACAAAAAACAGCCATGGAAATGTTGGTGCGTGGAAACATTTTGCTTCCATTGAATCATTTCCTCAGAAACTTTATTACATTTGGGACCATAAGCCAATCGTTATGAGCCATTTTCTTGCGACAGAGTGAAAGTTAAGATCAGAATCCTGAGACCAGGTTTAATACCAGTTTGAGTACATCCTACCTGGAAAACCTTAATTTTACTGAACCTCAATGTCCTCCAACATAAAGTAAGATTTACTCATGAGGGTTGAATAAAATAATTGCATACAATAAAATGCACCTGCTCCTCACTTGTGGGCTCCATTGTTATCTCTCATTTATTATAACCATAGTAAAAAGCCTGCCTTCTAATTTGCACATTCAGAACACCCAACAGGAATGAGTGCTGAGGTGTGAGGTGAATGTGTCACTGGTTGTGATCACTAAGGTGCTGTGTCAACTTGACAGGGTCAACATTCTCAGTTATTTGGCAATATTAGAATGATTGAATTTGTCAGTTACATAAAGATGTGATCATCCTACATTTGGCAATACTGATGCTTTTCCATGATGACCTGGATTTCGAAGCTTAACCATGTTGATAAGTAAGGAGTATGTGTAAGTAAGTACTTGTAGTCTGCTTTAGCTAGTATTAGTCCTAGCACACCAGTGTCCATCTGTCAGTCACACAGTGGCATTCCACATGCTGCTATGATGCAGAAAGCTACGCTCCTCGTATTTCAAATGCTAACAGGGTCATCCCGGGTGGAATGGAGCCAAGCAGAACTGAGATTAGGACACCCTAGGGGGAAAGGTCTGGTTGTCTCTGTTCAATAAGGAGCCAATGAAAACCCCATGAATAGAAATCAAATCTCATTCCTTAATGTGTTGGAAGATGAAGCTCTCTGGGTAAAAGGTGCTCTGGAAGCCACAGCAGTGGACTCCAACATTCCAACCATCATGGAGATGACCACAGATCGGAGCTGTTTCTTTCTGTCATGCATGATGTCACCATCAGTCAGCACTGAGGGCACCTAACAGCAGCCCTGCTAGCCTCACTTTGCTGTGACATTAGCTAACACAAACACTTCCTTCATCAGTACCTTTAGAATAACCTGACTCAGCACCATGTGACTGGATCCCAAAATGTGTCCAGGGCCAAACACTACCTGGTTCCTCATCTCATTTCCTCATACCTCCTGTACCTCGGCATAGGCCCTGATGGGGTGGTGCATGTCAGCTGTTTGAAACCATCAGCAGGTCCCCCTGAGAAAAGGCCGATCGGTCTATTCCTGTAAATGATTTCTCTAGCAAACCCCCAGCATTGACCTCTAAGACAGAGAGTTCGGGTTTTCGGTACCTCTCATTCACCCCACAGCTCGTTTCACCCAGCTACCCTCTCCATCCCCAAAGGTGTCTCTTTGAAAGCTTTCGGAAGGCCTCCAGAGGATCCAGGACCTCTTAGTTTTGGAAGTCCCAATCCTGATTGTGTCCAATGTATTAAACTGGATCCTCATCCCCCGCTCCTACAGGACATACACGTATACAGGAGCAGAAGGCTGGGTGGAGTGGCAGAATAGTAAGTATGGCATGAGATTTTGTGTTAAATTAAATCGCTTCTTTTTGTTTGTGTGGTTTGACTCAAGATTTGGCGGTCCGTGTGAATCCTACCTTTGATCTCTCTTCCTGAGTTCATAACCAAATAAGAAATAGACTCAGAGCTCAAACTCAGAGAAATTTAAAAAGCCATCTTTATTAGGGCTAAAAGTTGAGTAAAAAGAGATGCCTAAAATGTTTAGCTGTAAGGGGCTTCCTAATTCTGTCACCTGCAATGAACTTGTCCCCCCAAATGAGCAGGCTTTCTCAGGGGACAAAAAGCAGACAGTCTCCCAGGTTGGGGCCTCTCTGCAGGCAAGCCAATTTCAAAGGGAGAGCGAGGGTGTACTGTCACATGGTGGGGTACAGAATCTCTCTACAGAACTCACCAGTCAGATAAGAAAATCCCCTACTCCTCTCGTGGAGTGGAGGGGCAAGAGGGGGGCAGAAAGGCTAGTGGTATTTTTAGCTACAGTCTCTCGACATGAAAATATTAAGCCAACGAAAGAGAGTTTCCTCTCCAGCAAGTTTCCCTTCATATTTTGGATGATAGAAGAAATTTCCATTTTTGTATGATAGGAGATGTTGAGGGAAAGCGGGGGTCTAATTACAAGGAGTATGCTATGTGGGTTATGTCCCAATAAAACAGCTCATTTTTTTTTCAGGTCTTGGATTTTGTGTGTGTGGGGGGGGGGGGATGGGGTCACTGATATTCTGTTGGTTGTCTTCAGGATCAGCACAGAGAAATTATAAACAACTTTACTTAATGCCTTTTTTTAAGAGGAGGGTGTCCCACTGGCTGTACTTCTCATGTTTGGGGCTAGAAGGGGATTCAAGGGTGGAACACCTGTCCATTCTGCTGCTATCAGTTGAACATGTCCTCAGAAACTGACCCCGCTCAGTATCTGCAGGCAAGGGAAGACCAGAGCTCTGTTCCAGATCTCTGGCTCACTCTGGATCTTAAGCCTGCATGTGGATCTTCAGCTAGCAGGGAGATGTTTATCAGGTTGGCAGGGTACTGGGGTTGGAAGGAACAGCCCAGCTGCAGGTAGTTACAAGGGAGTGTACATTTCTTGCTAATTGGACTGGAAGCATTTGGAGATGGCTCAAAGAGGCAGGGTCTTCCTTGGAGAGCCTAGAGAAAGAGAAATGGAGAAGGGGGCTAACTCAGCACCATCACCCCAGAAGTCTCCATCTTGGACCTTTTCATAGGCTCACAAAAGGCAGAGGTTATCAGCCCATTTTCGATAGAGTGTAGCAGAAAGATAAGTTCTACCTGATGCTGGCCCATTGAACACGTGACAGGCAGGTTGAATCAGTCCATGTGGACCATCATTTGGCAGCATCCACTCCTGCCTTTGACTCCTATCACCCAAACTCCTAGGATGGTGGATGCAAGAGTCTGACGTTTAAAACTCTTCATTTACCCATCCACCCTGCTTTCCCAATCACTTCTAATTCTATCCATCACAGACAGTAGGACATTTCAGTCACAAAAAAAAACTAGCCAAATAAAATTCTGGTTCAGATTGGCGGGGACGATGGGATTTCGCATCTCAAAAAAGGGAATGGAAATCCGAGGGTAGCACTTGTCGCGACTCAATGATTACTAGTGACTGGGGATTTTTCTGTCTTTCTACCCTGTCATCGATCTCTTTACCCTACAACGCATCTGCACCTGGGGTCTTAATGCCTTAAAAACCACACCTTAAGATTCTTGCCTCCATATCTCAAGACTGCCATCACCATGCTATAATTGCAGGCATTCCACCGAGTTCCCACTCCCTCACACCTAACTGCCATCAACTCCATTCTGACTCACAGAGTCAGAACTGCCCCACTGGGTTTCCGAGACTTTTCATCTTTAAGGCAGTGACAGCTCCCTCTTTCCCCTGGAGAGCAGCTGGTACTTTCGAACAGCCGACCTATGGCTAGAAGCTCAGTGTGAGGTCACTGCACCTTTCTAAGGACCACAGTTGTGGAAAAAGAGGCTAACGAGGAAGCACAGTGTTCCTGTCATAGATGGAGAAACCCATTCGGTCTCTGTTCAACCCGTCTCGAAGCAAGGGGATGGGAATAACCAGGGTTTCCAGAGACCTCCCTCGGTTTACTCCCGAAATGCTGCACAGGGTGGCCGTCTGACAAACTGGGTGGCTGACAAAAGGGGAAGGCAGAACAGATGTCGGGGGCAGCCAGCCGCGTCTGTGTGCTTCGCTCGGTATTTGTTTCGGTGGTTATGATTTTGAAGAACTGTTCTTCTTCTATCTCTGTTTTCTCACTTCTGACCCCCTGTTTCCTCCTCTACCTCCTCGCGCACCTTGCAAGACTATTCTGATGATCAAGTGAGATAACGTCTGCGAACTACAATGCATTGTGTAAAGCTTGTATTTGATAAACATGATCATCAAAACATGAGCTTTCCCTACCACCGTGGAAGCATAACTCATTCCAGACCTGAGCAGCGGCTTGCCCATTTGACACGATCTTTGCAGGACTGGAAACGGCAAGCAGCTTTTCACTGGAATAGGAGTTCTCCTTTGACCCTGAGATACAATGGAAACATTTTAAAGTGAAAAGCAAAGTGGGTTAAAAATGAGATTTGATACACGATGCTTGTCCTAAACACTTGCATGAGACACACTCATGCAATTCACTGCCAACAAATTGGGCTGCTCAGAGTCAGTAGACATACAGAGAACTCTGAAAACTTAACCTTCAGGAAATAAACAGTTAAGACCGCCATCTTGTTTTTCATGAGAGGAAAGCAAACGGTCCAATTAAAAGTGGATAAAAGATATGAACAAAACCTCTCACCAAAGAAGATCACATGTAATCAGTGAGCAGGTGCAGAGATGGAAGAGCCGGTGTGGGCTGAGGCAGGCCAGAGTCCAGCTTGCAGCCCTGCAGCTCATTTGCCGGGGTCCAGGGACAAAATTGCTTAACCTCTTTGAACTTCCACTTCCTCATCCATAAAAGAGGGATAATAATGGATGGACCTTCTGGGGAAGGTTCCCACCTTCTGGGGAGCTATCTCATGAGATTCCAAGAGACCACGCAAGTAAAGTGTTTGACTTGTTGCTTAGGATAGTGCTGCTAGCTGCCCACAGGACAGTGACTCAGCCTCACCACTCACACCACAGAAGGAAGGGCTGCCTGCTCTTCCTCTGACTCTACAATCGGTTGCACATTCCAGGGTGCTTCCACCGACTGGACCGCAGAAGAAGTTGGCCAGATCCGAGGCTTTCTTCCCAGCGTGCCTTAGTCTGGAAGCTGATGCAGAAACCAGTCCAGCAGCACAGCACCTGCAAGCTTCCACCACAGACAGGCAGGTGGCAGCTGCACCTGAGGCTCATCAGCCAGGAATCGAACGCAGGGCTCTTGCCTGGAAGGCGCACAGCCCACGCCCCCATGCCTCACATGTGGTTCTTGATAGGTGCCACTGAGCAGGCTCCAGCCCATAGCGACCTGGGGCCCCAGAGAATGAAGCACTGCCCGACCCTGGGCCATCCTCACAATGGTGCCTCCGCCGGAGTCCATGGAAGCGGGCACAGTGTTCGCCCATGGCCCCAATGCCTAACATTTGGCAGATGCTAGTTACACAATATTGATAAGATCTTGTTCTTTCTACAAGAGACTGTGGAGGGCCAACAGGGCAGGCCTCAGGGGAAGGATTCCTGCTGCATGTTTTCCATGATTTCCCAACGGAGAAGCCTCTGGGCAGCAGCTGCCTCTGCCTTGAGTTTCATGGTGGGGACTCTTCAGATCAGATTGACAAGAGCCAGCTGCTGTCTTCCCGGCAAAGAAGGGGGGGTGGGAGGGGAAGGGCCGTGGCCCTGGATAGAGTGGAGAAGGTCGGCCCACCTTAGGAAGCCTCACCTAGGCCCCTCCCCAACAGCTCCCCGGAAGGATCTTGAGCTCGGACTCTGACACCACATCTGCCCAAACTTTCTGACTACCACATGGTTTCCATCTCAGGCAGTAACAGCAGCTGTTGGCTGCAGGTTCTGGCTATTAATACCCTGACCAAGGAACGTGGCTGGCGGCTGTGAGGTCAGTGCTGGCGCTGGAGTGGTTGCTTCTCTCTCCACAGGCGTGGGCTCGGTGAGACCAGTGGGAACCCGGTGGGGCAGGGGAGCCCCTAGAGCCTTGGCATTGGCTACCCAACAGGCTTTCAGAGTTACGACCCAGACCACCAGCTTGTGCTCGCTAGCCTTGAGTCAGACACTGGTTTACTCACCAGGGAGGGGCAACTTCCCCTCAGTAGCTGACACTTTCAGAGGCTTCCGGAATCTGCATGTGAGTCTCAAGTACTGTAATCATAGAGTGCCAGAGTTGGCCAAGTCCTTAATCTAACTGTCCCATTCCATAGGAAAAGCAACTGAGGTCCCGAGGGATGACATGGCCCACCTGAGACGGCACTGTGAGTCAAACAACAAGCCCGGGATTGCCCACGACATAAAGCCACAAAACCTGCTCTGCATGCCTGCCGGAAAAGGCCTAGGCTCCGGCAGCTGGGACCTGAGACCCCTGGCCCCCGACAGCCTCCTTCAAGAGCCATACAACTTTGAGAACGAGCTTGACAGAAACAGATAGTGGGCAAAAAACCGACAGCAGAGAGCGATGGATTTGGACACAGAAATGCTCCCTGTCCTGTGAAATGACAAAGCACCAGAGTCCCCCAACAGATGTACCCTCTGATCCCAGTGAAATCAGGAGCACGTGTGTGTACGCGCGCACGTGCACACACACACACACATACACACACGAGGGGGGTGGAGTGGATAGACTGAAAGGAAAAGGAAAATACATTGTTAGTCCTGGGAGGCAAGATGATGGATGATTTTAATTTTTCATCCAGCTTATTCATGCTCTCCCCCACCCCCTCCAAATGTTCTTCTCTGAGCTTGTTACCTTCTGCAACAATAATTTTAGAAGGGATACAAAGTAAATGGACACAGGTCAGGGTCCCCGGCCACCCTCCCTCAGACAGGCCTGGCTGGCCATGACTCCAAGAGCAGACTGCACCCACTGCCCAAGGTGGGGGCGGCTTCCTTTCCGGCGGAGCCCTAACAAGCTGAGACCTGCGGGCAGGCAGCCCGACAGCTTCTCTACTTGCCACCTCTCAGAGCAGCAGCCCCCGGCTCAGACTTCTGCAGGGGTCCTGTATTAGGGGCAGCAGGGACACAAGGTCAAGGACTTAATGCCAGACCTCAGCCACTCAGCTGGCTCCGTGAGAGTGGGCCTGGCAGTCAGAGGCAGAGGCCAGGCCTGGGGTGTCATGGTGCGTGTGTGTGATCCTTGAGGCCACAGACTCCTGGAAACCTGGCCTGGTTCTCTCTCTCAGGGAAGCACAGGCCATGTCACTCACCATTTCTGTCCTCGCCCAGTGGAATGCCAAGGCCAACATTCTAGGCTCTTCCAGGAGCACTGTTTCACAGTGGCTAGCTCGGTCTTCTTGCCAATCCCAGCCCAGAGAATGGCAGCACTTATTGCCAACACCCCAAAGCTCCATGTGCAGACCCATATCTCAGGCCACCTACCTGGTTATGGAGCCAGGGAACTGCCTGGGAACCTGCTGCGAAACACATGGCCTGGATGTCGAGGCAGCTCTATTGCTATAAAGTCAGGACCCTTTGCGTGGAATGGGGCTTCCTCTCCTGTCCCTTAGCAGGAGTTCTTATGACTTCTTCACAGGGTGGTGACGAGCAGAGGCAACGTGAGCAGCCATGTCCTCGGGAGCCCTGCAGGTGAGCGGACAGAGGACTTTGATGCTAGCTTTGCTACTCACTGGGCCAGGGCTTGTAGGACCCCTGTTTCCTCCTGTGTAACATGCACCTTGGATTGCTAGGGGGAGGGGACGCACCTGTCAGAATCCCCAGGTAAAGGGGTAAAGGGTTTGGCTGGTAAGGGCAGAGCTGGAGGTTCAAGTCCACCTGTACATAGCTCAGAAGGAAGGCCTGTCATTCAACTTTTGAAAAATCAGCCATTACAAACCCTGGAGTGCCGACGGTGAGCGATGCTCATGACCAGGAGAGCTCGGGTCCTGGGGGCGGGATCATCAGGGGTAGCCACAACTCCACACTGCAGGGACGGGGAGACCTTGGGCTGGGGAGCTTGGGAAGAGCCGACTGGAGCAGGCCTGCATCTAGTCTGCGAGTTTGCCCCTGTAGAAGAGCCTCGCCTACAACACCGAGCCCTCACAGGGGGTATGAGCACATGCAAGGTCTTCTCAAAGGCCACCATAGAGGGCAGAAACTCAAACGTGCCGCTCACCTCCAGGCCTATATCCAGGCCATCCTTTCTTGGGAAGCAGTGGCCGCTCTACAGTCTAAGCCTCCTGTGAAACAGCTTCTGGTGAGCGGGGTAAGTAGCCAAGACCACCCGGGCCACTCCTGGGAATGACCGCTCTGATTGGGACCACTATGCTCCTGGAGCAGAAAGAGGGGGCCTGATACCTGTCTCTTCCCTTACACCAATGAAGACCAGCTGACCGATCTCCCATCTCATCGCTTGGGACAGCAGAGGGCTTCAGTGAACCACATACCTGAGATTGACAGGAGCTAGAAGTCCACCAGTTCCATTGAGACACCCGCATCCCCATGAGTCAGAACGAACTCAAGGGCCGGCCACTTGTTTGTTTGGTTGCGTCTTTGATTTTGTGTTTTCCACAGCAGGCGGCAAACAACCCGTCCTCTGCCAAACCCCAATAATCAGCAGAATAGATGCTTTCTCTCCATGTGATCAGGAGGCCAGTGGCAACTCTCCTGCCCTGGTCTTTGGGTCTCAAGACTGTTGGGTGATGGCAAGATTCCTGATGAACCATCCACCTTTACTCTCGGCTACAAGCTCTGCTCTCAGCTCCATTTTGCCCAAGGTTGACGGGACCCGAGTGCTCCTGGCAGCTTCATTCCTGAATAGTTCTAGAACTGTGACTACACCCAACCAGGTTCCTCCACACACCTTTCCTGAAACACCTGGCCTGCTCCCAGTCCCTCTTCCCGTCCTTTCCCAAGAAGCCTTTCCCAGTTCTTCCTTGCGGGCCTGTGCACAGCACTTCTTCCCTGCCTTTCTCTTACTCCCTCCCCTCTCCCCGCCGCAGCATCCATCCGGACAGCACCTGGGCTTGAAGAGCCAGGGCAGGCTCTGCCTTACCTCGTGGTCTAATTAATCCCCCAGAGGGTTCCTGTGTGGCTGGGATGGTAGGCAATATCTGGATCAATAGCTCGAGCTCTGGGTTGTCAGTCCTGGGGCTGAAGCAAGTACTTCTCTGATCTGAGCTTGTTTTTCTCCAGCATAAAATGGAGAGAGCACCTGCTTGCAGGGATGCTGTGAGGACACACTTCAACAATGTGGGCAGAGAGCTTGCAGTCCTGCCTGGTGCCCCAGAACCATGCGCAGTGGTTATTTCTTTCACTAGGTGCTTCCAGAAGGTTCACTACCAGAATCCCTCCTTGATATACCCTAATGTTTGTGGAGAGATGAGTGCTGTTTGCTTACTGTCCTTCGCTCTCCGGCGAGACTCCAGCTCCTGGCAGCCCCGTGTATACCAAGTAGAACCACTGTACGCAGTTCCAGACGTTGATCACTGGACCTGTCTGTCAAGGCACCTCCAGGTGGGCTTGAACCTCCGACCTATTGACTAGTAGTCGAAGGCTTGATCCTTAGGGCAACCCAGAGTCTCACGGGTGCTGGCTCAGACTCTCACCCACACACTCACTACCATCAAGTGGACCCTCCAGGACAGGTTAGGGTTAGTGTGTTTCCAAGACTGTAATTCTACAGGAATAAAAAGCCTCACTTTCTCCCATGGAGCAGCTGGTAGCTTTGAACTGCCGACCTTGCAGTTAGCACTATCAATACTATACCCCTGGGCCTCCTCTGCTTTAGATGAGGGGAAGGCAATGATCTCACAGTCAAGGGGAGGAGGAACCTATAAATCGATGTGGACAGTGGAATGAGAGTACATGCTCTGGGCGCTGTGGGTCACACCTTAGAGCATGGGGGTGGTCCTCCAACTCTAATGTAGGTGGTCATGGAGGGGACAGAATGAAGGGAAGGTCTGTAAGTCTCATGGGCCTCCTCCCGCAGACAGGAGCAGAAAAAGTCATCCGGGCAGCCAGAGTGACAAGCGGAAAGACCTAGGAAGTGGCCCCAATTGACTTAGCTTCCTAGTGCTGGTGTCACAGAGCCCTACCGGGGTGGCTGCCATGAACAGAAAGGTTCGGGGGAGTTTACTATTCAAAAATAATACTGCTACAAAACCAGAGAAGCCTTTTATGAAACAAAGAGCAACATGTGAAGCTATTGTTTCTCAGCATGTCCTCCATATGGGTCCATACATTCTAGCAGCCACTTTCCCCCCTCCAATCCTTCCAGAGAATTCTGTGCTGTTTTATTTACTTCACATCAGTTTGAGCACCTTGAGGGGCAGCTCCCCTCATGTTCCTTGTGCATGTTCTCTGAAATTGGGCAACACGAAGGCATGGGAAGGGGCAGGAGTGTAGAGTGAATGGGGTAATGTTCCCCCGCGCATGTCTCGTTGAGCAGTCTGGCTCCCCTGGAAGAGTGAGCAGGTATAGAGAGGTTTCCATTTTCTTAAAGTGTCCTCCTCACATAGACCCTGTGAAAGAAACCCGTCAAGGTTATCCCTCAGGGATCTCAGAGAGCAGTCACCATAGCATTCTGAGTTGATCTCCTTGCCCTGCATTTAACTGGCTTGGCAGAGTCCCTTGAAAGCAACTCATTTGATTGCACCTCTTCCCCACCCCCCACCCCCACCCCCCTAGGAGCAGGGCACACAAAGGAAGAACTATAGAAAGTAAACAAAACAAAACAAACCCATACTCACTGCCAAGGGGGCCATCCCAATGCATAGTGACTCAACAGGACAGAGGGGAACTCCCTCCTTGGGTTTCCGAATGTGTAAATATTTATGGGAGCAGAAAGTCTCGCTGTTCTTCCTTGGATCGGTTGGTGGGTTCAAAGAGCTGCTCTGGCAGCCAGCAGCCCCACCTGTAACCCACGCTGCCCCGAGGTGTCCCACGGGGGGAATTCGATGAGCGTCTGACTGAAGGAACCTGTCGACAGCCTCCCACTGGGGCCAGAGGCATGTGTGGACTCTTCTTGTTTAGAATGAACACACACAGGTAGGAACTCGAACCTAAGGGACAGTGCTGCTTGAATGTAGCCTTCCATTTCCTCCTAAACCTGGAGGGGGCACGTCCGCATCCACGGCAGCAGTCAGAGTAGAAGGCTCTCTCACCAGTGGCTCTGGGAGGAACACCTTATCTCTTTCAGCTGCTGGAGCTCTGATGTTCCTGAGTTCTGTGTTGGTCTTCACGTGGTTTCGGTCTCATTTGTCCTCTCTTCTGTGTCTGACCTGCTCTCTTTATGCCTCAGAAGTGATTGGCTTTAGAACCCACCCCACCCTAATACTGACTCATCAGCATAATAAAAGAAACCCTTATTTCTCTGTTGGGACAGAGAGTCTAGGATCCCTGCATGCAGGATGCCTTCTGTGGCATGGCCTCATGGCCCCTTCCCACTCCTTTTAGTGTCTAAGGTTAAGGCTTCCCCGGGGTGGAGCATGGGGGGGGGGGGGGGAGCAGCAAGAATGGAATCTTTGGAGACAGCAGCTGAACTGGAAAGAAGGGAAAAATCAAAGAGTGCAGGGGCCACTCCTTTCCTGCGTAGTTTTGAGCAAGTGAGCAACTCCTCCCTGAGCTGAGCAAGGAGTTCCCCCAGTCAAGGGAATCCCACAGGAATGTATGGCACTCCAGGGGACTCCATGCTAGCAATCAGGCTGGGAATTCCTCCCTGACAAAACCCAAGGGTGGAAGAGGAGGGTGAGCAGTCATGAGATGTCCTGGTGGAGAATACATCCAGTTGCTAGAATGGCTGGAGCTCTGGATCATCTGCCTTCTCCCCTCCTCCTTCCTTCTCACCAGAGCTCCAGCTCAGGCCTGTTTGCCTCAGCGTGTGCCTTGGCTGTTCAACCTGGGACAAGAGGCCCTGGAGGAAAGTGCGCCATCTGGGGAGGCAGAGCCCCTGGGTTCAATCCAGTCATTGCCCCCAAACTGTACTGTGACTTTGAGCCAGTTACCACTGTCTCTGGGCTTCTCTCTTCTTATCTGCATTATCCCCTCTCCCCACTCCCCACCTCTTCCAATGTGTGAAGAGGAAGGCTATGGAAGAGCATCAAAGGGCTGGGACTGAGTGGTTGTGTTCTGCGACCTCTTCCATCTCTGAAAGCTGGAATCGCCTTTGTTCGGATCACGACTGGGTTCCCATCACCCAGGTCACCTACCCAGTATGTTTGGAGATAGTTTCACTTACTCTGGGGGTCGGAGGGGCTAGACCGATTTTTAGGCATCAGTGGGTCCCTCCTATATGAGTGGGATTTGGCTAAGAAACACCAAAAGCAGCACTGAAGCAACCAAAAATTTCCAAGAAACTCTGTTCACTTCCTCCATCTACTTCATCAGATGTCTCCTTGGACATCGAGGTTGTCTTGCGCCTTTGGATATGCCATTGAGAAAAACCAGTCACTAGCGAAGGACATCATGGTTGGCTCAACTCCAAACCAGACTCACTGCCATTGCTTCAATTCTGCCTCCAAGAGATCCTGGAGGACAGACCTGTTTTCCTGTTTCTGAGACCAATTTTTTAGAGGAATAGAAAGCCCCATCTTTCTCCCAAGGAGTGTTAAGTGCTTTCGAATACCTGAGCCTGCAGTTAGCAGCCCAATTTGTAGCCAGAACACCACCAGGGCTCCTTGTGGTTGGGTAGAGGGTCAAAAAAAAAAAAAGAAAGAAAGAAAAGGAGAGGAACCCTCAATGAGATGAGATGAATTGACACAATTGCTTCAAAAATAGGACTACACACACATCAAAGATCAGTCATTGAAGGGGTGTGGATCCATTTCATTCTGTTATATGTCGTCATGAGTTGGCATTGACTCAATGATAATTAACAACAGCACAGTTCCATTTGAGGTGGCAATGTGTCCCACAAAAGTTACAATTCTCCATGCTCTTTCATCTAGAGCAGCCAGCAGGGAGCGTTCTGGACAATAAAGGTGAGAAGATGGTGGGTTGATCTGAAAAGGCTCTGATGAATTCACTGGACATAACCCTTGGTCATCTCTCCTTGGTTTCCTCAGCCTGGAATGTAAAACTGATGGCTGGAACTTTCATAGCCATCTTGCAACCATAGAGATGAGAGCTGTATTCTAGGCATGAAGAAACAGAGAGCCTGATGCCATGCTTGAGCTGCTAACTCTGGACTGCCTACTTCTGGAAATAGCAAATTCCTAATGATTCAAGGCAGAGTTTTGTTGTCGGTTGTTGGTTTGGGAAAGGGATAGGAAGAGAATTGCTCTGCTGTTCATAGACAAGCACACATAACTGAGAATTTCTTTCCTCCAAAGACCAGAGACTGTATGCTGTGTGTAGCTCACCGCCCAAATTCCAGAGCATGGCAGAGTTATTGGCAGACAGCGGCACTCTATGCTTTTCTTGAATCAAGAGTGAAATGATCCTTTCAGTTTTGATTGAAAGTTCTATTGACACATCTTTGAAAAATCAGCTTTTAAGATGATTTGCCTAAAATGCTCCAAGGCATGGTGTTGTTTTAAATAACCCTCCTTGCCTTTCTCATAACAGGTGTCATCTATAAACTCCACTGGCCCATGATGGCTGCCCTGAACATGTCAATATGTGATTCAGGAAAAAAGAACATACAAAATCCACCCCCCCCCCAACAGATTTCAATGCCAAATGATTCTCCATCACATACGGAGAACTTGAATGAATGTGCATAAATGTGTGTGTGGAAATGTTCATATGATATCTGGCAGGTTGTATTCCTATCTTAAACATTCTAGTTACTCTCAGACTTGCAAAATTACTTTCCCCATAATTCCAGGCACGTTGCACCAGTCTCCTCCTCCTCTTCACTTTATGATGATGACCTTCTCCTCCAAACTTGCCCTTTTCACTGTATCCCAAATAGTCACACCATTATTTCTTCCTGCTTCCATGTTACTTATGACTTATTGGCTTGCTTTCCTTTTGAGAAGCATGAGAAAGTTCATATATTCATGGAAATCCAAAGTCTACATATAACCACAAGCTTTGAGTTTGATTGTTTCAATGTTTGTTGACAGTTACTTGAAGAAAGCCTCAGATGAAAAGCTAGCTCCACCTGCTAAATCTTTTCATATTCTTCTTGCTGGGTTCACACCAGACTATATTCTCTAGCCTCCTTTTGAAGTCAGCCATGTGGCTTGAAATCCTGACTTACTCCTCACTCAACAGCTTGATAATGAAGATGCCAAGGATTTGGGGCGGAGGGGAGGAGTCACAGATAGAAGTAGCCTGGGCCTCTTGAGTGACTGCATGGAGCACAGACCTCTTGCCAATCCAAACTGGCTGTTTCAGGAAGGAGAAATCAATTTTATGGTGCCTGACCAGTACTTTGGAAGTTACTTAAAAATCAGCAGCAGGTCAAACGTCCACATTTCTCAGGAAGGTGTCCTATCAGGACTCGTTTGAGGTACAACCGTGCATGTTGCTCTTGCCAATCCTGGTCCACCTCCTTGTGTAGAAAACCAGGGACAGGTATGTTTAGGCCATTAGATGACCTGTAATATATGCTTTCTCAACAATATGGTTTGTGTTAGTTTGAATCTTCTGATGTCTGTTACCCAGTCCTGGCTACACCTCATGATCACACAGACTGGTGTGCTTCTTCCATGTGGGTTTGTTGATTCTGACTGGATGGCCACTTGTTTAGCTTCAAGCTTTTAAGAACCCAAATGCTATATCTTTTGATAGTCGGGCGCCATCCACTTTCTTCAACACATGCTCATGCACCCATTTAGTCTTCAGTGATTGTGCTGGGAGGGTGAGCATCACAGAATGCCAGTTTGTTAGAACAAAGTGTTCTTGTATTGAGGGAGGGTGTGAGCTGAGGCCTGAAATCCATCCACGACCTCAGTGTATTGCCATATAAATATATGTACACAGACCATCACCTCTATTTTTATGAATTAATATATTTACTTATGTACACACCTGTGCTTATACCTCTATCCATAGTGTTGTTTCCCAGATCCGTCATCTGTTTCTTTTTCCTTCCTCCTGCCCCACCATCATGCTCACCCTTCTTCCATGTCTTGGTACTTCCTCTCAGCTAGATTGCTGTTGCTCCAACACCTCCAGGATCTCTACATCCTCCTTGTTGCTGGTTTTAATTCCTGAGATGATCCCTTCTCTAGGACGTTGTTTGCTCACCACTTCCTTCCTCTGCCTCCTTTTATCTCCAGTCTGGTTGGTGGTTTTTAATGGCTAATTTTGCAGACTCCACCCCAATGCATAAGCCCTATGCCACCAGGGCTCCACAAAGAAGCTAGAGAGATTTTAATAAGGACAATATTTGGACTAACCCCCAGAAATTCTCATTCACTTGGTTGGTGGTAAGAGATGTCCTTTATTATTTTTAAAGAACCCCAAGGTGATTATGAAGTTCAGCCAGGAAATCAAATGGCCCGTGGGGTTGAGAACATATCTGCTGCAAAGGTGTAGAAAAGCAACAATGTCACTATGAGGACTCAGAGATGCTTGACCCCAGCCATGATATTTCTAATCACCTCATATGCATGTGAAATCTGGACAGCGAATAAGCAATTCTAGAACATATTTGAATTCTGGTGGTATTAATGAAGAATATTCTCTATGCCGTGGAGCCAGAAAAAGCACATTTGTCTTGGATAAAGTACAGGTAGGCTGCTCCTTAGAATCAAGGTTGATGAGACTTTGTCTTTGGTCATGTTATCAGGTGAGACCGGCTCCTGGAGCATCACATCTCATCACGTGGGCTAACGTAGAAGGTTGACAGAAAGAAGAAAACCCTCAATGGGATTGATCGTGGACACTATGGCTACAACAATGGGCTCTGACAGCACTGATTATACGGAGGGAACCACCCACACACCTGGTTCCATCTCTATTGTTGAGCCTTTATTTTCTCATCTGTTAAATGAAACATCCTATTAGATCTCATGCTTGCTAAACTAAGTACCACAGGGCATGGGCATGTGTGGGCCAGAGATAGGGTTCATGATGTGATGTGGTTCATAGTTTTTGTTTGAAGAGTTTAAAGATAAAAGATGCATTTGGTTCTTTTTAAATATATTAAAGAATATACCAACATTCCTAAAATACTTGACAAAAATGTAAAACTACGTCTAGTATTGGCAATAGAAAGTAGTTAACTTTTCATTTTAAAGAGCATAAAGTGGAGTATCCATGTTTGTTTAACACTTCAACATGAGATATGTGGAAATTTTTCTGTCACTCAGGAGGCAGAGTGATGAAATAATTCACATAGAAAATTACCTAGAGTTTGAGAGAAATTTAAAATTTTACGTTTCATTTGACTGCATTTGCAAAGTATCTTATTTCAACCCTTAAGTTATATTTCTTTTCAATTAAAGTTTGTGAACAATGTGAGAAGATTTAAAAATGAAAACAAAATATTAATATATCAATAAAGTTTATTTATGTGTGTATATATATATATTACAGAATAGACTAAAATGCCCCACTCAATTGTCACAGTGCAATGAAACTGGGAAGGTATGGCCGACACATCAGCCTACCTCCCCTACTGGGAACTGTGGCTCTCTCACTTGCTCATAGATGGGTTTAGGGGGAAAGGCGAGGCAGTATGAAATGATCCCTAAGTGCTCCTTATGCATTGCGTTGCTAACTGCAAGGTCAGCAGTTCGAAGTCACCCATACACCGAGGAAGAACGATAAGACTTTCTACTCCTGTAAATATTTGCAGTCTGTCCTATGGGGTCGCTGTGAGTCAGAATGGATGTTATGGCAGTGAGAGGGTGCCGAGCTCATCCAGACCTGACACTGGAGCTCTCAACTTCTCTCAGTTCAAACTTCTCCTGGTCCAAGACTTCCAGTCCAGGATAGCCCGTACTCATCTGTCAAATCAGCAACTCAATTTGGGAGGAGATCCTCTCAAGGCGGTGTCTGAGATGAGGCATCCTTCACTCCACACAGTCCCACTGAGAAGGAAGAATTCCCCATGGTTGACCTCCTGGCAAGGTGTTGCTCCCAGGAGAGCTGTTGCCTTTGTGGAGGGCTGAGCGCTGAGGGAAGAACAGAAGGGTGGGAAGTAGGGAGACACTGACTGCTGGGAGTGACCCGAAAAAGTAAGAAAGAGGAACACAGGGTGGAAGAGGTGGGAAGAGAGAAGGCTTGGCAGTTCATCAGAAGAGTGCGGTAGGGACCCAGGGGTTGAAGTGAATTTCATCATTCTGTATTAGAGCATAGGGAAATAGGCCTGGCATCACTCAATTCTCTATAGTTTATTAGTCTGGTATTAGGTAATACTCTAGGAACCCACAAAAGGGCCCAGCTCAAGGTAGACAGGCCCCTGGAGCTCCATGGCTTTTACATTCTAGTTGGGTAGGGAAGCAAAACAACGAGGAGGATCTTGGTTAAGCAATTCATGCTCTGAATAAAAGATTGTTGGAGTGGCAAGCTTTTGCTGAAGGGGCCAAATAAGAAGGACTTTTGAGTTTTGTAAGCCATACTGTCTCTGGTGCTATGACCCATACATACTATTCTACTCTGCGATGTAGCATGAAACAAGCTATTGGCAACCATCAACAAGCAGGCAGGTGAAAGCAACCTGAAGACCATCCTAGAATACCATGGAGTCTGCTTTTCCCCTGTGTGGGCCATGAAGCCAGTGGAGCATTTTAATCAGAATGACGATCAGAGAAGTCTGTTTCTTGTCAGAGAGAGGAATGAAAACAGCAATTCCTTATTGACAGAGCAAGTGGGTCCCTACTCCCTTCTTGTTTGTTCGTGGGGAAAACACTTTACTTTTGGAGAGACAGCAGCTCTTATAAGAGGAAGGACTCTAACTACCATCTGAGTCATGCAAAGAGTTAATGTGCTTAGCTACTAATCCAAAGATGGGAGATTCGAATCCACTCAGAGGTGCCTTGGAAGAAAAGCCCAGTGATCTACTTCTAAGCATCAGCCACTGGAAACTATGGAGCACAGCTCTCTTTGGACACTTATGGGGTCATCATGAGTCGGGTTTGGCTCCATGACAATTTCCAACAGTGGTAGGATAGAAACCATCCAGCATATCTCTCCTATGTTACAGAGAAGCACCCTGAAATGCAGAGGACTTAAAAAGTCAAGCACTTTGCCCTAGTCCACAGGAGAACTTGGACTGAAATTCCAAAGAACAAAACTTCTACTAACAAAACCTTCTCTATGGGGAGGCGGGAAGATTCTGAATTCACTTGGTAGGACCAGTGAGCCCAGGCCTACACGCACTCAAAAGTTCTAGGGGGAGAATAGTGTGGGAAAACCTGAGCAGAAAAGATTTCCAGGGCAGTGGGGTTGAGTGGTGAGTTCCTTGGGAAGTCTCATGCAGGAGCCTTCTCTCAGTGGCTGCTAGTAGAATAATTATGGGCATGAGATGTCACTGAAGGCGAGCTGCTGTTGGGTAGGTGGAACACAGCAGGTGAGCGAATAGAAGTGACAAGACCATGTTTATCGGCACATCAGCTGTGACCCCGATGGGCATAAGAAATCTTTGAGTGACACTTGGAGAGGAGTTGATATGTATCACAGCAGGCTGGAGCGAGGAAGCATGATGAATCACTGTTGACTGCATCCCACATTGGTCATCCTGTCTAGTGTGCTCTCAGAGAGTGTGAGTCATATTCATGTGGGACTTTGTGGACCCTGTCTCCTCAACGTACGGCAGAGGGCTTTAGAAAGTTTGTGGAAACATAGAATGAAGAGATAACGAAATTTGTTTTTGACTGTTGTTGTGAAACATCCTCCGGGACCTGGCACTGTGTTAAGCAGTGATCCACTGCCTCTTCCAACATGTCAGTTACTTGCGGGCTTCTTCAAGATAGTGTTATTGACTCCAGACCTCTGCCCAAAGCCAACCTTGGCAACCCTGTGTGATGGTCTGGGAAGCATGGTGAGAGGAGGGAGGGTCACACCTCTTGGGTAGAATACAGGGAGTTAAGCAGCAAGGAGATCATGTGCAGGGGCTTGATGGCATCATAAGGAGTCAGCTTTCAGGAGATGGGGCTGCCCCACCAGCAGGGAAGTGGGGTCTACAGGTTAGGATACTACAGCCCTACCAGCCAGGAACAGCCTGCCCACCAGTCCTGGCCTGAGACCCCAGATCCCAGCCTCTTGCAGACTAGAGCTGCCTTTCTATTTTTAGAGAAAAACAGTTATGAATTGTACTTTCCAATTTTAGGGCTCTTTCTTGGACTCTATAGCTAGTGACAGACTGGAAAAATACCTCACTCAGTGTGTACAAATTTGAAAGCTGGCCAGTGGTTTGAGAGCCTACACCCTGGAGTGGCTTACAAGAAGATGCTCACTCCCAAACAATGACAGAGACATGCTTTTAGACGAATGTCATCCCACATTTTGTGGGAAGGACACTAACCTCCTTGGTGACAGCCCCACTCCATTCGGTCACAGAGACATTCCACTCGTGTCTCATTGCTCACACAGTTGAACTCCAGTTGTGGGCCTTCTAACAAGACAGAAGATCCAGCTCTAAGTCACTAAGTGAGAGAGTTCAAAATCCACGGAGGGCGAGAGCTTCTGTGGCTTTCTCTCAAGTGGATTTTCCATTTCCAAGGGGATTGATTGTGGTGCTAATGGCTAAGAGTTCAATACCGACTAAAAGGTTGGCAGTTCAAACCTATTCATAGATGTCTCCGAAGACAGCCTGGTGTTCTCCTTCTGAAATGCCACAGTCTTTAAAAAAAAAAAAAAGCCTCATAGGGTGTAATTTTCCCCTATATGCATGAGGTCACTGATTTGGCATTGACTTGATGGCCATTGCTCATGCATTAGTTTATTGGGAGCTTGCCCGGAGAGAGAGCTTACTGGTTTACAGTAAACACATAGGACACAGAGATTTTTCCATGGGCCCTGGCTATGTGCACTTGGGAGGTTATATATCTGCATAAGTACAAGTATAGGAAGAAGTCTTGGAGACCAATATCGCCATGAGTAGCATGAAATGAGGCTTCGTAATGAGATAGGTGACTTTACAGGCGTTAATAGGGATCAGACTCATGGGCCTACCCTGAGTGTTAGGTACCTGAAATGATTCAGAATGTTACAAACATGCTTGCACTCTGAAGAGATGGAATCTGTGGCAGTAACATAATTTCCTGTCAACTTTTTAAGGGGTGAAGTGTAGCCTGTCAATCAGGCCCTAGCTAATAAGGCCTCTTGGTGGTGGTGGGGGGGGGGGCATTCTCCTGAGGCTTCTGGGAGCACCTTTCTTCCTTCCTGGATGTGGGACACACACTCTCCCTGGGAGATATTCCTGTTGACAAGCCACATGGAGACCCACTGATGGAGTCAGAACCCTTAAGGAACCACGTAGAGAGCCACACCAGCGCTGAGCTCCTTCTGCTGTCACTGGATCTACAAGACTTTCCATCCACTGGCTTGTGATCTTCCTGAACTTGGCATTATTGTATGTGTTGCATGAGTCAGAAGAGGAATTTATAGACTGGTATCAAACACGCAGACTAATATCAGACTTATGGACTTGATCTGGACTGGATTGGGATGTTTTCTTAACACACGATTGCTCTTTTATGTAAAGTTCTTTCTTATACCCGTATGAGTCTCCCTGGATTTGTTTCTCTAGCCAAACGCAGACCAGCACAGAATGTATACTCGATCTTTCAGAATGACTAATCTCTGTAATCCTGAGTACACAGAGGGAACATGGTTGAGGTCCCCTGAGGTCCCCTGAGGTCCACCACATTAAAGTGAAGTATGTGTACCCTAAGATTAGAAGGCGCCCTGATGGATTGAGTAGCTATATGAAAAGGTACACAGCGCTTTGGAAAAAAAAAAAAACAAGATTTAATTCTCTGTAAGATCAGTTTTCTTCAAAGATGACTGTTTTTAAAAAGTATAGAGGAAGCCCCTCTCGCGTCCGCCACCGGGGACGATCTCCGGCCCCGCGACCCCGCGACCCTTCAGCATAGATCCTTTCCAAATGGCATTCAAGGTGCCATTTGTTCTTGAGATGAGTTTGGTACTGAGAAATCTGCAGTCCCATTAGGAGAGCCCCTGTGCGCAAGAAGACCGAGCTCGTGAGGAGCATCCTAGGAGTGCAGAAGTTTGACCGGGGAGTCATCTGTGTCAACAGCAATATCCAGCACGTTAATAGAATCTACAGAGAAAAAATTTCCCAATGGATGTGCTTTCTTTTCCTTTCCATGAGAATCTGAAAGCAGGTGAGCTTCCCCTGCCTTATTGTCCAGATGGCTATAACCTGGACGACATCTTCCTGGGAGTGGAGTGTACCTTCCAGCAGTGTAAAGATGATGAAGACCACTAGGACATTCTTACTGGGATGGCCCATGGGCTCTGCCACCTGCCGGGGTCCACCCATGACACCAAGGTTGCATGGCAGAAGATGTTCCAAAAAGGAGAAGCAGGTTCTGGGGGAGCTGAACCAGCACATGAGGACCAGGCTGCAGCTCCTGAGCAAAAGCCTCTTCTAATGGGGGCCGTGGAGGAAGAGGCTGCTGTGGCCCAGCATCTTCAGGGGCTGGCAGGGATGTATTGTAGTTCGTTCCTGCACAATTCTTGCTGCTAGACATCTGTTCTCTTCCTGATTTGGAGCCAGTTTGAAGATCCATGGGCATGTTCTTTTGTAGACATAAGGTACACTTCAGTAAACTGCTGATTAATATTTCCATTGCTTGTATTTCTTTTTCAACAAAAAAAGCTTTCTCTCTTTTATTTACAATTTAACCACATCCAAGACCTTGACTCATAGATGGAAACTAAAGCAGCCATTCAGAGAGTTAGCTTTTTTATTTGTATTGTTGATAAGAGAATAAAAAAGAACCCCTACCACCCCCAGTAAAAAAGAAGTCTGGAGGGTGTTCTAAGAGGCCGATATAGGACGGCTTAGTATGTTGTAGAAGGAGCCTCAGTGGCATGGTAGTTCCGTGGCCGGCTGCTAACGAGGAGGCTGATGGTCCAAGCGCCCCGACAGCTCTGCTGGAGAAAGATGTGACTTCTTGCTTTCATCCGCGTGGCCACTTTGCAGACCGGAAGGAATACGTCACCGCTGTCCTCTCTGGTTGCTATGCACCGGAATGAGCTCAATGGCACAGATTTGGGATTTTGTTGGTGGTGTTGTCAAGTGTATTTTCTTTGCTCAGTGTGTTTTAGAAGCCTTTTCCTTCTCGGGAAAAACTTCGCACATTGCAAGTCCCGCTTCTACAAAGCTGGAGCCAGAGTTTGCTATATTTTATGTTCCCTTGCAACTGGAGGATAAGAGGCAGTGTCTGAGGCCCTGTCGTACTGCCATGCCCACACCCACATGCAAAGGCTTCAAGGAAGCAAAGTACAATATGAGGAAGCATCCATGTTTGGGCCTCCCGGTGGCAGACGTGGAAGAACTTCTGCATGCCTGGCATGGGCAGAGCCGAGGGTGACTCTGGGCTGTCTAATGAGCAGTTGAGTGCAGGCTCATCAGGCTGTCCCTGAAGAGTTTGGGTTAGGTGGCCTCTGAGCTCCCTTCATAGCCACCCTGAGTGATTTCTGGCTCTGAAGCAAATAACCAGCATGGTCCCCGATGTTTTCAGACAAGAAATGGTTACACTGGCCGTCGTGGAGAGATTCTGGAATCAAATGCAAGATTCGCGTGCATTTTAGAGTGAATGCCATGAGGCCTCTGTGAAATTTCACATGTGCATCAGGCATTTTAGACCAAACTGATTTTAATCCCGTTGGTTGTGAGGCATATTTCGGTGGTGGTGGTGGGGTGGGGTGGGTGGTTTGAAATGTTGAAAATCTTTGGCAGAGGGCCCAGGAAGAGGAGAAACAAGGAAGAGTCAGGGCAAAGAGAATAGAAAAACAAGGCACAGAAAGGAAACCAATTAGCAAAGGAAAGACTGGTGATGCGTACATTCTGCAGGTACATCCTACCTTCCTTGGGAATGCTCCCCTTTACAGGCGCGGCCTTTGAGGCTGCCAATGAGACACTGAGACTTGTGTTAGAATGTATAGACAGAAACCAGTAGGTGCAAGTCATTTTTTTAAAGAGAGAAAATTTAAATGAGTTTTTAATGGAAGCTTGCACTGCAAGTTAGGTTATCGTGCAATACTGTGTGTGTGGATTCTCTCTTATTGCATCCATTTTGTCCCACCTTGGGGACTCTTGTTTCCCTGCCCCTCTATCTTCCTATATCTGTAGTTGAGGAATCATCGACTTTTGAGCCTTGTCTCAGTGGCTTTGGAATCTCACACTAATCTTCCGGGGAGCGTTTTTAATTTTGTGTGCCACTCTGCTAGTTCCTTAAAAGGGGAAGGATTGTGCTGACTGACAGAGGGCAGAGGCAGGTCTTGAAACTGGGCACCCTCATACGGACCCTATGCTTTTCACCTCTGACACTCAATGCAGTTCTGTTCTCTAGTCTTGCTTTCCCAGAAAACGAAGGACATTAACATCCAGTGAGTAAGAACCAGAGAGAGAGTGAGTCTGTCCCGCCCACCCCCCCCATCCCAGGTTTACAAGTTATACAAGTCGTTTTTACAGTGTACCCATGTGTCCCACCAGGACAGTCTGAGAGGTGCCTGGGCCCTGTGGCTTCACCTGGGTGTCAGACACTGCACAGCACAGAAGGAACAGTGCGTGACCAGGAGTGCTTGGGCTCCAGGGTGCTGTGGGCTTTGCTTGGAGCCACTCCATTTCCTCCTCCTGTGCCCATCCCTCTCCTTCTTCAAGGTCGCCATGGCCTATGCCTCAGATCCACAAACTTTTATCTGAAAGCTGGGCAGCTAAGCCAGCAGGATCTTCTTTGGGAAAGGTGTGTGCAGACGCAGGGAGTGCCTTCACAGGGCAGCCTGAGATAGGACTAGAGGAACAGAAAGGAAAAACCCAGCCCCAGACCAGCCTACACCTGAAATAGCTGGCGAAGAGGGGTTTGAGCCCAGCTCTGCTCATGAGAGGGAAATATAGAGAGGCTTGCAAGCACGGATGATGACCTAATAGGCTGGAATTCAATAGCTAATGACTTGGTTTCAGTCACTGGGATTCCTGGTGGTTTTATGGCTGATGTGCCCGGCTGCTAACTGAGAGATCAGTGGGAAAGACGAGACTTTCTCTTCCTATAAGGCAGGTGGAGAAACTTTTTGTCTGCCAAGAAACATTTGGACATACATAGCATCCTTCCCACGCCATACCGACCAAGGCTTTTATTAACTCATCCCTAATGGGATGGCTGGAATTGCTTCTCTTTGGGGAGGCAAGGGATGGTCGCTGGGATTGATGATTCTGTCGGCCTCCTACCATACCCATGCCAGACATTTCCACATCTGCTGGATGAATTTAGAGTCTCAGAAATTCACAGGGGCAGGTGTCCTCTGACCTATATGAGGACTCTGAGTCAGAATCACTTGATGGCAGTCAGAGGTCAGTGACCAGGCACTTGTAATGCCTACATTGGGTTCTCTGGGGTCCTTTCTGTGTTCTTCCAGTCATCACAAAAGCACGGAGAAAGAGCCTATTATCACTCCTCTTTGTCAGACACAGACACCAAGGAGGTTGAATTCTCATGAGTCAGAGTGGCAGTACAGAGACTCAGGAGCAGCCTGTACAGACGACAAAGGTCATTCTCAATTCAGTGTGACCTAGGTACTCAGCCTTTGAGTTCTACTTCACGACTAAACAAACAGACCCACGAGAACAGGATTGTTGTTTTTGGACGCTGCTGAGTCCATTCCAACTCACAGTGATCCCGTGTGCCAGAGTAGACTTGTCCCACAGGGTTTTCCTGCAGAGCCATGGGCTGGGTTTGAACCATCAACTTTTTGGTTAGTAGTGGAGTGAATAGAACAGTGAATTAAAACTCTTTCATCTCCCCCATAAAGGTCAAGTACTATTCACTCACATCTAAACTGGGCTCCTCAGTAAGACTGCTAATTGCCCAAACCATAAATCAAGCTCACTGCCATCACGTTGATGCCGTTTGGTAGCAACTCTACGCGACAACCTGTATCCTGCTGCGATGCTAGACTCCTTCATTGCCATTAAGGCAATGCCAACTCATAGGGACCCTACCAGCAGGGGAGAACTACCCATGTGAGTTTCTGAGACTACTTGGTTACGGAGTAAAGAACCCTATCATTCTTCTGATGAGCAGCTGGTGATTTCACACTGCTGAGGTTGCAGATTACAGCCCAATACAGACAACGCTACACAACCAAGGTTCCATCTTAAATGCCCACTGAGCACTCTGCTCACCTCTCTCCAGTGCCTGAAGCCTTGCCCAGCGCGTCAACTACATATTGACCGCATTGATACTAAATGAATACAAGAAACCTGATGGGGCGGATTTTCTCTATTTTATTGCCCATGTGCTGCCGGCCTGGGCTGGAAACATTTCAGCCCTTATATTCAAGGCTGGGATATGGTTCTCCCACACCCCCAAGCCTTTTAGTGAGAGGAAGGCGGATGGTTGTTGGCTTTGTCCTGGGACTTCATCCTGTTCTGAGAATGGTAATGGCCACAGAGAAAACATCAGGCTGCTTTGTTTGTCTGGAAAAGAGAATGCCAATTCGGAACCACCGTCTCAGGATCAGTTCATCTCTCTGTCACACAGCCAAGGCAGGAAGAAGCAGCAGAGAGGAAGTTTTCATTTCACATACGAGAGTGCTCCTGTTCATGGGCTTATGACTAAATGCCGCATAGAGGTCCAAGATACACTCCTAAGCCACCAGAATTCCAAATATGTGGCCAAAGCAGACATCGCTAATCAATCACAGCACTCTTCTGAATCTGGATCTGGCCTCTCAGATGCACCTCAAAGCAGCCAATACCAACCAGGACTGTGTACTCAATTGGAGTACTCAGATAAGCCTCTTTTGCAACATGAACCTGTCTGTGGACTTCTTATGGACAAGAACCAGTCGCTGTTGTGTTGGTCCCAACTCACGGCAGCTCCGTGGGTCTCGGAATAGAGCTGTGCTCCCCTGGAAATTCAAAGGCTGATTTCTCTTTTCAGATGCAGACTAGCCAATCTTGTGAACATGTGCCTAAGCTTACACATGTGGGGGACATGAATATGCTGATCTCCTTTTGCTTGGGCTTGATTGTGCATTGCATGCATACATCAATGCAATCGTGTATTGATCTAGCTCTTTGGATAGGGATGATTGAGGACTTTTTCTGTTGGATGCATGCTACCTCCTCTCACCAAGCATTGATCTGTATTCCCTTGCGGTACTAGACTCCTCTGAATTTTAACCTTGCTTAAACCCTTTTGTGCTCAGTGGGCCCTTCCTTTGTCTACACTGATCCCAAAGCTGGGTCCCACTGTCTTACAGAGCCCATGACTTCACTGTACTGACATCAGTAAGACTCAGACAAGAGTTAGGTTTCCTCAGCCTCTATGAACCAAGTCACTGTTCTTGGCTCAAACTTCTCCGCTTGGCTTCCTCTCCTGGGATGAATTCTCTCCCTTCTAACAAACCCGCCTCATCCATTCCCTGGAGTGTCCTACTCATTCCTGAACCCCAGCACTGGGCACAGCTTCAGCCCAACCCATTCATCTCCCTCTTTACAACGGGGAGACCAGGTGCATCGCTGAGTTGTTGCCTGAAAACAAACCACCCCCAACTGAGTGGCTTAAAAAGAGAACCATTTTCTCTCTTTCAAGCATTAGGGAGATCAGCGAGCTGGTCTGCTGAACTGGGATGGATTTGACTGATGTCAGCGAGGGCTCAGTCCTGTGCCTAGGGTCAGTCCGTTAGACCCATTGGGGAGGAAATGTGTAGGATGTTCTTGGGTGACTTGGTTCTCTTCCGCATGCTGCTTGTTTACCTCCAGCAGACTAGCTTAGGCAGAGCCTCATGGTGAAGTCAGGTCAAATAAGACAAGGGAAAATAAATGCATGCTTTTAAACCTTTACCAGGGTATGCTTTTCTACTGCCCTATTATTTAAAGCAAGTTACATAAGCAAATTAGGAGTCAGCAGAGGGAGGCACTAGGAAGGCATGAAAAATTGGGGCCATTAATGCCATCAGCCTACCACACAGTGGATGAAAACGGGAAAGCAAATTTTGAAACAGTGCCTGCATCTGCCTCTTATCACAGGGAAAGTTCACGTCCATGACCACCACCATTCCAAGGCACATCTTGAGATCAAAGACCTTAGTTGACAGCAACAGATAATGGCTTGGGTCAGTCTGTCTGACTTTCCTCAAGTCCTTGAACACATAAGACAAGGGTGAAGGCTCTTAGTCAGAGATGCCTTCAAGCTGCCCCATGGTGCCCAGTCACTTTCTCTCTGTGCCTTGGAAGGAGTTTCTTTGCATCCAAAATGACACAGACAGCTGGTTTCCGGTCGTTCCCCGTTTCTTGGCTCTTCTACTAAGCTTGGCTGACTCAAACTGGACATTTCTTCACTTCCTTAGATTTCCACAGCAGCTGTCATCATCTGATGATGCTGATGCTGTAGGTGTCAAGAGTGGGAGAGCAAATTCACTTTTGGTGCTTTCAGAAGCTCACTTCCTTTCTGGCGCCCGCTACAACTTCTCAGCCAAAGCAAATCTTCAACCTCCCCTGCAGGAAGCTCAGACTTTCTCACAGTTGAACTCCCTTGACGCCTCACATGGATCATGTGTGTTCTATTGGGGATTGGATCACTCTTAGGGACTAAATGGCCCTCAAGGATGATTATCTGTAGAACGACCAGACAGCACAATTTTATTTTGAAGAGCATCTCAATTGGAGAGTTCTAAAAAAAAAAAAAAAGCATTTCTGTTTTATAGATTTCTTACTTTTTCAGTGTGGTCCCAGAACAGGCTTTCTAAATCTCCCTCTATTGGAGTGGGCAGACACATTTAAAAACCCCTTATCTTCTGTACCCATGGTAGAAACACTGAACCAGTTCCAGTCACTTTCCCCACTTTCCCCACAATACACCCCAAGATGTATTGTTGGCACAGTAGGTTTAAGCGTTAGCCGGCTAACCTCAAGATTGGTGGTTCAAACACACCAGCTGTTCTGAGGAAAAAGATAAGGTGGACAGTCTCAGAAGTCCAATGGAGCCCTTCTACTTTATCTTAAGGTCTCTCTACATTGGAATCCACTCAGCAGTGAGTTTCCCCACTGATCCTGTAGATCAGCTCATGCTGATCAGCACTCAAACTGATTAAGATTGACAGCAGCAATGAAAGCATTTGCCATCTGTGATCAGGCTAGAAAAGAGTCCACAGAAGAAATGAGCAAAACAGGTGAGAGAGAAACTAATATGTGTAATCTAGAAGTACAGCCAGAGCGCTCCCTGAGAGGCAAGAAGAAGAAGTCTCCCATACTTTGGCTATGTCAGGAGAGACCAGTGCCTGGGGAAGGACACCAGCTTTGGTAAATAGAGGGGTAGCAAGAGAAGGGGAAGGTCCTCAATGAGGCGGATTGACGAGGTGGCTGCACTGATGGACTCAAACATGGGGACAATTGCCAGGATGGCGCGTGACCCAGTGCTGTCCCATTCTGTTGTGCACAGGGTCTCCCTGGGTCAGAACTGGCTCAATGACACCTGACAACAACAGAGCCCAGAATCTGAGTTCCCACGTGGTGCCCAAACCAGGTAATTTTAAAATAAGAAGCTGACTTTGGAGCCAGGTAGACAACGTCTCTGCTCCTAACCATGAACTTGTTTTACTAATAATGAAATGAAAGCCAAGAGATGTTAAGGAGCTTGCCCAAAGCCACTGACCCAGTTGGATCAGAGCTGAGTGTTCAAGTTGCGTCTTTGATGGTTATGTCCCTATGCCTAATTTCCACACACATTCACTATTCATCATTTGCTTGCATGAGTGTATCACCTAATACACCATGGCTCCTTGAACTTAGCATGGTTCCTGACAGGCCCGATAATTAATAATTATTAATGATAATTGATATTTCCAGGATCTACCATAAGGGAACCTTCATGTTGACCCAAGAAATGGGACTTCTCCAAAAATAATATGTATGCTAGAGACACAACAGAACAAAGCTTTGCATGTTGTCAAGAGGTAGACTACAATTCTCAAAGGACTGCAAGTAAGCCAGTCCTGTCCATAGTAAACCCACTCAAGTAGGCAGTTCAACCTTCAGATGGAGTAAACTGCAAAGCAAGACTTCTAGATGTCCAGGAACTCTTGTCCAATCTCTGCCAGCAGCTACAAATGTATACCTATTCTCTAGACAAAGGTCTTCTAAGCTTGTTAAAGGCAAGGTTTATCTATTGTATCGCTCCATCCTCCATTTGCTTAAGGGCCAATATTTGGCACACATCATGGCAAGTGCACAGGAAGTATAAGGGGGCACCCAAAAATATTTTGCAATTTTAAAGATATGTATTTAATTTTTTTTTAACAAAACAACATTATTACCTTTAAAGTTCTCTCCATTACACTTAGGATATCTGTCAAATTTATCATACCATTTTTGGAAACATTTTTCAAACTCATCTGTTTGGATGATTGACAGCACCTCCCTTGTCTTTTACATCCCCTCTTCTTTGTGACCACTAACGTCCCGCTTCACTTGAGAAAACAAAAAGAAATTGAATAGCGTGAGGTCAGGTGAGTCAAATGCTCAGGGCAAAAGAGGCATGCTGTTTTTTGCCAACAACTGGTGCACTGAGATGGTTGTGTGAGCGGATGCATTGTCAAGGTGATAAAATCAGTCCCCCATCTGCCACAAATCAGGATTTTTTTTTGTCAAAGTGTTATGCAATCTTTTCAGAACCTCTAAGTAGAAAGCTTAATTAAGAGTCTGACCAGGTGGAATGAACTGGAAATGCACTACAAAATGATATTTTCATCCATTCAGAAGTTAAGGGGTATCCAGAATGAGATTTGTGACTAGTTGACATTTCACCAATTTTGAAATGAGAAAACCATTCATCGTGTTCTTCCCATAGCACTGTCCTTATAAGCTGTTTGAACATCACAACAGTTTCTGCAGCATTTTTCCTGAGGAGTAAACAAAATTTCATAGCTGCATGCTCTTCTCTTAAATTGGTCATCACACACAGACCAAAAAACCTCAAGCGAAACTGTTTTTATGAAAAAATTCACTGTGACCAGAGAGAGCCTTCTTAGGAGATGCCACTGGGTGCACTACCTAGAGCAAGCTGTTTGCCTAACAGGAAAAATTTCCCAGTGGAACTTTTACTGTTTGGGGGGGAGGGGAAGAACCCCTTGTATATGTGTGTTTGGTGCAGTATTCTGTGCAATCAAGGAGAGAACATTTTACAGTGTTTCTTCTGCTAAAAATATGCCTTTGGTGGGGAAAACATCAAAAGGAAATCATCACGCTGCCACTTCTCAACCCTAAAATGTCTGACTGTGTGTAGGACAAAATCTCCATTACTCCAGCTTCTGGGGAAAGTCCTCCAAAAGGCACATTCATGATATAAATGCAACACTGTGCTTGGTTTTCTAAAATAAATAAATGTTTGCAAAAGTCAAAGGCACTGAACACATTTCAGAAAGGTAGTTAAGTTCTAAAGATCAAAATTATATTTAATATGCTGGATATATTTATGAAATGACTTCCTTGGACTCACATCTCACTCTCATGATTTTTTGTGGTTGGAATAGGTTCTGAGGGAACCTATTATATATATGTCTATATTATTTGAACTATATTTTATTATATATTACATATATTACATATTATATATATATATATATAAACGGATCAAGAAAGAAGCATTGGCTTACACAGAACTTATTTTTCAGGTCCTGAGTACAGGGGTCTGGGAGCAGAACTGGTGAATTTCAGTACAGCGTGAGTATGCTGCCCGACCAAACAGGAGATGTCCATCTTTCATTTCATCCAGTCTGTTGTGCCAACCCAATGTGGATGGGTGACCTTATTCGGGAATGAAATACCCACATCAGTATGCCTGGATGGGGGTTGCTAAGAGACCCCATAGTGGCACATCGGGAAGAGACGGTACTGCCTTGCCCCTTCTGAGAGATCACCAAGTGCATGCCAACCCCAACCATAACCCTCCCCAAACTGGTGTCCAGGGTTCCGCATCTAGATGGGGCAGAGGGTGGTTCTCTCTAGCCATGGTAAGCGGGGTGGGGTGAGGATGAGAAAGTTGGGTGGGGTCTGGGTGTGGGATGAAGACAGAACTTTTCCACAATTATTATACTCCAAATATTAAGCAAACTGTTTACCAGCATTTGTTATGGAAATTAAGTTAGCTGTACTCCTGTAATTCCCAATTATCTGAGACCTTTATGTTGTCTCACCACAGAGCTAACTTCCCTGCTGTTAGCTCAATGACTCCCTTCCTTTGAAGCTTATGGGAAGGATTCAAGAACCATGGTCAAAGACTCCTGATCTGACACCTGCTTTTCTACCTCCAGATGTCCAAGATCTGGTCTTATCCCTCCCCTCCTCACATAGTCACGTAGACATCCGTAAGACCACTCCCCTTATCACCATATAGCCCTTAACACAGCCCTCTCCTGTCACATTCCACTGTAACGGTGGGGCTCAGATATACCCCTGAGAAGGGTATGTATCGGGGGGTAATAAAAATTCTCTCTCTCTCCACGTGGACCATCTAGCGGGGTGGAGATGAGCATGTACCATGAAATGTAACTCCTATTGTTCTTTTCTCTTTCTCTCATGATCTCTATATCATTGTTAAAATAAATAATAATTATCGCTGCACAACTGCCTGTTGAACCCTTGCTGTGAGTATATCAGAAACCAGCCACTTCTGATATCTGGGTATCAGGAACTGAAAGTGGGAGGGGCAAGAAGAAAGACTGGAAGTGAGTAGCTTGCCCAGGCCCCAGGAGCATGCTCTATGTATCACCTTGTTGGATTTTACAAAACACGAAATCAAAGATACATTGCTTGAGAACCACGGGAAAGTGAGGGCAGTTCATCAAACCTCAAAGAAGGCCCCTGAGCACCTAGCTCAGTTGCTGGGAGACCACGCTAGTTGCTCTCATAAAGCCAACCCTGCCGAGGATGCTTGCACGGGGACCCCCGGGAGCTTTCGCATTTGTGTTGGCTGTGACTCAGGCCCGATTGCCCAGTAGGCACGTACACGGGGTTCAGTCGTGCCTTCCTGCCCACTGAGCAACTTCCCCTAAAGCTTCTGTGAAATCGCTCGACGCAAGCTAGCAAGCAAACCCAACTCAACCCGAGCATATTTTGCCCCTTGCCAGCATGTGCACAGTTCCTGCAAGTTAGTGCCCGCCAGACTTCCTGATGGACTGCTCTGTAAGGGCTCCACTGAACTGGATGGTTCAAGTCAGGGGTCAGAAATGCCTCTACGCTGATGCTCCCCAGAAAGTACTAAACACAGTGCCTTTAACAATGGAGTGGCATCACTAGGGTGGGTGCAGGGTTTCAGATTGCACCCCTGATACTGTCTGAGGGGGTGACACCAAAATGACCCAGGAGCCACAGGGGAAGTGGTCACCAACGAAATGGCGTCACTGGGGTTGGGGTCGTCTGTCAGCTCAGTGCCATACCCTCTCCACCCTTCAGCAGCAGCTGGGGTGCAGAGAGGTAGGCTGTGGAGCCAGTCATTGACTAAAAAGGGGGTCTCTGCCTTGGCCAAAGAGAGAGGAGAGGATCTGGGCTGGGGTGTGGCCATAAGACCTGCTAATCCGACCACACTCAGTGGCCACACAGGATGACACCAGTTCTCACAATGCCACAAACAAGTGACTACATAATGCAGAAATCCCCAACGGAGATGCTGAGACATACGACATTTCGTGGCACCCACGTGGAGCTGAATTACTATCTCAACTATGACAACACAGACTTCCTTTATGACCAAGAAGCCCCCGGGACCCCTGGGGATCTCTGATTCCAAGGAGAACTGCCAAGGCAATGTGGGAGAGGGGGTGGATGAGGGACGTTTCTGAGCAAGTCTGCCTTCTAGTTTGAGCTCTCAGTCCAGAGATATCTGCATCCTTAAACAGTGTCCATTCTACAGGGAGAGAAGTAGGTCATGGTGTACACTTGGAAACTGGAAAAAATGAAATGAAAAAAAAATGGAGGCACGTCTTAAACAATGTGGTTACATGCTGGACAGCATAGCATCTCAGCCTGTAGGAGTGAGACTTTGTCATGACAGACCCCTTTCGTGACTCAGTGGATTATATTGTCTGCAAGACAGAGCAGGAGATGAGGCCCTTCTGTCCTGTCCCACGGAACCGCCTAGCTCGGGTCCCCTGCCAAATGATGGCTGGAGAAACCGTGAAGGCAGGGGGTGGAAATAGCCCTGCCTGCAGGGTGAAAGAGGACCTGCGAGGCCTCGCCTCTCGGCGTCTTTCAAAGAGCACAAGAGCACGGAAGCATTTTTGCATCTCTGCCCGCTGCTATGGAGACGTGCAGGGAACACAAGTAAACACTCTGCATGCGTGAGACACGCAGGGTGCGGAAGTGCTGGGGCCCGGCTGGGTCTGTGCAGCGACTCTGCTGCCTGCCTGTGAGCCACATCAGGGAGCCCTGTGGTTGGTGACCGCCAAGCTGGGCCTCAATTTTTAAGGAACTCCTCTACCCTGAGAATGGGGAGACGCCCTGCTTTTGGGGGTCGGGAGGCTGGGCTGCTAAGCGCCTTTTGGCCACCTCCCTGGGCCTCCATCTTCTCCTCTGTTCAATGGATGTTACCAAAGCCTGGCTCCTGCAGGAGGCGACAGGGACTGGGAGAGGAAAGAGCAAGACGATGTCCTCGCTCTTAGCTTTGAAAGGCTTGTCCAGTCGTGGTCTGCTTCAGATCTCGGCCTGTGGACACTGAGGCTGGTTCACCTTTCGAGCTGGTGGTTGGAAGGCGTGTTCCTTATCCATGTTTGTTGGGGTTGCAGCTCCGCCATCCCATGGGAGGCTGGGAGGCACAGAGGAGGCGCCTGGGCCTCGGAGCCTTGGTCCTGGCCCTCCTAAGCTCCAAGGTGACTCCAGAACCTGGATGAGAACCAGGGACCTAAACCTCCACTGCGTAGCCAAATGACCTCAGAACACCTCCACTGCCGTTCTGGGCCCCGGAAACTACTCGGTGTTTCCTGACAACACCCAGAGCCCCCAGCGGCTCAGAGAAGCCCCCAGAGCCTGCCAGGAGAGGAGGAAGAGTTCCTTCTTAGTTGCAGAGGACCAGAGAGAGTGGGTGAGCACTCCCTGGCTAGAATGCCAAGCGCAGAGCCTCTCTTTCCAGCTCCCTGTGTGGCATCGTTAGGGGTGTGGGAGGTGGGGCAGAGCCAAGGATTCGGGTGTTGTCCTCTCTGCTCGGCTCCTGCCACCCACGCTCTGCTCAGAGGAGGCTCATCAGAAAGTGTCTTGACGGCTCCTTGCTGACTGCCAAGTGTGGAGGTGACAGGAGAAACCCTGCAGACAGCACTGGCCGTCCTGCGGGACTGGGCTTCCCTGCCTCTGTCTGCCATGGGCACTCGCTCCAGGCCAATCTTCTAGAACTGGGGTGGTGAGTTAGCGCTCAACCAGACGTCACGGTGACATTTCTGGCCCTCTGAAGGCACAGCCTAGGTGCTGACAGTCAATGAGAGGACGCCGTAAAGGTGGAGCCCAACCTCTGTCTTCTGCCCACGAGCAGAACTCACAGCGCAGGAATGTGAGAAGGGGTGTAAAGCAGTGGGAGCCATGCTGAACGGGGAATCCGGCCAGGGAAGAGCCCAGCCAGGTCAAGACTTCTCCAAATTCTTGTCTCCTCCCACGCCTGGAGTCTCCCATCTGGAAGGAGAAAGTAAATACAAATATGTGTGTCAATGAATTTCCATGAAGTTCCTGAATATGGACTGAGCAGCACGTGGGGTGGTTTGCTTTGTTTTTCTGGTTTGTTTGTCTGTCTGATTTGTCAGGGGGAATGTGATTAAAATAGAGACACCAGGGAGGGAAGAAATGATATTGACAAAAAGAAGAGAGATTAGTGAGAGCCGAGAGCTTTGATGTATTCCATCAATAACTCCTGTGTGAGAATCTACTCTATACCAGGCCCTGTTTTAGGTGTTGGGTGTACAGCCAAGAACAGCATGCGTGACAATCCCTAGCTTCGTGGAGTTTGCATTCTAGTTAGAGGGGCAATCAGCAAGAGTTACAAAGACCTGAACTCGAGTGGGTACCGACCTCCACGAGAGCAGTGTTGGCAAAGGTTGTCACCTGCCCTTCAGGAGGTCAGAGTGTGATTCTCATATGCAGTTAAGTCATGATGTCCACATTCCACCTAAGATTACGTTGGCTATCACCATTGGTTTGCCTCCAGGCTGTGGAAAATGTCGCCTAGAGAAAAGCCAAAGTTGTTCAGCACACACGATGCTTTTTTTGTTCAGCACACACGATGCTTTCAGTTCTCCAGCTAGTGAGGCTCTCTGCAGACAGTTGTCATTCGGATGTGACTTATGAACACCTAAGTCTGACCTTCCTTAGCTGTATAACATGGACTAAATTTTGAAATGTGATACATTTGATTCCAGTACAGTGCCTTAGACAGCCCAGTCCAATTGCTTTACTCATGTGCAAAACTACAGCATCTTTGCTTCCTGTAACTTAGCAGATCTTACTTGGTCCCTTCCTCACAATTCCACAGGATGTGGAGGAAGACTGCACGCATATGCTCAGAAGAAGAAGAAGTCAGCCCTTCCTGCCCCCTCTAATTGTCCAGCTTCAGCCTAGCATCTGGGGATGATACTACCATGAAGCCATGGGCATGGAAATCACCATCGTGGCTTCTGTTCCTGATGGGTCCCTCTCAAGAGCATCCCAGCTGTTCAAGAGTCCCACACATTTCTTCTGGTTTAATTTCTTCACTAGAACTCAATGGTATCCATTGCCAAGTAGCATCAACACGGCCATTGACTCCACAAATCAAAGCACTTGATCTCTTTGGCCTTCACGTTCAACCCCAGGACTCTGCCCTTCCACAGATCCTTCTTGGACTTACCCAGGTGTATAGGAGCATCGGGATGCTTCATGAGGGGAAATACTGTCTCAGGCTGTCTACCAAGTCCCCTCGATCTGCCAGTGCTACATATTCTCTCCAGTCATGTTAGACTCTGTACCAAAACAAATACTAGGGTGTTTCCCTCTTCCTCTGGTCTGTGTCTGGGAGAGTAGGCACGCCAATGTTTGGGCCTTTCCATATATTTGTAAATGCCTCACAGCTCCATCCTTCAAGAAGAGTTGCCATTAGGGAAGAGGGGTGGTAAGAGATGAGTAGTTTTACTTAGCTTCCGACTTCCTTCTCACTTCCATACTCTACTAGAAAGAAAGGAGTGGATTTTCATCTCTCCCTCTTCCTTCACCTAGAAAACACTGTCTCCTCAAAATAATCTTTCTACTGCAAACATTATACTACTTCCTCAGGGCCATAGGGTTGTGTTAAACAGTATCCTCAGAGAAACAGATGGTGGAGTTCGACTACTTGAGGCTTATTGAAGAAGAAGGCTGATGATGAAAAAAGAGGAAGCAAGACTGAGCAGGGGAAGCCTCCAACCACAAAGTCAATGTGATGACATTTTGGCTAGTTCTAGGGGGGAAGTCCAGAACAGAGAACATTCATGAGGATCTCTCCAGCCTGCAGAGTCCCATTCATGCCTATTTCTCTGCCATTTTGTCAACATGATTGAGATTTTGCCGTGGTTTATGCTGGTATCTGAAACCCTCTCATCTGTATGACTGTGGTTTTGACATACAAAAAAAAAAAACCCAAAACCAGAATCCCCCCCCAAAACTATGAATTTACTTTTTTAAAAACAAAACAACCTTTTAACTTTCAAATTATTCTCCATTACACTTAAGATATTTGTCAAATCTGTGATTCCATTCTTGGAAACATTTTCCAAGCTCATCTGTTTGGAAGGCTTACAGGACTTCCCTCATTTTTTTTACCTTCTTTCTTCTATATGGACAAATGACTGTCCTTTCACAACTCTCTGAATTCAAGGAAACAAAAAGAAGTCACACAGAATGATGTCAAGTGAGGAAGGCACATGAGACAGATCCTAAGATTTGCCAAAAATTGGTATGCTGAGATGGCTGGGTGAGCAGGTGCATGGTTGTTGTGGGCAAAACCAGCCCCCTGTCTGCTTCAAGTCAGATCTTTTCAGAACCTTGATTAACAGTCGAACCTGGTAGAACAAACTCTAAATTGGACTAGGAGTTGACATTTTCATCTGTTCAGGAAGTTGACAGATGTCCAGAACCAGGTTTGTCATCAATTGACATTTCACCTTTTTTGAATGGAGAAAAACACGCATATACTTGAGTTTCTTATAAGCTGTGTTCAACATCGCTACGGTTTCTGTGGCATTTTTCTGGAGCAAGAAGTAGAATTTCACAGCTGCCTGCTGTTCTCTTAAATCAGCCTTCACACACACCCAGAACAAGGTTAGAGCAAAACAACTTTTACAAAGAACTTCACTGTGACTAATGAGAACCTTCCCAGATGACACCACTAGGTGCACTAGCTTAGAGTAACTTGCTGGATGCTGGCCTAGAGGGAGAAATGTGTACTTCCAAAGCTCCACTCTGCCCAGCGCAATTCTGGTTTTTATTGGGTACCCACTCCAATGACCTAGACCTTATCATTTTACTCTTTTCAGTAGTTTCCTTCAGCACCCATCTCCTGCCTAGGGAGTGTATTCAAACCAAATACCACCATGAACCAATATTCTATTTCATCCCTTGCCATCTTAAAGAAGCAGGGTTGGCCCTAAAAAGAAAATCTGTAATTAGTCAGACGATAACTATTTCTCCTTTGTTAATCCTATAATCTCTGTCACAGCTACCAACTCTGCCATTATACTTTGGAAGCAGCCATAGATATTTCATATGAACAGTCTGTGTTCCAATAAAACTTCATTTGTGAAAGCAGGTGGTGGGTTAGATTTGGTCCACAACAAAACTACTGATTTTTGTTCTAGAAAGTCCTATAACTTTGTCTTTGATGGCCAAAAGAAAAAAAGAAGAAGAAGAGTACCACAGAGAAAATTAGATGTTTGCCTATTAGCTGATGGAAGCCATATTTTTTTCAGGTGATGTGATATTGATAACTGTCTAGGGTACCATAAGGGACCACCAGTCCAATTGAGATCTTGGTATCCTAATCTTTATACCACAATATCTATTAATTCAATACTTTTCAGGTGTGTGATTCAGTGATATAAATTACATTAATCATAGTGTGCAACCACCACCTGTAATTGTTGTCAAATATCACGCCACCATAAGCAGAAACTCTGATCTTCCCAGTGGCTCCTCCTTCCTCCCACCCTCCTTCCTGTTGTATCCGCTAATGAGTTTTGATCTCTAAACACTTCCCTATCATATCATTTCATATAAAGGACATCATATAATGCATACCTTTTCATGATTGACATATCTCACTTAGCATAATGTTTCCAAGATTTGGGAGGCTGGTCTTGACTCTGCCTATTCCCAGCATTCTTCTCTTTCACTCAGCCAGCCTCAGAGTTCCCAGCATGCCTTGAGGATGAGCACATTCAAGTGAACCAATTCTACTTTTGTTTCCATACTACAGCCAAGACCCATTCCCTTTCTTTTCCAAAAACCTAACATAGTTCAAGAATTTGTCAATTTGCAATGGTTTCATCTCATCACCGAACTTCAGTTTAAGGAATAACCATCTGCTTATCACTGAGGATATGATTTCTTTTGAATAATAAGCCCACAAGAATACCTACCAGTGTTAGAAATGGTTTTTCTTCCAATAGCTGAGAAAATACTCCTCTCAGATAATTAAGAAAGACTTTAGCAGAGCCTGTAAGGGAGCCAGTGCTTGGCTTTAGTACTACAGTTGCAGTATTTCAACATGAAGAAAAGACAATATTATGAATTATTAATGCTATTATTAAAAGGAATAATATGACATTGTCTCTGAGGTTGTTATGAGATTCTTTCAAACCAATCTCAACCTATAGCGTGTGACAGAGTAGAACTGCTTTATAGGATTTTCTCAGCTGTAATCTTTATAGGGACACATGACTAGGTCTTTTTTTCCACAGAATTATTAGGTAGATTTGAACCACCAACCGTTCATTTAGCAATTTTGAACACTTAACCCATTGTGAAGCTACTGGTTATTGCTCAAAAAAAATTTTTTTATGGTTGGAAAAAGCAAAGCATTTTCCATAAGTACTAAATGCATTCATGAATAAATCCACCAATTCACGAGGCCAGGACTTTGGAGCCTGAAGAATAAATTTCAAAACATATGTTTTAGGTGAGAAATCATCAACCATTTTACAAACAACTTCACACAGACCTTTGAAAAATAATATTTATTGAGAGTCCATGCTAGCTTGAGTCAATTTCACCAGAACATTCAGTAGGCTCATATGGACGGTACCCTATACATGCACCAAGAGGCAGTCATTCAAGCAAAATAAGGAAATAATACTGCATGGTTTTAAATCAGGAAGTCTGTAGGTCAATGCCGTACTTTTACACCATACTTACTCAAATGTGTGTCCTGAGAAAATAATTGGATATGGTGGATGATATGAAGAAGAACATGGCATCAGGATCAGATGAAGGCTTATTAGCAACCTGCAATATGCAAATAACCTTCAGTGAGCAAGACCTGAAGTACTTGCTGATGGAAATCATGCTGCCTTCATTTTCAGTTGTAGCTCAATGTAAAGAAAACCCAGCTCACCAGAATTGGACCAATAGACAAGTTCATGATCAACAGGGGGCAAAAAAAGAACTTGTCCAGCATTTTAGTTTGCTTGAATCCACAGTCAGTTCACATGGAAGCAGCAGTCAGAAAGTTGTATGATAAATTGCACTGGGGATAGTTTATGTAAGGATATCACTGTGAAGACTATGGAGTAGCTTGCCATACAGGAGCCAATGTATTTTCAGTTACTTCATAGGTATGTGCAAGATGGGAATGAATAAGAAAGATCCCAGAAAAAACCCAAGTCTTTAAATTGTGGGTAGTGAAGAATGAGGAAAGTAACCTGGACTCTCAGAAGGAAAAACAAATCTGCCTTAAAATACAGTCAGACTGCTTTTAGAAACAACAAATACAGTCAGAATGCTTTAGAAACAAGATTTCGTTTCATCATACACGTTGCACATGTTATCAAGAAAGATCATTCCCTGTAAAAGGGCATTGTGTTTGGTAAAACAGAGGGTCAGTGCAAAAGCAGACCTTATATGTGATGGATTAACACAGTGGTTGCAGCAATGGGCTTCAACATAATGCCAATCGTGAGAATGCTGCCATACCAGTCAGCGTCTCATTCTGTCGTCCATAGGGACGCTTTGAGTTCGGACTGACATGGGCACTGTGTGAAGTTGCATTCTCTGGAGAAGCAGAACCACTGATACTTGTAGGTATTGTGGCTAGAAAGAGTTTTATACGAAGAAATGGTTTACCTGGTTGCAGAAAGAAGTAAGTCTAGTCCAGTCCAGCTTCCCTTGACACATGAAAACTGATGAAAAAGAAGCAGGATGATGAAGCAGACACAGCTGGGGGCACAGACTGGTGGAAATACAGGTCTAAAGTCAGCCAAATAAATCCACTGTTGGTAACCCCTCTGACGGCTCCTGGGCTCAGCAAGCAACACAATAGGAGATCCAGGGACCAGACTTAAGATCCAGCTCCTGGAGAAAACAATAAACCAAGTAGATTCTGATTCTGTGTGTTCTCTCCTACTAAAAGGCGTAAGACACCAAGGAGATGTATGTGCTCTGCCCTGATTTGACACAATCCCTAACCAGCATGCCACCTACTAACAACAACAAAAGGGGTGTAATAATAGGCAATTAGTATCTAGTTTTCATTTACCTAGTGTGGGTGTTACGTAATTTCAGGTCAACTTGATAAGTAGGGTATAGGGCAGAGTCTAGTCTGTCAATCAGGTTGCAGTCCTTGTGGGTGTGGCCTCATGGGAATTCTGGGAGTGCCTTCTTTTCCTCCCTGGAGACAACACACTCTCTGCTACACCTTCCTGTGGACAAGCCACCTGGAACCACGTTGATGGCGGCCAGAGCCCTGGAGATGCTTCCGCGACCATTGGTTCCACAAGACTTGCTGCATTCATTGCATGTGCTGTGTGAGTCTGAAAAGTAATGTGTGAGCTAGCATCTGACATGTGTGTTAATATCAGACTGATGGACTTGATCTGGACTGGGCTCCCCCTCACCCCACTTTCCATTATTCGTTACCCTAGGAGGAGGTTATAGATTGAGCCTTGTGATTGATTCTCCCTGTCTCTCTCCTCCCTTCCCTAATCCTCCTGGTATTGCTACTCTCATTGTTGGCCCTGAGGGGTTTATCTATCCTGGATTCCCTGTGTTGTGGGCTCTTATCTGTAGCAGTGTGCATGCTTTTGTCTAATCTGATTTATATGGTAGAATTGAAGTCATAATAGTGGGGGAAAGGAAGGACCGAAGAACTAGAGGAAAGTTGTGTGTTTTGTTGGTGCTGTACTGCACCCTGACTGGCTCATCTCTTTCCTGTGACCCCTCTGTGAGGGAATGTCCAACTGTCTACAGATGGGCACTGGGTCTCCACTCCATGCTGCTCTCCCACCCCATTCACATTGGGTATGATTTTGTTCTGGGTCTTAGATGCCTGATTCCTGATCCCACTGACACCTCATGATCACACAGGCTGGTGTGCTTCTTCCACATGGGTTTGGGTTTTATTGCTTCTGAACTACCTGGATGCTGATTTATTTTCAAGCCTATTAGATCCCAGATGCTATATCTTTTGATAGACTGGCAGCACCAGCTTTCTTCACCACATTTGCTTGTGTACCCATTTTGTCTTCAGCCATGTTGTTGGGAAGGAGAGCATCACAGATTGTCGGCTTGTTGGAATATTTTCTTAATACAAAATTGCTCCTTGATATAAAGCTGTCTTTTGCACACAGATGAATGTCTCTGGATTTGTTTCACTAGTTGATCCAGACTAACATACCTAGTGGCTAATTAAGGGCCTTGGTGGCACAACTGGTAAGCATTCACCAGCTAACCAAGACGCTGACAACTTGAACCAGCCCAATGACACCACAGGAAAAAGAGCTGGTGACCAACTCCTATAAAGAATAGAGCCCAGAAACCTCTGTGGGGTGGTTGTCCTCTGACACAAGGAATCTCCAGTAGTCGGAATGGACTCCGGGGCCCTTAACTGCAAGGGCATATACCAACAGCTCCTGTGCTCATTTTCTAGCTCATATTTTCTTTGAAGTGTCCAACTTTTTCGCATTTTTGTTTGGGTTGTTTATTTTCTAAAAGCCATTAGGTATTTATATAATAAATATATGATTTATGAATGTCTCCTCCCAGATGTGGCTTATCTTTTATACCTTCCTAGTAAATATGTCTTTTGAAGAGCAGAATTCTTAATTTTTGTGAAGTCACATCTATGAACTTTTCAAAAATATGTTTTATTGGGTACATATAGAGGTAGCAAAACATTTGTCATTTCAACCTTCACATGGACAGTACAGTCACATTAAATATGTTCATGAACCAGCACCATGAACTATTTCCATCACCTTTAACTGCTCAGTGTTTCCCAGGCATAATAACTTGTCTTTTTATGGTTCATGCTGTTGGTGTGGCATTTTAAAACTTTTTGACTAATCCAAAGTCAGAAAGGTTTTTCTCCTGTTGTGTTCTTTGCACTTTACTTTTTCAGTTTACATGTGGGTCTACTATCTATTTGTAGTTAATTTTTGTATGTGCATGAAGTGTGAATACAATGTATTTATTTGCAAATAAATATTTGTGTGGATCTATTTTTGGATTCTCAGTTCCTCTAGTCTATCATTAAGCCTCTACCACTGTACTTGGGTTGTAGAAGCATTAAAGTATGTCCTGCAATTAGATAGGCCTTCCAGAATTGTTGAAGTTTTGTTTCATTTTGGTTTTTTGTTTGCTTTCAGACAGGTTTTGGACGTTTGGGTCCCTGCATTTGAATATGAGTTAAAGGTGAATTTGCCATTTTCTTCAAATGCAAATGCTTATGCTGTTGATTGAGGTTGCTTTGAATCAAATGGGCTTGCTAATTAGGAGAAAACTCTACCACAGCTTAGTGCCCATTGCCAACGGGCACTTAATGTCCAGCTCCTTTCTGGATTGACTCCAAAGTGGTCCGTGTTACAGAAGAGCTCTCACTGCAAACAACCCATGGACAGAGTTCGAGGCTACAACTGTAGGATCAGGTGGAAATGGCATACCAGTTAAAGCAGGTTGAGAACAGTAAAGTAGGGTCTGGGTCAAATTTGCCCAAACATGAGATGCTGGTTTGGTTCTAGGGACAAGCAGGAGCAGGTATGTACTTTGAGCAGGTGGACCAGTTAACAAGGTCAGGAACAAGGCAAGAAAAACCATACACTTACAGGACTTTCTTTAACAAGAAAACCTTGGTCTGCGTTTGTCGTTGACCATGGAAATGGTTTCTATACATGACCTAGTGATCAAAAATCAAGTCCAGTTTAGATGAGGAATGCTGATGTCTTTGAAGAACTGGAGTTATACTTAAGATTCTGAGTATGTGAGGTTCCCCCAGGAGACTGATAGGCACTAGAGGTCAGAAATGCTGAAGCTTGGGGAGAGTAACTTGGGCTTCTGAGTCTCTGCAAATTAAGGCTATTCACCTTCCTCCCCCCAAGTTGAAACAGAGTCATAAGTTGCCAAAGAGTCAGAAAATGGCTACATGCTTAGATAGCTTCAGAAGCTCAGGATCATATCCAGAGTAATCACAAAATCAGGTCCAAGGGCTTTGGTGTCGATTTCATTGTCCAAGTTCATGAGAGAAACAATAATGGCAAACCTCACCCAACACTGCTCTTCAACCATCGCATTGTCTCTCTCAAGAAAATGATGAAATCCAATTGCCCCAAACTGTGCATCAGAGAGTTCAAACCATTATCTCAAAGATAATGTCACAAAGACCTCTCCAGACATTATCCAAGGTGATGAGAAGATGAGCGGAGCAGGTCAGGTAGAGAACAGTTATGGGGTGAGCAATCAAAAGTGCCCATTGCTGGAGGAGTTGACTCATTCAGTTGACTTATTTCCTTCGTAGCCATGAAGCCACACCATTTGTAAGGCATTTTTAGCAAATGTGACCTGCTTTTATGAGATGATGGAGACTACTGATGTCCTAACTCAGGGAAAACCAAACCCATTATCAAAAAGAAAGAAAGGAAGGAAGGAAGGAAGGAAGGAAGGAAGGAAGGAAGGAAGGAAGGAAGGAAGGGAGAAAATTCTGCTGTGAATCTCCATAGAACATTTCCTAAGTTACATGTAAAAGCAAGTCATTAAATTAGTGCTTTTATTTCTATGTTTAGCCTGCAGCTCATCAAGCCTCACCCTCTGGGCTAGCAGCCCACAAATATCTCATAGCACTTACCAAAATGTGGAATGATTTGCTATATTTGCTTATTTTTTAAATACTTTGGCCTCTTTCACCACATTTACTGTAAAACTGTGGCCATATTACTAATTCTACCTAAAGCACCCAGCTCCAACTTGGGCACAGCAGTTCTTCAATAAAAAAAAAAAAAACATCATTAGAAGAAACGAATGAACGAAAATCAGAGGTGGGTAAGCAGTGGGACGGATCTTCACAGCACAACAAGCATACGAAACGCTTACTGTCTTCACCACCTTCTGTTAAGCACAAAAGGTCAAATTGCCTGCTTGCGCATGGAGTTTGACAATTTCTTGCTTGCCTCGCTATATCATCCTAGAAAATTCTCTAATGTGCAGAAGGAACAACATCCTGAGCCAAAGTGCCAAGAAAGCTCATGCTTCCAATCACCTTCAATGGTGGATTGCACATGGAGTTTGACGATAGCAAACCTGATGCTCTTTCACAAGCTGTAAGAAGCAGAAAGCAAATTGTAGTTCATTTTTGCGTTCTGGGACCTTGGTTGAAGGTAAGGAGGCTTTGTCCTTCTAGTTCCTCAGAAACCATCAAACTCTCCATTATTTATTGCTTGGCGTCAAGCACCTCACACTGACTCAGAGTGAGCTGATCCTAAAACAGGTAGACACTAGCCATATCAGCATCTCTCCAGCTTTCAGGTGGTCGGTCCCTGGGGTAACTTTTTCTCTTGAGCAATGAGTGAAAAGCTAAAGTCTCTCACGAGTGTAAGAGGAGGAGGAAAATGTGCAATCTTCAGACAGGTGCCAGTTCACTGAGACCTTGAGGGTCGTGGGACAGCTATGTCAGCCCACTCACTGCCCATGTACCACTAAGCGGACAGACCTCAAAGCACCCCATTGCCATCAAGTCAACTCTGACTCATGGTAAGCTTATGCATTGCCCAGTTTCATAGGACGTCTTGACGATAATCTTTTTTAAAAGAATCCTGGTGTCGGTGTGGGTAACCACAAGGTCAGCAATGCAAGCCCACTTTGGGAGAATGATAAGGTATTTTGCTCCTAGTAGAGGTTTACAGACTCAGAAACTTCTATTAGGGCACCAGGAATCAGAATGACCTCAGAAGCCATGAACTGGGGAAAGTTTTGTTTATATGAAAAGTCCTTGGGAGGTACATACAGTTTGAACTTTACTAACAACCTATAAAAAAAGGCCTTGACCCACTCTGAGGCACCACAGGAGAAAGGCCTGGTGGATTGCTTCCACAAAGATTGCAGCCAAGGGAACTCTTGAGAATGGTTCTACTCTATCATGCACGCAGTTGCCAAGAGTTGGAATAAGCGCATTAACATTTTAAAGCATGCATATTAATAAAGCACATAGCCAGGTCTTTCGTTCATTGTCCCAATGGGGAATCGGAACAACCAACTTTTGGAAAGTTGTCTATGCAAACCATTTACACCACCTAGGCACCTCCACAAAGGAAAAGAGAAAGAAAAGAAAGAACTAGTCGGGAGTGGAAGTGGGCCAGAAAACCACATGTAGGGAAGACAATTGTTACCGAGCTGGGTAAGTGATGGCATCTCCGGGCAGTGAAATGAGGTGCTATTGTTTCTATCTTTTCTCCTCCTCAGTGGGTGCTTGTCTAAGCTGGAGTTCCTTCGGTGGAGTCCTGGGGAGCCTGAGTGGGAATAGAAAAGTTGAGAAAGGGAGAAAACTTGGGACATCTCAACAACTTCTCTCCCTGTACTCTGCATTCCCGCTTCCAACCTACTTGTGGAACAAAGAATTAACTGTGGAATGAGGTTCTGACTGCAGTCTTCCTTGGCTTTGGCCATCCAAATAAAATCCCTTCTTGTCTTCTCTCAACCCAAACTCTGGTATGGTTTTCATTAACTTTCTAGCAGCGACCTTCTCATTTAATGATTCATTATAAGGGGAATGAAAAACATCATGAGAGATTTTCAACTAATGGGTAAAATGTGTGGGACACATTCTGTTCAGGATCTTGTTGCCTTGATGACCATCTCTGCAAAACTCTCAGCTTCAAATTCAATGTGGAAAGGAGGCCCTGCTTGCCTAGGGTGTGAGTAGCATTCTGGGTGGGGGGGCAATTAATGCCCTGAGCAGGACAGGCAGAGTGTTAAAGCCCCAGCAAGGTGAGGACTTAGAGAACCAACAGAATGCTAGCTCATGAGGATGGAGAAAGAAGGAGTCCTGGTGGCACAGTGGTTCTGTTCTTGGCTGCCAACCAAAAGGATGACAGTTCAAAATGTCCTGGAAAATTCTCGAATGTGCAGAAGGGAACAACGTCCAGCAGCGTCACAGGAGAAAGATGTGGCAGTCATCTCCCATAAAGAGTATATCCTTTGAAGCTTCATGGGGAAAGTTCTGCTTTGTGCTACAGCATCATTATGAAGCAGAGTCAACAGAGACAGAATTTTTTGGGTAGTACAAACGATAATTTGCTTGCTGGCTAACTGAAAGCTTGGTGCCTCAAAAGAAAGATCCGGTAATCTGCTTCTAAAAAAACCAGCCAAAGGCTGAGCCCCACTGGCATAGTGGTTGTGCACAGACTGCGGCCCACTGGGATGGAGGTTCAATTCCAGTTCCACAGAGCAAAGAATGGACCTCCTACTCCCACCAGCAGAGGGCAATGATGCAAAAAAAAAAAAACAGCCAAGGTAAACCCTGTGAATCGCAATTCTCCTCGGACCAATGTGGGGTTTCTGTGAGTCAAAGTCCATTTGAGGCAAATGAGTAAGTTGAGGATGGAGAAGCTTGCTCCTTTGAATCCCTAGTTCTGTTCCCACCTGTGCTGGGGAAGGGAAGAAGGCATGTTACCTGAAGATGTTGCTTGTTTCCACCACACACTGGTTTGTCTAGTCATTGGAGTCTAGTATGTAGATGGGACTACCTTCTTCATCTTCACAGTTGTAATGAATCAACCATGTCGTGCAAGGTTTCTGGCAAAATGGGGCTAATTCCTCGCTAAAGAGTATATCCTCTTCCTGCTGTGGAAGCAGCGTTTAGGACAGGGTCAATCTCAGAAGACGGGCCATTCCTTGGATGACTTCTCATCCAATCTCATGGCTTCAAACACCAACACTGAAGTTTATCTCTTTAGTTCCAACTTATCCTATAACTCCAGAACCTTCTACCCAACCTTTTCTACCCATATCTTACTTGACAAGAACTCCTTCTTGCTTTTTCTCCCACAACCTATTTCCAAACAACAAATCCAGTTTGTCTCTGACATAAAACATACACAGTTCCCACTGTCTGCAGCACCACCTCCCTGGCCCAGGGCACCAGTGTCTCTTGCCCAGATCATTGGAATGGTTTCTCAACTGGTCTCCTTGCTTCAGCCCTTACTCCTCTTCTAACTCAGAATTGGGAGTGACTTTTAACATTCAAGTCATATCATGTTATATTGCCATTCATAACTCTCCAGCAGCTCCCATTTCACTCAGAGGAAAATCCAAAATTGTACAATGGCCTGAAAAGCCCTAATGATCTAAGACTCATCCGAGTCAATATCCCACAACTTCTACTTTTGCTTACTGCCCTCTTGTCACACCAGCCTCCTACATGTTCCTCAAAAATACAAAGCTATTTTCTCCTCTTAGTTCTGGCTGCGTGGAACTCTTGAATACTCTTCTTCCAGATAAATGAGCCCTTATGCCCTCTTTTTCTCAGTTTTGACTGAGGTCTCCCTTGACCACCCTTCAAACAAAAGCAAAATTTGACTGTTGATACTCTCAATCTCATGCTTCTTAACTTCTTTTTTTTCCTGTTGTGTTGACTTGCTTGTTGGTATATTTTTCTCTCTTTTCCTATAAAAATGTAAGTGCCCTGTGAAAATAGACTTGTTCTCATTTGTTTGCGGTTGTCACCACAGTGCAGAGAGCAAAGCTGAGATAGAAAAGGTATTTGTGATGTCTACTTATATGGGTCACTTGGTTAGGCTACTAGTCTCAGTGCTTGACCAGATGCTGGACTGGCTGCTGTAATGTAATGCGAGATAGTACAGTGTAGTGTAATCACTTTCCACAATGTGATCTCATCACAATCATGTGAAAGGGTTGTTTCCTTAGGAGGGTAGACTGCATTAGAAAATTAATTGATGTCCTGGTAGAACTCTCCCTCTCAATCCTGAACTCTTCTTGTTATCTGACTTGTGGATCATGGCCTGAAAGTCCCTGGATGTTTCCAATCAGTTGGGTGATCTGAAGATTTTAGATGCATTGACCTCCCAGATCCCATGAGCCAGCAGAGGTCTTCAGCCTGCTGCCTGACCTACTATGTGAGGATTGACAATGGGAAAGTCTTTTCCTTGACATAAATCTCTCTCTTTCATATATATATGTGTGTGTGTGTGTATATATACGCACACACACGATGAATTACTGAGTATATATATATGCACACACATGATGAATTACTGAAGAATATATATATTGTTCTTGTAGATATACTGATATACATAAGTGCATATATAGTATAGGATATCTATGACACAACATTATGTATTATGTGTATAATCTTGTATATTTCTTGTATAGTCATGCATATATAGGAAAGATATATTTATTCAACAATCATTCACCACATATATATTTATATATACAAGTGTCTCTACGAGAAGGCTGTTATGTTTAGTAAAGAGGAGGGGCAGTGACAAAGAGGAAGGCCATCAACAAGATGAATTCCCATGGTGACTGCAACAATGGATTCAAGCGTAGGAAGGTTTGTGAGGCAAGCACAGGACATGGCCGTGTTTCCTTCTGCTGAGCAAAAGGCTGCTATGGGTCAGAGCCTACTCAATGACACCAGACAGAAACAACATATAAGAGAGTTTCAAAAAGTTTATAGGGGAAAATTTCATTTCCCGATGAATGTTTTAAAACCCCCTTCTATATCTCACTGGTTTTGCTTCTGTAGCAAACTGGACCAAGACAATATGTAGCATGTTAAGTGAGTAGACTCTTTTCTGGTCTTTTCTCACCCTCTGGTCCCAGGATTACTCATTGTTCATGGACCAAGTATTTCAGTTTCCCTAATAATAAAGGGAGGGAGTGCGAGATTTGATGGTTTTATTCGAAAACAGTTTTTAATGACCTTGCAAGGGAGACATTAAACCTTTAAAAAGAAAATTCTGTTGAAATCCATTAAATTGTTTCCATTCTGACTGACTCCGTATGTATGAATAACAAGTTCACATGCCACTGGGAACTAGAGTAGGGAAAAGAGTAGCCGAAGCAGGAGAGGAGAAACATTTTATCATGTATTAAAATAATACATTTCCCTCTCCATTTCATTTCTTTAAGCAAACTTTCTGTTTGCTGCTTTACGTATAGCACATATATAGTAAAATACACAAATTTCAATGAACTACTGATGAATTATGTACCTAACACTCCAGTCAGGAAATAGAACCAAATACCAAGAAGCCTTTCTTACCACCTTTCCTGCCCCCGCCCTCACCCCCGCCCCCACAGGAGCCACTGCTCTTATTTCTGACACCTGATATTAATTTTGCCTAGATTGCCAGAAATCAACAGATGGTATAGGTATAGTCTGTTTCCATTGCTGCATTTATTTATTATTATACCAGTACCTCATTGTCTGAATCATTATCATGTTACAGAAATCTTAATATTGGATTAAATAAGTGTGCCAACTATCTTCTTTGAGTTGGTCCAGACTACTCAAATTTTTGTATTCTATATTCACATAATCTACGTCCACATGGACTAGAAAACATCTTTAAACATAAAACACTTTTCTGCTTTGGTGTGTCCTCTAAGCCACCAGCTTTGCTGTGATTCCACAAAGTTCATATCTATACTTCATTTCATGGAAGGGCAGTACCATCACAGCACATGGCAGATTTCTATCATTAACACTAATTATTTTTATTTCTGGTGATAAATAGTGCATGTTGTATCCTGCTAGTATTTCAGACACTTTGGTGCTTTACATGCATTCTCTTAATTCTTGCCAATATATTTGGAGGTACCTCATCTGTACAATCCAGTTTTCCCTTTTCTGATAGCTTCAGTATCTCCACAGAATCTAACCTTTCTGAGCTAGAAGAGATCCTGGCACCTTTCTAACTTTCTATAGATCCAGTCACTCTTATAACTTCAATCCGTTTTGAAGAACATTAGCATAAATGTGTGAGTTTAGAATTCACGAAGGCTTGAGGACTCAGCAGAAATCTCAAAGAGTCTATAAATAAGGAGTGCAGCAGGACGACAGCAACAACATATATTTCAGATATCATTCTCCTTTCTTCTGCTGGAAAATACAGGAATGAAGGAAAGACATCTTTAAATCCCACTTCTGACACCAAGTTTCTGTCCAAAGTAATCGAGTTAAATTTTAAGGAAATTATTAAGATTTATTCTTAACATGATTTTCAAACCCGGAAAATATTCCCTATGAAAGTTGGGAATGTTCCCAAAGAGAGGATTTTGCATCAGATTTTATAATTAAAGTCAGTACAGATGGTGGTCACAAATAACAAGTTACAGAACTAGAAGTTAAATATCTCTTTTGGGAGAGCAATTCCAGTTTGATTAGGGAGAATTTTTTATGGTATTAAGTTATTATCTTTGAGAGAAATAATTGCTTCACTTGTTTGAAATATTTTGCTTGTCAACCATCCAAGACAAGATTCTATGTGATTTAGTTATGAAGCGCTTCTGCAATTTGAGTCCTATGGTTAAGGCAATTCAGGACAATGTGTTTTGTGAACTATTGTTCTCATAAGTTCCAACAAGTCTGAAATCTGTGATTTAAATTTGCTATTACAGAAGATTCACCCACATCTGAAAGTAGAAGAGTGGAACAGTGCCCAACACCAAGAGAATAAGAATGAGGCAGACGCTAAAAGATGTACGAAGTTTATGACCCAAGGAAAATGTCTCCTAGGCATATCAAAATGAGTACAATTAAATAAAACTCTTCATTTCTTTATCCTAATAAAAAGCTCATTTCCTCTTGAGGCAATGATTCAATGACTTCCCTGTCTCAGAAAATGACACTACCATCTCCAATGCTCACACTTCGTTAAAAATAAATACATGACAGACATAGGACAACTGAAATCACCTCTAAATGGAATGACTTTGATTTCCATTCCTGCTCCATTTTGATATATTCTTCACACCAAAGGAACTCTTGAAAAATAAAAGCTAGAATGCTCTTGTTTCCAGCTCTGGCCTTCTGTCTTGTCATTTTGTTATCAACTAAAAGTGTCAGTAAATAAAGCTTTCCCCCGAATCTCCTAATTCTCATTTTCAAGATATGTGTTTCCTGGCCTTTTCACCAACACTTTTATTAATCACTGAAGGGCGTTGTTTAATTCTGCTAAAGCTCAAAGTAAGAGAGGAGATCAACTAATAACCTTTCCCATACCTAATTTTTTCAAAGGGCAGATGCTTTGTCCTTAGTTTAGCTCAGATGGGGGATTAGACTAATGATAGCATCAACTAGCATCTAGACAAAACATCCCTCCACACAATTTGCTCTAAGAAAAGAGAAGGCACAAGTTTCTCCTACCCTTCAGGGGATTCCCAGTCAATTTTTTTTTAATGTCAGAAAAGCTGTAAATCCTTGCGTTGTGAAGAGTAGTGTGAGAAAGATTCAGGTGAAAAACCGTAATAAAGCTTTAAATAAGACATGCACTGAGGCCAAATCAGGCAGGAGGAGACACTTTGGTTGTTTAGGAATTCCAGGAGGAGAGATGCTGCAAGTGGCATGGCAACAACAGAAATGTATGTTACCTTGCCTCAGTGACTTTGAATAAAGGCTACTTCCCAGGGGTGGGGAATGGGGGTGATATTAGCTTTGGTGCTTGGTATTGAGTTCTGGAAATGCAAAATCCTAGAATTGTATTTCCTTAGCGTCTTGACAAAGCAAAATCAAGAAGTAGGAAAGTCTGTCTTCATGTCTCCTATAATTACCTCTGGTATTTCACCCTTGTTTCCTCTTTCTATAAAGACCCAATGTCACTTAAGCATTTTTCCTTCTCCCCAACCTGGCCCTTCTTTAACTGTGTCAAAAATCCTTAGCTTTCCATCACCATAATTATTTTTGTCTTATTTAGCACATACTTACACAGTAGTTACTAGTTCTATACAAGATGGCAACCAAAAAAAAAAAAAAAGAATCACAGAGAGCTTTCTTCCAACTAGGTAAACATTGAGCAGCTAGCTAGCTCTTAGTGCACCCAGTGATACTGTCTGGGAAGGTTCTGTCTAGTCACAATGAATTTCTTGGTGAAAGTAGTTCCGCTTGAACCTTGTATTTTGTGATGGCAAATTTAAGGGAATAGAGTTCAGCTGTGAAATTTTATTTCCTGCTCGGGAAAACTACAGCATAAACTGTTTTGATGTAGAACACAGCTTACAAGGTCAGCACTATAAGAAAAACTCACGTTTATGTGTGGTTTCCAGAAAAGTGAAATTTCTGTTGATGACAAACTTCATTCTGGATGTCTGTGGATTTCCTGAACAGATAAACATTTTGACTCATAGTGCATTTGGAGTTCATGCCACCAGGTCAGACTGTTAATCAAGCTTTCTACTTAGAGGTTCTGGAAAGATTATGTAAGAGCATAAAGCAGAAAAGCCTGATTTGTGGCAGACAGGGAACTGGTTTTGTCACCATTACAATGCACCTGCTCACACAACCATCTCAGTGCACCAGTTTGAGGCAAAAATTTGGATCCCTCTCTTGTCCCACACACCTGACTCACCTGACCTCATTCTGTGTGGCTTCTTTTTGTTTCTGCATATGAAGAGGGACAAAAAAGGCCAATGATTTGACAACATAAAGAAGTGAAAAAAAAAGATAAGGGAGGTGCTGTCAGCCATCCAAACAGATATATATGAAAAATGTTTCCAAGATAAACTGCCAGAGTGAGTTTCAGGCACTTTAGCAGGGGTCAGGGGTCAAACCCAACCCAGGGCTGCAGACAGCAGTTAGCTAAAAAGAAGGACTTGGGGGAAGATGAGGAGAAATAGAGCACTAACCCACCCATGGGGAGGGCTTGTCTCCATAGGAAAGAGAGAGAGAGGGACCAGACCTTACCCTGAGGGGAACATACTGGTATGAAAAAGCAAACTAACAGAGAGGGCTACGGGACCGGTCTCAACCCCAGCTACATTGTCCGCTCCCCAGAAGAATGCACTACAGAGGACAGAACTGAAGATATAGCCTGGGGAGAGTGATGGGTCTGCCCAGACCACAGGGCAGCAAACTAAGAGGGAAAGAGAGAGAGTAGACTGCAGGCTAGCCCACCAAGCCTCAAAGACAACCTTCCTGCTTGGAGCGGCCAATGCACAGAGAGGATCGTAGGGCCCGCCCCACTATGAGACACAATGTCCCCTCACTGACCCACAGCATTGCAGGGGACAGCACTGGAGGCACAGCGTGGGAATTGTGCCCAATCTGTCACTTACACACTTGGACAAAGCACAAAGGAAATGCAACTGAGCAGCAAGAGTAGCGAAGCAACAAAGTGCTCAAGGAATCCCTAAAATAGACTTCCAAATCAAGAGCATGGCTTGGCACCTCATCAGATCCAATCAGGATGCATTCATAAGGGTCAGGAGACAGATCTGGAACTATTTCTAGGTGTGGGGGAAAATTTTCATATCTATCTGTATACATTAGGCAGAATTGTTTTTTAAAAAAATCCCAAGGAGAAAACAACAGGACTAATGGTTCTAGGGGACATGGGGCTGGAGAAGGTGAGGGAAAGGGAAGGGGGCCAACAAACCTAGGGACAAGGGAACAACAGAAGATCTAAAATCAAGGGAGTGGAGAGGAAGGGGGGGGAAATGAGGAGCTGATGCCAAGGCCTTAAATAGAAAGCAAAGGTTTTGAGAATGATGAGGACAGCAAATGTACAACTGTGCTTGACATACAATGAATGTATGTATAGATTGTGATAAGAGTTGTATGAGCACCCAGCAAAATGTTTTTTTCAAAAAAGATCTAAAGTCAGGGCTGAGCCCCAGTGGCGTAAGTGATTGAGTGTGGGACTGCGGCCCA